>JAIUCV010000039.1:1800000-2307772 GCA_026724425.1 Erythrophleum ivorense | reverse complement strand
ATAATGGATCATCATGGTACCATGGCAATTAAAATCATGCTAGAATACTTTTCATGGCTTTAAACACACATACACACATTCAAAGACAAGCCAAGCATACATTCATGCATGAGAGAAGGAGAAATGAGTTACCTTACTTGCATTTACACACTTTTTTCTTAAGCCTTGAGTCCTCTCCCTTGACCTCATACACCTAAGGAGGTGGAGATTATTTCTCTTGGCCTAGACACATCATATGGAAGCCAATTATACTCTTGAATCATATTCTAAGGCCACACATTCATTAGAAAAGCTAGGTAACTCATAAAACTCTTTTATGGTTCCATAATGAACTTAATGAAGTAACCTTAAGAAAACATCATCTTGGCTTTATT
Organism: Erythrophleum ivorense; assembly: GCA_026724425.1. Taxonomy (NCBI): domain Eukaryota; kingdom Viridiplantae; phylum Streptophyta; class Magnoliopsida; order Fabales; family Fabaceae; genus Erythrophleum; species Erythrophleum ivorense. The sequence goes on along the minus strand of JAIUCV010000039.1, from coordinate 2,307,398 downwards.
CTCTCTATTTATTTATGATTTTTAACTCCTTTTAAGCCTCTTGGAGTCATCACACAATCAAATCAAGGAGCTTAGCTAGGTGTTGCTTCTTTAACCCAAAATATGGAACCTATGATACCATCTCACTATCTATGATTTCTTTTTCCAAGGCTTCCTTTCATACTTTTCCATCATACATAATGCAAAACTAAGCTTGGAAGTAATTAAAATACTCCTTAGGTGCATGAACCCTCTTTGGCCGAAGCTATGCTTCCATATGGCACCAATGGAATTGTTTTAATTTCTTTGATGGGAGAAGCATATGGGAGGCTCTCTTGGTATCTTAGGAACTCATATATACTCTTAGACAACTTAAATTACTACTAGGAAGCTTCATCTTAGCCTAGGTGCAACCAAATCCCTAAATTCTATAACTTGCATTCTAAAGCTCCTTTTTCAATTCTAGTTGTATATTCTTAATCATTACACTCCATAACCTTTGGTTTCATCAAGAACATAAAAAGAAAAACTCTCCTCCTCACTTTCTCTCCCTAGACCTAGGCTTAAATGGCTTGGAAACACAAGATTTTGTAAGTGTTTCAAGTAAAGTCTTACCTTAAAATAAAGCTCTTTTCACATAGATTATTTTCCATCGATTGATTTCTTGAAAAGAGTTTTTTTTTGCTTAGGTTAAACCTGAATTTTTAAGTTTTCAAGAAAAGAAAACTACCATTAGAGAGCTCTTAAAGAGAGGAATAACTTTTCTAATTGGTGCGGGATGAAACAGGGTTAATTACTTGCCTAAACGGAAGCTTAAACTTCTTCTCTCTCTCTCCCCTTTTAATGTCATGCCATTACTGCCCATTTTTCTGCAAATGGAAGCTTGGAAAAGGAGATAAGGTGTAATCTTACTTAAAAAACCTCCTTTATAGTTTTTCAAAATGACCATTTTGCCCCTACGCGCCTGTTTGCTCCGTTTAGGCTCATTTTAACTCCTTTTTGATAACCATCTTTTCCATCATAAAATGCCTTTGGTTTCATCCAAATTGGATTTAAAACCTTCCCAAATGAACTAGTCAAAGTTTGGGCTAACCGACGTTGGAAAACGTCCATCGGAGGAATTTTAACTGTCCTGAGGCTTCCTATGGTTTTCAAGGTCTCTGAGAACCCTGGAGAACTCAAAAATTTTATTTAAAAGCCCTCCTATGATAATTCCAAAATTTGCTCAAAATGACAAAAATGCCCTTACATTTCGTTACTCTTTCGTTACATTTTGTTTCTTTATTCTAGCTTCATTTTTTCTTTCTATCTGAGCTTGGGATTCTCATTTTTAGGATTCTGGAATGCTTCCAAAATTTTTTGGGATCTTAACTAAGTCATTTTAGGGGACTTGCTTTTATGTCCGATGAATTTCATACGTTTACGAAAAAATCATACGTTACGTTTTTCACATTTTCTCTCATTTTCAGAGAACTGGATATTACAACATGAAACTTCCACATGCCTTTGAGATTTGTGAAGTTTACAAAAACTCATTACACATATTGAGTTCATGTTGACTTGTAAGAGGATGACCTTAAGACAAATGTGTCATGCTATAAAGAGAACTTAGATAACAATAGTTAAAAGTTTTGTATGATTTTCTTTTTGGAATTCTATATTGTTTACTATAAATATGTACAACTTTGTTACTTTGCTTCAATATCTATTGGCTATTTGTTGTGATACTATTTCACAATAGGTTACATGAAGGAATGCTTGTAAAACACATAAGACATTGCAACTTTTTTTAAAAACTAGTGATGGAATATTGAGGGAAATAGAATGTATGGAAACTTTTGGGTATTGAATGGCCATTGCAAGTACATGTGTCTTAGCATGTGACTTGAGGATGAAAGATGAAATTTTGTGTTTTGAGTTTTTACACCTTTAAGACAAGTTTAGGGAGTCTTTTTGGGTCATTCCCACGTGCCCAAGTGGCCACAAGAACCTTAAGAGCCATTTTGCACCCCTTTACACCATTAAAAGTCATTAAAATGACCCAAATGGCACCCTATGATACTTTTTCACCAAATGAAGCAATTTCTCCATGAAATTTGGCAGACATGTAGAGCTCACTAAGAGATTTTTGGGAAGCTAAAGTGCAGAAAAAAATGAAACTCTACAGAATTAGTTATGAATTTTCAAAGTTAGGATTTTCAATTGATTCTGGTATATGCACTGTTTACACTGATAGATTTGTGTTCTGTGTCATTTGATAGGTAAATTGTGTCCAATGCTTGTGAAATTTTACAAGCATAAACTAGAGGTCATAAGCTTTCTGTGACATAGAGATCACCTCATTTGGAGGTCTGAGGAAAGAGTTATGCAATTTTGAAGTTTGCTATCAGTAGTAGTATCTTCCCTTGAGTCTAGTTACTGTTCTATAGATTTCCAATAGCTAAAAGTATCTATTTCATTCTAGAATTATTCTTCACATAATGTTAACATCTATAGCTTTCCAAAAAAAAATTGTGTGATTTCAATTTTTATAGAATTAGTTATGAATTTTGAAAGTTCATATCAGTAACATGTCCCAGTAGCCCAGATAGCAACGACTTCAGTGGCTTTTGGATGTCAAACGTTCTCCCCTTAATGATTCATGAGCTAAAATTATTTTTGCCATGGGGTAGAAATCTAGAGCTTTTTGGAATGGTAAAGTTAGTTAGATTTCCATTTTTTTGAATTTAATTATGAATTTTTGAAGTTGTGACAGAAAAACTAAAAAATCTGACCATGTTTAAGTCGTGAAAATTGGTGTGTTTCACCCACTTGTATGAGTTCCACACCACTTTCTTGGATGGTTTTGGATTGTATTAGTATAATTAAATATGAGAACAAGTTTAATGAGTTCTCTTGGTCCCCAAGATGCCGAATAAAAAATTTTACTCGTAGAGAAATGCATCTTAATCCGTGACTCCCTATGCCACTATATTGTTTCCATAGAAATTATATGAAATGAAGCATGTGAATTGTAAAATTGAGTCTTAAAAGTATGGTGTTATAAAATATATCAAGGGAATAATGAAGGGATGATGAATTAATAAATAGTGACAAAAATGTCAAGGCCATAGTGAGGGAACAATAAAGGAATGGCAAGGGAAATACAAAGGATTGGAGAGGGAATGATGAGAGATATTTCCATAAAATCCAAATTTCCATTTTAACAAGGGAATTTTACATTTAGCAAGGAAATAATAAGGGACTTTCAAGCATTTGGTGAGAGAATTACCTTACTAAACCCTAAAAAATTAGTGAGGAAAAAGTCCACTATTAGAAAAGGATTTTATGGAAAATTCCTTACTATTTTATAAGCAATGGGATGGGGAAGGAACACCATAATAATGTTAATGAATATTGACTAAAAGCTGTCATCTACTTCTGACTACTTGATTTTCCTTTTTTTAAAATTTTCAACTAAAAAATCATAAAAACTCTAATCAATTGCAAAAAGATGCATGTTATAATATTTTTTTAGTTGTTTAATAGGAGGATTCAGGCTATGGGTTTCATGGTCAATTAAACTCAATTAGACAAACATGGTTGATTGCCTTTTGGTTGGCCTTGCAATTAGCCATTCTTCATTGCCAATTGAAAGACAATTGATATGCAAATTTTTTTTCCTTTGTCATTTTAAATTAGTGCACTAACTATTTCATAAATTTGCAAATTTCAATCTTGCAAGGCATTTTGAAATTTGCCAAATTTTTGTTCTTTCCTTTTAATAAATACATAACTTTTTTTTTCCTTTGCTTGAAATTCTCTCTTCATTTTTGTTCTCTAGTTTCTCTAATATGATCTGAAGATATTTCTTTCCATCTCAAGTTCTTCATCTGAAACTACTTCTCAGCTGATATTCTTCTCTTTTCTAAAGCTCTCTTCTACTATCTTCTCTCTCTCTCTCTCACTCATAATGTTTATTAAACTTTTATGATTTGAAGTTCATTAGTTGAAACTACTTCATTTTCATTCTGAGTATTATCTCTCAAGTGAAGTTATTTAAGGTTTTGATTTGTAATATTTGTTACAAATTTTTTTATAAATTTAAGCATTTTTAATATATATTGAAAATTTGCAAAATTTATGCAAAAAGACAAAGGAAAAGATGAAGATGAAAGATGCGACATAAAAGATACAAAAGGACGCAGGAGAAAGATGAAAATGAAAATTTTAACAAAGAAAATAAAATAAAATGTTATTGATTATAAAACAAAATAAATATAACAGAAATGAAAAAAAAAACTATTTTCTATTAACATTCAATTGGTATTATTAATTTTAAAACAAAATAAATATAAAATAAATGAAAAAAAACTATTTACTATTGACTTTCTATCAATATTTTTTTTCCTACTAATTTTCTATCAAAAATTTAAAAAATTGCAAAGAATGAAAAAGCTTGAAAGAGTTAGATGCCATTGTTTACTACTATTTTGTGATTCCAATCTAATTTGTAACCACTTACTAACTAACCAAAATCTGATTGATGGGGCAATTGAATTTTTAGTCAGAAATAATACATTTTTTACTAAATTTATAATTTTTTAAACTAACACTTCAAATACTATATTGGCATTTGTCATAGTTGAAATTTTCCTTATTGTTTATGTAATACCTTAACCTTTTAGCCTACTTATTCCATTACAAGGCCTAGCTTCCATCACTTACATGAAAATAATGCATAAATAATGGAATTAAATTGTGTTACGTAAGGCCTCATCTCACCATTTTATGCTTCATGGACCATGTGAACTCATCAATATTATTTTTTATTCATAACGATATAAGTCATAAACATCATATTTGGTCTCATTCATTTCAGGTTTGGAACCATATTTTACAAAAACTAGAATTTGGTCTTGGGGTTCCATGTTTTAGCTTTTTGGTATAAATTTGAAAATTCATAACTAATTCTAGAAAAATCAAAATCATGCATATGATAGCTTTCTAGAAAATTGTGGATGTTAGCTATAGGTTAAAAATATTTCTAGACCAATGCAGTGGCCTTAAACCCATAGAAATTGATGGAACAATACCCAAGGTTAAGCCACATTACTAGTACTGTCATGCAACTTCAAAAATTTATTTCTCCATCTACAGAGTCCAAATGAGGTGATTTTGAAAAGCTTATGATGTCTAGTTTATGTTTGCAAAATTTCATGAGTATTGGACTTCATTTGACCCACATGTGACACAGAAACATAAACTAACCAAATGAACAGTAATCATATTAATTCTGCATAATTTGGCTAACTTTGAAAAATCATAATAAATTCTCTAGAGCTCCAAATTGAGTATTCTTTAGCTCTATGAAAATGTTTAGATGAGACCTACTTGCTGGCCAAATTTTATGAAAAAAATCATTCATTTGGGACTTTAAGACACCAAAATGCTTCCCTCTCATTCTATAGCCACTTAGGCAAGTTTAAAAGCATATATGCAACATATAAAAGCAAGTCAAATAATCCAAATCATCATGGAGCTCAATCTCACCTTACCACTTGCATATATACACATAAATATCATATCACATAAAGGCTCCTTGGTGGTAAAAACATACATATTCATTCATTTATCTTTCACATTAACACACACACTATTTATACATACATCAGAACATGTTCAATAGGTTACATCATGTATACATCTCATGGTTATATAGTTTGATAGCAAAATGCAAATAAACAAGCCCTTTCTTTATCCCTTTGTCAAAATCTTGCTTCTAATGATTGTTGGCTCTCATTCTGTGGTCCATTTGGCTCACCTAGACATGGTTAGGCATATGTGGAGAAAGAGTGAGATTCAAAGAATCTCAATAGCTCTTAACCCTTTCAAACATACATAATGGATGCATATACATGTCAAAGAATGTATGCATGGCATTTAAGCTATGAATGAGCATACATAAATCATTTTCATTAGCATATTATCTCATACATAACAAATATAAACTCTCAAGGGCATTGGTTTAGCCTCACCCAACTCTCTTGGGACTTTGGATTTGTCTCACCCACTTTTAAGGGACTTTTGATTTAGCCTCACTCTTTTTAAGACTTTTGGCTTTTTTTCACCCATTTCTAGGGACTTTTAGCTTATCTTTACCCTTGCTAAAAGACTTTTGGCATCATTAAACCTATGCAAGCCATAATGCAATCATAAACTCATTTCAAGAAACATAATGGTACCATAATATGTAAACATTGGCTAGAAACATTTCTCATAACTCAAACATACACACAAACACTCAATGACAAGAAAACAACCAAGTTATACATGTGAGAAAGGTTAGAAAGCTACCTTGCAGCAAGAACACATACTTTCCTCTTTGGTTATTCCTCCCCTCTCTTGACCACACACTTGCAACTAGGTAAAGCTTGATTCCTTTAGTCTAAACACATCAAATAGGATACAATTACATCATTGAAGCAAGCTCTAGCATCATACACACTCTATATAAAGCTACTTTGTTTTATGGTTCAATTATGGTTCCATATAAAACCTAATGAAGTAACTACTAACATTTGTGATCTTGGCCCTATTTTCTCCTTCTATATAGGTCTCTTAACTCCATTTAGACCTCTTGGAGTCATCACAAGTTCATTCCCAAGAGCCTAATGTAATATCCAGTCTTTTGAAAATGAGAAAAAATATGAGAAATGTAACATATGATTTCTCCATCAACAAATGGAAATCACCGGATACAAAAGGAAGTCCTAAAAAACGAAGTAGTTAACATCCAAAAAATTTAGGAAGCATTCTAAACTATTAAAAATGAGAATCCTAGGCTCAGACAGAAAGAAAAATAGAGCTAGAATGAAGAAATAATTTATTACGGAAAACCTACGAAACGTAATGGCATTTTTATAATTTTGACTAATTTTTGGAATTCACACAAGAGGGCTTTTTAAATGAAAGTTTTGAGTTCTCAAGGTTCTCAAAAGCCCTGAAAACCATAGAAACCCCTGAGACAGTTAAAACCCCTCCGGTGAACGTTTTTCAATATTAGTGTGCCCAAACTTTGATGAATTCATTCGAGAAGGTTTTAGCTCCTATTTGAGTGATTCCAAAGGCATTTTACTAAATTAGGAACCTAAATTTTATAATGAAAAAGACAATTCTCAAAAAGGAACTAAAATGAGTTAGAAACGAAAATACCAAAAATAAAGGGCAAAATTGAAATTTTTGAGAAAGTGAAAGCTTCTTGAACACACTTTAAGTTTCTTATTTCTTCTCCCCTCCATTTGCACAACCCATTCTGCCCAAAAACCAGAGAAAACACCAGCTCTCTTAGACATACCATGGAGGAGAAGAAAGGAGTAGAAACAACAAGGAAAAAGTAAAGAATTCCATGATTTTTCATACTTTCTCCTTTCCAAACCTCTCCTTCTCCATTCCCCTTTCTTTCCTATGATTATAATGAAGTTTATAAATCTGTTTTAAGGGAGATATTAAGGGAAAAATTCGGATTTGAAGAGAGGAGCTCGAATAACACAAGATTCAAGTGAGAAAAAGCAAGAACATAAGGTAATTTCTCTTCCTATGGTTGTTATCTTTGGTTCCCTCCTCCACCATTTTGCCCCACTTGAGAAAACCCTAGGAGGAGATGATTTTTAGGCACAACCAAGCATGAATATAAGGAAAAAGGGTGTGGAGATTAAGAATATGCAAAGAGAATTATCAAAAAACTATTAGATTTCAAGATGCAAATTCTAGGGTTTTGTGTGCACCTTCCAAAATATGATTTCATATGATAATTCTTAGGCCTAATTAAGAGTGTAAATGAGCTCCTAAGATCTCTAAGATGCTCCCCACATACTTCCTCCTTCAAGGAAATAAAGAGAATTCCAAGGAGGCCAAAAAGGGGCTATGTCTCGGCCAAGCATGGATGGAGTAGCTAAGGAGAGTTTTAAATTTTTTCAAGCCCATTTTTGTGTCATATATGATGAATGAATATGAGGGGAGGTCTTAGAAAAAATTTAGAACCCATGGAAAGTGCATTGGTGCCTTAGGTTCCATATTATGACCTAAAGAAGCAACATGTAGTTAGGCTCTTTGTTTTAATTGTGTGATGATTCTAAGAGGTTTAAAAGGAGTCAAGAATTATATTTGAAAGGAAAGAATAAGGCCTAGAAATCATTTGAGGGGTGTTGCTTCATTACGTGCAATTATGGACCATAATGGAACCTATAGAGCAATCTAGTGATTCACTAAGTTATGTAGCCTTAGAATATGTTTCATGAACCTAATTGGCTCCCATAAATTGTATCTAAGCCAAGAGAAACCATCTCCACTAATTTGTGGGTCTGTGGCTAAAACAGAAGGCTTGAATCCTAAAGGAAAAGTGTGTGGTTGTACACAAGGTAGCTCTCTCCACCTTCTCTCATACATGGATGTGTGTTTAGCTTGTTTTAGAATGTGTGTATGTGTATTTTCAAGCTATGAAAAGTATGCTGGCATGCCTTTATATGCCATGATTCTTGATGCCATGTTATGTTTCCAAATGAATACAAGATGTTTGTTTGAGTTTGCTTCAGTGTGGAGAGGCCAAGAACTCTTCACCATGGTGAAGATGAGCCAAGAACCCTTAAGTTTGGTTGAGATAAAGTAAAGAGTCTCCCAAAAGCAAAGTGGGCTCCCAAAAGTATGGTTGAGTCCAAAGCTTTTAAAGAATTGGTGAAGCAAGTCCAAAGCCCATGAGGAGAAGTGTGAGGCCAATCCAAATACTTGGTGAGCTCTTGAATGTTTTGTATGACTTGTTCACATGCCAAACTTACTTTTTGAATGGTCATGACTTCCATGATAACCATGCATGCATTTTTAAGGCTTGTTTTACATATATTATGTATGATTGAAAGGGAGATAAGTTATTGGGATTCTTTGAATCTCATTCCCTCCTCTCCAATGATCTAATATGCTAGATGAACTAAGTGGCTATGGTAATGGGAGCCAACAACATTGAAAAAGGAAGATTGATAACCATATACTTAGCCTTTGCCATTTTGGAACCATAATGATGCTTCATGATGTATATTGTGTTGTAAATGGTCTATGACCCTTGAAACATGTGTGAATATGATATTATGTGATGTTTAAATATATGGATATGATGTATGAACTCTAGCATATATTTTGAGTATGTAAGGCCAAAGTATGCAAATTGGAAGTTTGATGTAAATGTGCATAAGTGTGGGTTAAGAGGCCAAAATGAGATGCATGAGATTTGGGACCATTTGGGCAACTCACACAAGTCTTAAATATGCTTTTAGACTTGCCCAAAAGGTGTCACAACCCAGGGAAAGCCATTTGGTAATTTTGGTACCCTATATGGAGTCAAAATTGACCATAATGGAACCTTATATCACTTTTTGACCAAATAAGTTAGTTTTGATCTGAAATTTGGCATGCAATTAGGTCTCATTAAAAGCTTTTTGGGAAGCTAAAGCTCATAATTTTCGGAGATCTACAGAATATTTGATGATTTTTCAAAGTTGGCAATTTTTATGGTTTTGGTCTGCTACACTATTCATTTGGTCCAAAAATAAATTCTATCACACAAGGCTCAAATGATGTCCAATTGATATCAAATTATATACAGAGAAACTAGACATTCACAGTGACTTATGCCAACTAGAAACACCTCATTTGGAGGCCTAGAGAGGAAGATATGAATTTTTGAACATTCTGTCCAGTATCAGGAATTTTGCCCGACCAGAGGTATTGTTCCATTGAATTCTGAGGTTTGGACTTGATGAACTGGTGTAGAGATATTTTTTTCTCTAGTTAACATCCATAGATTTCCAAATTGGTATCATTTGTATGGATTGGAGTTTTGTGGAATTAGTTGGACATTTTCAAAGTTTTCTATAAAATTCTATATCAGTTCTAGAATTCAGTCTGACCTTTGGATCATTTTGGATGTCAAACATCCTCTGTGATGGATTTTATGATCTAGACATATTTTTATTGTGAAGTAGACATCTGTAGCTTCCCAAAATGACTAATATTGCATGAATTCAATATTTCTAGAATTAGTTATGATTTTTCAAAGTTTGATCAGAAAGAGGGCCAAATCTGGCCGAAATTAAATAGCCACATTTTATGCTTCATTTCAGCTTTCATGAATTGTAGCATGATTTTGTGATGCAAAGGAGTTGTATTGATGTAATTAAATATGAGAAAATATAGTATGTGCTCATACAGCCCACGTGACATCAAATGAAATTTTCATATGTAGCGCAACACAAATTTAATCTGTTATTTATATCCCATTTTCTTGCAACTCCTAAGCAATTCATGTTATAAAGCATGTTAATTGCATGAGGAAGGCTAGAAAGATATAGTATTATAGGTAGCGCCCTACTTTCCTCCTCATTTGGAATCAGAAAATTTTGCATAATTTCAGAAGAGAGAGATAGGGTTTTAGGCGCACCAAGAGAGGAGGAGAAGGAAAAGAAATTCCAAGCTAAAGGTATGTTTTTATGGTTGTTTTTCATACTTTTCTCCATCCACACCATCTTCCCTTCATTCTCCTTGATTTCCTTTGATTAAACTGAAGTTTATAAATCTGATTCAAGGGAGAAATTCAAAAAATTTCAGATTTGAAGAGAGGAGCTTAGAGAAAGCAAGATTCAAGCCAAACTAAGCAAGGAAACTAGGTAAAATTGCATTCTATGGTTGATATCTTCCATCACCCTTCTTCTCCGTTTCGCCTAACCCTAGGAGCCATAGGAGGATCTGATTTTTAAACCCAATCAAGCATGAATCTTAGGTATTTGATGGAGAAGAACAAGAATATGCAAAGAAAACAACAAATTAGCCATTAGAATTCAAGATGTAAAACTTAGGGTTTTAAGTATTCCTCCTAAATTCTGATTTTGTATGATGATTCCTAGATTTAATTAAGAGTTTAAATAGGTACTTGAGACCCCTAAGATGCTCCCCACAAGCTTCCTTCTTTAAGAAAACAAAGAAATCTCCAAGGAAAGCCAAATTGTCCTATGTCTTGGCCTAGGCATGTTCTTATAGCTAGGGAGAGTTTTAAATTTTTCTAAGGTCATTCTTGAGTCATATTTGATGAATGAAATAAGGGGAGGCCTTGGAAAAAAATTTAGAACTCATAGAAAGTGATTTGGTGTCTTAAGTTTCATATTATAACTTAAAGAAGCAACATGATGTTAGGCCCTTTGTTTTAATGGTGTGATGACTACAAGAGGCTTAAAATGAGTCAAGAATCATATTTGAAAGGAAAGAAAGGAGCCTAGAAATTATTTGAGGGGTGTTACTTCATTAGGTGGATTTATGGACCATAATGGAACTTATAGAGCAATCTAGCATTTAAGCAAGTTGCATGGCATTAGAGATTATTTTATTAACCTAATTGATTTCCATAAATTGTATCTAGCCCAAGAGAAACTATCTCCACAAGTTTGTGGGTGTGTGGCCGAAGCAAGGAAGGGATTTTCAAGAGAAAAAGTGTGTGATTATGTGCAAGGTAGCTCTCTCCACCTTCTCTCATATATGGATGTGTGTTTAGCTTGTCTTAGAATGTATGTATGTATGTGTATTTTCAAGCCATGAAAAGTATGCTAGCATGATTTTTATATGTCATGATTTCATGATGTCATGTTATGTTTTCAAATGAATATATGATATTTGTTGAGTTCGCTTGAGTGTGGAGAAGTCAAGAACTCTTAACCATGGTGAGGAAGAACTAAGAACCCTTAAGATTGGTTGAGACATAGAAAAGAGTCTCCCAAAAGCAAAGTGGGCTCCCAAGAGTATGGTTGAGTCCAAAGCTCTTAAAAATGGGTAAGGCAAGTCCAACATCCATGAGGAAAAGTGTGAGACTAATCCAAAAACTTAGTGAGCTCTTGAATATCTTGTATGACTTGTTCACATGCTAAGCTTGCTTCTTGAATGTTCATGATTTGTATTATGTCTATGCATGCATTTTTAAGGCTTGCTTTGCATATATTATGTATGATTGAATGGAAGATGAGTCATTAGGATTCTTTGAATCTCATTCCCTCCTCTCCAATGATCTCACATGCTAGGTGGACTAAGTGGATATGGTAATGGGAGCCAATTACCTTAAAGGAAGAAGATTGGCATCCATATGTCTAGCATTTTTCTGTTTAAAACCATAATGATGAATATGAGTGTTGTAAATGGCTTATGGCCCTTGAGACATATATAATTATGATATCATATGATGTAGAAATGAAAGCATGTGCTATGTGACTGATGGAATGCGAATTGAGTATGTATGGCAAAGATAGCTTCATGAATGAGTTTATGGAAATGTGCATATGTGTGGAAGGAAAGGCCAAAATGAGAAGCATGGAATTTGGGATCATTTGGGCAGCTCAAACAAGTCCTAAATGTGCTTTTAGACTTGCCCAAAAGGTGCCAAAACCCAAGGAATGCCATTTGGCAATTTTGGTATCTCATATGGAGCCAAAAATAACCATAATTGAACCCTATGTCACTTTTTAGCCAAATGAGTTATTCTTGGTTTGAGATTTGGCACACAAGTAGGTCTCATTAAGATATTTTTGGAAAGATAAAGATCATAATTTTTAGAGGTCTACAGAATATTTGATAATTTTTCAAAATTGACAATTTTTCTGGTTTTGGTCTACTGCACTATTCATTTGATTCGAAAATGAATTCTGCCACACGAGGCCCAAATGATGTCCAATTGCCATGAAATTTTATACAACAAAACTAGACATTCACAGTGACTCATGCCAACTAGAAGCACCCCATTTAGAGGTCTAGAGAGGGAGATATGAAGTTTTGAACATTCTGTCTAGTATCAATAATTCTGCCCGACCTAAGTTACTATTCTATTGATTTCTGAGGTCTGGGCATGATGAACTGGTTTGGAAATAATTTTTCCTTCTAACTAACATCCACAGCTTTCCAAATTAGTATCATTTGCATGATTGAATTTTTGTGAAATTAATTGGACATTTTCAAAGTTTGCTGCAGAATTTGTGATAGCATTAGGAGGTAGTTTGACCTCTGGACCTTTTCGAATGTCAAACGCCCTCTTTCATGAATGTTATGGTCTCTGCATATTTTTAGTGTAAAGTAGACATCCGTAGCTTTTTAGAAAGGCCAAGAATGTGTGATTTTGATTTTTCTAGAATTAGTTAGGATTTTCCAAAGTTTGACAAAAAAAGGGGCAAATCTGGCCGAAATTAAACAACCCCATTTTATACTTCATTTTGGTTTCCATGAGTTGTAGGCATGATTTTATGATAAAAAAGTGTTGTATTGATGTAATTAAATATACAAATGTACAGCATGAGCTCATACTATCCACATGACATAGAATGGAATTTTTTATACTTGACGCAATGTGAAAATAATCATTATTTTAATGCCTTTTCTTTGAGAAATTTTGTGACTCTTGGAAATGTGATAATTAAAGGCATGAAATAAGCTAGGAAATTATGGTGTTACACCTAGACATAAGTTACTTCTTTAAGTTTCATTATAAAACCTACATCTCTACCTCATAAACCAAAACTTCTAAATTTTTTTCAAGGCTTCCTTTGATATTCTTCTATCATGTTTAGTCCCTTTCTACCCTTAGAAAAATTTAAAACTCTCCCTGAGTGCTTCTTCTTGTCTAGGCTGAGACAAGCACTAAGTTTTAGACCCATGAAGCTAACTTTGTTTTCTTGAAGGGAATGGCACATGTGAGGCTTTCTAGGTGTCTCAAAAACCCATATATACTCTTAGATAATTAGAAATACTACTAGAAAGCTTCATACATACCATGGTACAATAAAATCCCTAAGTTTTAAAAACTTGTTTTCCAATGCTCCTTTTTGGAATTTCTTTGCATCCACTTGTTTCTCACCCTTAAAAACCTAGGTTTTATACTTGGTTTAGGTCAGAATTTACTCCCTCTTGGTTGTTCTATATGAGGCCAAAAAACACGTATGGAGGAACAAGAAGAAGGAAGCAAGGAAAGCCATGAAATTACCTTGATTCTTTAGCCTTTTCAAAAGCTCTCTTCTTTGCTATGGCTTCTCCTTAAAATTTTGAACTTCCTCCCTCTGAACATAACTTAAAAAGTCCCAAATCATGCACTAAAACCATTGGAAAAAAAAGGAGAAGGAGGAGAACAAGTTTAATGAAGGAAGGAACAAGAAAATCCATGGTTTTTCTTACCTTTTCTAAGGTTTTTCTCCTCCCTTGAAGCTCCTTCTTGTGTTCCTCCTTTGGTAGAACTTTACCCTGGTTTGAGATGAAATTTAGGTTGACTAAGTGTGAGGGGGAAGTGGGACACCTCATATATATAGCATGGGTTCCATAAGAAGCTTTTCAAAATGCCAATTTTGTCCTTTGTTCTTGGTTTCTTCCTTCAAGGCTCATTTCAACTCCTTTTTGAAAATTTTCCTTTCTATCATAAAATTTAGATCCTCTAACCCATAAATTACCTTTGGAATCACTCAAATTAGATTTAAAATCTTTTGAAATGAAAGGGCCAAAATTCAGGTCAACTGACATTCTAAAACGTAAATTGGAGGGGTTTTAACTATTCTAGGGGTTTCTATAGTTTTTAGGACCTCTAAAAACCCCAAGACACTTAATTTTTTCATTTAAAAAATCCCTCCATTGAGTTTGCTAAGACTTGCCCAAAATTACAAAAATGCCACTGTATTTCGTCAGATTTTCTTTAGCCACTCCGACTCCAGTTTCTGGGCATACTAAGTCTTGAATCCTCATTTTCTATTATTTAAAATTTTATCTTAATTTTATTTAGACTCAAATCATTTACTTTAGAGGACTCTCTTTTATAACTAGTTCATTTTTATCGTTTTTACGAAAATTAGGTATTCCATTTTACCTCCATACAGAACCTCCAGTAATATTGTCACCAATCCAACCATGTTTGAAATCGGATTCCATAGTTGGAGTTTTATTCCTCCCTTCTGTGAGAAAATGCGTTGCTGGTGGAGAGAGTACTACTTTCACTTATATAGCCTTAGCCTAGGGTCTTCCTACCCGATGTAGGACTTTACATTCCACCCCTTATTTAAGGCCAACCTGCCCTTAGATTGCACATGCAGTTAGGTTGACTTTGATACCACATCCATATAGAGCTTCCAACAATATTATCCCTGGTCCAGCCATGTCCGAAACTGGGTTCCGTAGCCGAGATTTTGTTCCTCCCTTTTGTTGAAAAAAGTGTCGCTAGTAGAGAGAGTACCACTCTTATTATATAGCCTTAGCCCAGGGTCTTCTTACCCGATGTGAGACTTTACAGTTTATTAATATATGAATATTGAGGAATTTTTTTATTGCTAAATGTTCCAATAATGATTGGTGGAGTTGTCCCTTATTATTTTTTGAATTTTTTGTAGTGAAAATTGACACACTTACACTTGTCAAAATTTTATTACAGGAAGTGGTTTTATTATTTCAATAATTGAATTATGAGTAATTATCACATTAGTCTTGTATACCTAATTTTAGAAAAAAATAGATAATATATAATAAGTATGTGTAATATAATACTTAATAATCTACGAGGAACATGTGCCTCTAAATTTGGCTAAGGAGAAATCTGGTCTTCATTAATGCACAATCTGATTCGAGAATATCCGTATAACCTATAATTTTTTTAAAAATGATAGTCTCTTTGAATTTTAAAAAAATATATTATACATTAATTTTCTAATGTATTGATGAAATGTAAAACAATGCTGAATGGTGAAAGCAATTGATAAATTAAGAGTTACATGCAAATTTTCATTGGTGTTTTAATATAAATCATTAAATTTGATCTAACAGTTAAAAAATTATTTTTCTCATCTATCTCTTTTTTTTCATCTTAAGACATTTGTTATTTGATGTATCTCTTACATATATAGAGACATATAGACTTTTAAAATATTATATGCTTTATATAAATTAATCATATGTATATTCGCAAGTATAGACCTTTTTGGATCTCTTTTCCTTCCTTCAAGGCATATGATGATTGTTAATTTTTATATATTTTTTTCTCCTTAGCTTAGGCATTTTAATGATGAAATATGGCTTTAAAGGTTTAATTAATTAGAATTTGATTTTAGTAGCCATTCTTTTCACTTTAAAAAATAATTCACAAAATCTTGGATTTTTAATGCATAAGTTTCTATAGATAATTTTGTAGTTTTTCCTAGTTAATTTTTCTTTCCATTCTTGGTATGCAGATCATTGGGCTTTCTTAGTTTCATACATAGGATGGACTTCCACTTGTGGCTCCACTTGTAGCAAACACACACTCATACGTGGAGAAGAGAAATGAATGAAAAAAAGGTACATGAAGATGCACATGAGCATACACTAGTTCCCCGTGGCAAAGGATTCACATATGCAAGTGGTCAACGTGATTTACTAATGAAGCTGCATGAAAGAAAGCTAGGGAGAATGTGATTACATGAAGGAGGAGCTGAGTGAAGAAGAAGCAGCCTCGGGTTGGGCCTTGCATGAAGAGAATATAACACACATGAGGCTTAGATTTCACGTTGTAATGGAAGAAGAACGCTGTAGCCACTACACTTCCACTTTGCATCATGTCTAGCCACCCATGAAGAAGTTGACGTGGAGATTAAATGAAGTAGAGCTGCAGAATACGTGAAAATAAGGAAGAAGCTTCAAACACACATGAGGGATGCATCTTCACTAAAACACACTTATGCAAAAACAGAGTATGTAAAAGGAATGAAGGAAGGTACAGAGCATGTGGTGAGCTTTTGTGATTTGAGAAAAAGCTTGTGAGCTAGAGTAAAAGATGAGTAAGTGCCATGGGCTAATGTGGAATGAGCTAAACACGAAGCATGCAAGCTACGGGTTAGGAAAAATGAAAAGAAGAATCAACGTGGAGAGAAGGGCTGCAGAATGTGTGAAGAGAAGAAACAAATGGGCTGAAGGAGGCATTAAGAAGCACACTCGAATAGAAGTGAAGAAACACGAGTTAAAGGAAGGAGCTAAAGCTAAGTTAAATGAAGAAGCAACTAAGGGCTTGAGCTGGAAGAGAAGCAAAGAGCTAATGAGCAAGAATTTAAATCCAAATTTGGTACACTAAAAAGGGAGTAAGGATAATTAAATTCTAGGGAGTCCATCTAAAGGCTAGCTATCACATTTTCTTAATTGTTCACTTCATTTAGTCTTAAGTTTTTTTATTATTGTCATTTAAAATTTAGTTCAATTAAATTCTAGCATTTCAAAACCCCCTAAACAAGTTCCAATTAATAATACTTGGAATACTCTTTCACAAACAAATTAAGGCACAAAGACTCCTTGGGAAATGACCTAGGTTGCACCATTACTTACAGAATTTATTTTGCTACATAGTATTATTTGAGATTGCGCGACACAATCGTCAGCATACCATTTCACAAAATTTCAATTATATTGTTTTTGGTAATTAACTAATTGGAATTTTTTAGAGCATCCTTATTGTTTATTCTAAACATGAACTAGTTTGTAACTTTATAAACCCATATGCCAATTTCCTCCACACTACCATTGACTTTGGTAGGACTATTCATTTTATTTATACATGTGCATAACAAACACAACCAAGATTTATAAACTTGAATTAAAATTCATGTTGTGATGGCTAGAAATGATGATTTGTTACAATAAAGTCACTAGAAAGGGGGGGAAAGTACAAATACCAAATACCTAAATCTGGGATAAATACTAAATAAGTATAAAAATTATATACATAAAGATTAAAGACTATTGGTTGAAAAATATTATTTAAAATACATGTCAAGCCCTTATTGGTTATTTTAACATGTACAAAACTTCTCACCACCAAAAGAAAAATCATTACTTAAGTTATTTTTACTCAACAACCAAACCATATTTCATACAAGGTAACTCTACTTTTTCCCTTCTATGGTTTCTCTGTCTAATAGTATTAATAAAATCTATGGTTAATTCTTAGCTTAAGGCAAATTTTGTTCATTGTGTCTCTCTTCTTCTCACTATAAGTACTAAGGCACCCATTGATGACTTCAACCTTAAATTGGATGACTTGGGAAATAAATCGAGTGGCCTATTTTCAAGCTTTAATGATTTTTTATATAGTCCACTTTCCATCCCACAAGACCCAATGAGGAGTTGGAATGGTATCCTAGTTTTAGGGATGACCTTATCTCTTTGAGTGCCTTTGAATTGAAGTTGGGTCCTTAGGATAACTCAATTTCTCAGACAACATTGTTGAGCCTGAATAAACTAAAAAAGTGGAGAAAAAAAAACCTTGAACAAACCCTACCAATAGAGGATCAACACAATAACAAATCTATAAGTGTTTAAAGAAAACATAGTAGGAGAAAAGCAGAAGTAAAAATGGTTGAAAAATGTCTTGCATATTTTATTAATTCTAACTAAAATAAATACAAATGAAATGCAACTAAAAAAAAAATGCACTAAATTCATTCAACATGACCACTACTTACAACCATAAAAAAGTTCCACATATATAGAAAAAAAAATAACCCAAATGTTTAGAAATAGAAATTCCTAAAAAAATTGGTCTTCACTTGTTGATTCTATTATCAACTTTAGTATCCCTCACTCAGCCTCAAACCCCTTAACTATTTCTAGCTTAGCTTTGCAAATCTTGAGGCCCATGACAACGGTCCTCTTTGCTTCAAGAGTTGTAAATTTTGAGCTTTTCTTTAAGAAGCTAAAACCTACTCATTGAAAGTGGTTTTACAAAAAATATCTGCTATTTATTCCCTTGTCTTGCAATATAGCAACTTGATTGCACCTCCATTTTGCACTTCTCTTAAAAAATATAATTTCATGTTGAAATGTTTGGTTTTACCACGAAACATTAGATTGTTAGATATAGCTATTGTAGCTTGATTATCTACAAATATCTTTATTCCTTCCTTCTATTCCATATTCGAATTAGTTAGTATTTTTCTTAACCATAGAGCTTGATTAATGGTAGCTATAAATTCTGCTTCAATAGTTAATTGTGCAATAATCTCTTGCTTCTTAGAACACCAAGAAAAAAAACTAAAGCCAAAGCTAAAACAGAAACTAAAAGTGCTCCTCATGTCATCTACACATGCAACCCAATCATTATCAAAATAACCTTGAAGCTTGAAAGATTCAACTTTGCATAACTTAATTCTACAAGTTACTATTCTTTTGACATACCTTAGCACCCTTTTTGTGGTTTTCAAGTGTATTTCACATGCACAATTTTAAAACCTTGATAACATAGTTATAGCTTGCAATATATCAAGCTTAACTGCTATAAAATTCATTAAAAACCAATTTGACTTCTATATATACTTCATCCAAATTTTCTATGCCATTATCCCTTTCCAACTTCTCTTGTTGATTCAATGGACTACTCATAAGTTTGTAGCCCCCATTTTGAACCTTTTGAGAATCTTCCATACATTTTTTTCTTTTAACATATGAAAACTTCATTTTAAGCTTGTCAAATCTCCATCCTATGGAAGTTAGGTATTTTCTCAAGGTATGTCATCTCAAACACCTTTCTCATTTTAGCCTTAAAGTTGTCTATTAACATAAAATTACTTCCTATTACCAACAAGTCATCAACATATAAAGAAATTATCATAATGTTAGAATTTGATTGCTTAACATACAGAGTTGATTCACTTAGGCTTTTTTCAAAGCCCTATATACAAATACTCATTAATTTTGCTATACTAGGTTCTTGGAGCCTATTTTAATCCATAAAGGCCTTTTTTCAGTAGATACAGTTAATCTTCCCTCCCTTTCATAACAAATACTTCTAGTTGCTCTAAATAAATCTCCTCCTATAAAAAACTATTCAAAAACATATATTTGACATCAAGTTAATAAATTTTCCAACTCTTTTGAGTTGCAAGAGCTAGCAACAGCCTCATGGTGTCTAGTCTTATTATAAAGGCAAAGGTCTCTGAATAATATACTCCAAAAAGTTATGCATCCCCTTTCATAACAAGCTTGCATTAAGCTTGTTAATTGAGTCATCATTTAGCTCTAATCACCTTCTTGTTTAGAGGTCTTTTTACTAACTTTTACATTTGATTTTTCTCAATCATGGAGATCTCTTCTTTCATTACAATTATCCATCCTTGATCTACTTCTACCTCTTTATATCCTCTAGGCTTAAAACTAGCAACATTACATCTTTAGTATATATCAAAGAGTAGTCTAGTACCTCTAATAGGTTACTCATCAATTTGATCATCAAGTTGCTAAACATCTACAAGGTCATCTTGCTTCCTTATTGTCTAGTTCCATTGTTCATCCTTCAAAAAATGCATATCCTTGCTTACTAGAATTTTTCCATTTTTTGGATGAAAAATTCTATAATTCTATAATCCTAGAAACTATGTTGAACCCAAAGAAAATCACTGGTTCTGACTTTCTATCAAGTTTATCTCTTTTCACTTAAAGCACATAAGAGTAACACAAATAGCCAAATATCTTAAGGTTTTGAAGAGATAGCTTAAAACCATACCAACCCTCAAACAATGTTCTATCCTTCACTACCTTTATTGGTAATCTATTCAGCAAAGAAAAAAAAGTATAGTATTAGCTACCTCTACCCAAAACTTCTTAGGAAGTCCCTTCCCATTAAGCATACATTTGAACATCTCCATGATTGTTCTATTTTTCCTCTCACTTACTCCATTTTGCTAATGGCGTGTAAGGAGCTATAAATTGATGTTCAATTCTAGCTTGCTCACAAAAGTAATTAAATTGGCTTGAAGTGTATTCATCCCTATTGTCTAATCTGAGAACTTGAATTACATAACTACTTTGCTTTTCTGCCCAAGCCTTGAACTTTTGAAACACTCTAGATACTTCATATTTAAACCTTAGAAAATATATCCAACACATTCTAGTTAGATCATTAAAAAAGCTATATAATACTTGCTCCTTTTCAATGATGGAATTTTTCTAGGTCCATAGAGATCCATGTGAATCAACTTGTAATTTTTGTTACTTTCCAACTTGTTTTGTTGAAAGGATGCCTTGACAACTTTCCTTTTAAACACACTTTGTAACTAGGTAAATTTTCTTCAAGTTAAGGTAAACCTTGCACCACTTCTTTCCTTTGCATAAACACCAACGACTTGTGATGAAAATGCCTAAGCTTTTTTTGCCACACCTTTGCTATTTTTTCCTGAATTGGAAAGGCTACTTACTCCTCTTCCATTGGATCCAATGAGAAGCTATTACCTTGCATTTATACTCTAAACACTTCTTGAACCATTTCATCCTTGATCAAATAACTTTTTGCCTCAAAAATAACCTTGAAGCCTTTTTCTAGTAGATACCCAACACTAATAGATTTTTATCGATTTCAGGTATGCATAGAATATCATAAATAAGTTTAGTACATGCATAGCTCTTAATGGCAATAGTGCCTTTTCTTTTTATAGCAATATGATCACCATTTCCAATTTTAACTTTGAAAGTAGTAGATTTGTCAAGCTCTTTGAAAGGCTCCTCATCAAATGTCATATGGTTGGTATAACCACTATCAATTAACCAACTCTTAGTTGAACTTCTACTAGCAAAACATAAAGCAACAAAGAGCTACTCTTCTTCTTTTTAATCAACAATCTGAGTCTCATTGATTTGCTTTGATCTTTGTTTCTACAAATAATTGCAGCATGCCTAATTTTGTTGAATTTTTCTGCACTTCACCTATGTTTTTCTCTAGCATTTGTAGTGTGGATGATTTCTATTGACATAATACTGACATGAAGGATGTTGTCCTCCATTTTTGTTGACATTGTTGTTATTTTTATGGCTTCCTGTGGTATTTGTTGCAACCTCTGTCCCTGTATTGGTCTCTTTTCCCTTGCCTTTCTTCCATTTTCCACTTTGACTGATTAGCAATTTGGCTTCTAAAGCTCCTTCCACATACCCTTCTTGTTGCATCATTCTTCTTTGCTCATCTGCTTGCACAACATTATGCATTTCTGACAAGGTAATGCTTGATAGATCTTTAGCATTTTCTAAGGAAGAAATTGTTACTTCAAGTCTTTCAGGCAAGGTAACAAGAATTTTGTGAACTATCCTACTATCTAAAAGCTTAGTTCCTATTAATCTTACCTTCTTAGCAATGCTAAGAAGTCTATCTATATACTTTTAGATTCTTTCATCATCTACATTTCAAATTCCCTTATAAGATTCATCACCTTTATGCCTCTAATCTTCTCATCTACTTGGTATTCTTCTATGAGGTAGATCCAAATGGCATAAGCAAAATCTAATGTTATTATTCTAGTGAAAGTGGTTAGTGAGATAGCAGCAAACAGGCAAGCTTTTGCCTTTGATTTCCTTATCTTCTTTTCCTTGCAGTATTTGAGATGAGCCATGGTAGGATTTGTTGGCAAAGATGGAACTTCATAATCTTCTTCCTTTACAACTTCCCACACGTCCAAGGCAAGATAAGCCTCCATCCTTACTACCCATATGTGATAGTTCTCTCCATCGAACATAGGAAGAACTACTAATGAAAAACTTGCTTTAGTATCCATGTCTCTTAGGGTTATTTTGGTGCAGTATTTTGGATCACTCAACTGTAATGCACAAGCCTCACACAAGTCCCTTTAAGAAAGGTGCTCTAATATCAATTTGTAAGTGTTTTAAAAAAAACACAATAGCAAAAAAGCAGAAGTAAAAATAGCTGCAAAATGTGTCACTTATTTCATTAATTCCAACCAAAATAAATACAAATGAAATGCAATTGAAAAATCAGAAAATCATACACTAAAGTCATTCAACATAAACACTACTAACTGAAATTCAGATCCCAGCCATAAAAAGCTCCACAAATAGAAGAGAAAACTAACCCAAACGTTTAAAAATAGAAATTTCTAAAAATTGGTCTTCACTTGCTAATTCTATTATCAACTTCAGTATCTCCCACTTGGCCTCAAATCCCTTAACTATAGTCACATTGGAATTCTGGAGATACGGCAACCAAATCGAAGTGTCAAAACAAAGTCTTTCCAAGCCTAACTAGTGTCGTTAATTTTGCTAAGAAGCCTAGAACAAAGAGGCCACATAAATCTGTGGCGGGAATTCAGAAATCTGAGCACTTACTGAATGAGTTCAGTGTGATGAGGAAAAAAATGCAGGCACTATGAGGCTCAAGATACACCTCAATGGAAAGCTGGTCCTTTGGGCCCCAATACTCTGTGCAACGCTTGCGGGGTGCGATACAGCTCAGGGAGATCGTAGCCTGAGTACAGACCAGTATCCAGCCTCACTTTGGATAGCACAAAGCATTCAAATTTTCGTGTAAAGATATTGAGAAAGAGAGGGTTTCGATCTGTGAGTTAGAACATGTTTTTGTTTGCCGTACACAGTTTACAAAAAGTAATAATTACCAGAGGTTAGTTTAGTTGAGTGATCTAGAGCTGCTATGCACGGGATAATATATATATATATATATATGTAATGAGAATGCCTTTAAAAGTATTATCAAAAAAAGAATGCCTTTAAAATTATCACACAAGTCTATGATTAAGATGCTTTGTTGTGTTTCTGGATAATATATATTTCTGGTTGACATCCTCTTTTTAATTTTAGAAAAAAAAAACTTATTTTTATTTATTATTTTTTAATTTTTTGTTGCGTTGCATGCTTAATCCAAAGAATCTAAATTTTACTACTCTATAAATAACAGGTACATGTAGGAGCAGCTGGATGAATTGCGCCTTATTTCAAGTCTGAACGTTAAGAGAAAATGACATGGAAGTTGTATTGATTGTGCCTGGTGGAACCATTTTAATATAGTATATAGATAATATAGTAGATGTTATTAGTATTAATTTCATGGAATTAAAAAGACTTCCATGACCCTTAAGAATAGTTCAAGTGGTTGAGTAATAAAGAGTCGTAAGTTCAAATTTTTTCTAGTACTTAGAAAAAACTACATTTCAGAATTGATCAATAGTGTTAATTCTTTTTATTTAAAAAACATAAAACATTTTTGAATATTTATAACTAGAGTAAAAGAAGCCCATCTTTGTCCAGAATTAACTAGTATAAATAATTGCAAGGAACCATAACAAAATTTTTTTAATAATCATTGTATAAAATAATTCAGTGAAATATTTTAAATTTCCTAAATAAATACTTAATAGAGGAAATATATTTTTTATCCGGAAAGATATACGTATCAACGGTCTAATCTATGAATTTTAAAAATATACAATTCAATCTTTAAAAATTTTTAATTAACTACGCATTAGTTCCCTATTAGTAAAAAAAAGAATAAAAATAAAACAAATGTATATATTTTAAGAACTAATAACTAACGCATCAAAATTTTTAAATATTGAATCGTATGTTTTTATAATTTAAAAATTAAATAATATATATATCAAAGATTAAGTGTAATTTTATGAGTTATATTTTTCTTTATTTAGATGGTTCTATTGTCATCCCTCAGTAGGCAAAATTATGGCCTTGACTTTAGTCACTTTCCTGTATGATCTTGTGGGACAAGCAATTGGCCCTGTCTTGTTTACGTTTTCCAACCATTTTTGACTTTCTAACTTCTTCCATTTTCTTTTGGGGCCAATGTTTAACTTCTTCCATTATTATTGTATATTTGTACCCCAAAAAAATTCTCCATTATTGGGCTTACGGATCAAACTCCGTATATCTAATTCTTTTCAATATTCGAAATGGTAAATTGGAAATCAAAAAATTAAACCAACAATTATCAATATTAAAGAAATATAATGGAAAGTGTTATCTCGTTAAATTGAAAAAAACAAAATTGTTATAGTATGCGCAAGGATTAAACTCAAAATTCATCATTGTCGACTATCAATAACGTCCGGAAAACATTTAAGGTTTTTTTAATACTCCATTATTCTCATTGTCAATTTTTTCTTATGAAACTAACTTTATTTTCTGAAGTTATAATCGCAGTTGTAGGTATAATAATCCCTCTCTTTCTCTTCTCATTAATTTTTGTTTTAATTTTTTTTAGCAAATAAATCTATTAAGCTCTATTTTATAAAAAATATGAATGAAGTCTTTTGATGAATATTCTTTCTTGGATATTTGAAGGGCTTTCAGTAATTCAATTTTTGTCTTTCTTCAAAGATCGAAGAGGTTTTAGTCCTTCTTCAATTAGCATTTTTATTCCAGTATTATTGAAGTTTATGTAGTTTTCATGTTTTCGATGTAGAAATTTTATGCAATTACAGAAATTCTCAAAGTTGATATATAATGTGAATAGACATGATTATCTTGTTGGAACAACAATAATGATGGTAACAAATTTTTATTTAAAGATATAATTTAACAAATTTATTTATCTTTAAAAATGAAAAAATTAGTATAAAAAAATTCAAAACTAAAATAAAAATTCAAATGTAATCACTGCAGAAGAGATTCCATGCCTAATAAAACTGGTTCTTGTCGATCATCTTAAAATCATAAGATGTGATTGCTTGTTGAAATCTCAAATGCCATTATTTAGATTATTGCTTAAGCCCATAAAAGAACCTTTGGAGTTTGCAAGCTTTATGCTCCTTGCCTTTTGAACAAAACTCAAAGGTTGTTCCCTTTATATTTTCTCATCCGCTTTTCTATTAAGAAATGTGGTCTTTACATCAATCTAATGTAAATCTAAGTTCATTCTTATGAATATAGCTAGAATAATTCCAATCAAACTAAATCTTACTAAGGGCTAAAAAGTATCTTTGTAATTAATATCCTCTAGCTGTATGTACCTATAAGCCACCAAATGAGCCTTGTTCCTTTCAACGGAACAATCCACATTGCTCTTAATTTTAAGAATCCATTAGTTCTCAATTGCTTTTCGGCTAAGCAGGAGATTAACCATGTCTCAAACATGATTTCTCTTTATAGACTTCATCTCTTCTTTCATTAATTTCACCTATTTTTCCTTAGTGGGGCATGAGAGAGCCTTTTGAGTTGAATTTGGCTCCTTATCATCCTATGGAGAAAACATTAATGAAACTCACACAATATAGAGAAGGGAGTCTTCCTCTGTAGAATTACACACTTTTCTTGGACTATGGTATCTTCTATTATGAACAAGTTACTAGATTCCATCTAATGATTTGGTCTAAAACTGCATGGAATAAAAATTCAACAACATTTGCTTTTATACAGGTAAGTGCCTTGAATTTTTTTTTCTTTAAGAGTTAATTAGTCATATGAAAATGTTTAGAATGTTGCTTAGGTAGGAATTAGTGAGTGTAAACAAAACAAAAGTGGTTGATGCTCACTAGTTTACAAATAAGGCAATTGCTGATTAGCTTGCACCATTGGTGTTTGCTTAAGTATGGACAATTAGTATGGGATGCAATGTGAAAGCTAGCTACTATGTTAGCTAATCTAGTAATTCACAAAACCAAATGCACATACTCTAGTGAACCATGGTATGTAACATCAAGCCAGGATATTGTAATGTTGTTTATCTTAAGTGCTTAGGTGAAAAATAGTAATAAGAACTAGCATACTATAACTAGAACATTATCAAGAATAAGCTATGCACTTAAGGATGCATAAAACTAGGATTAATTTGCTATTTTTATGTCTAGAATCTAGGCTAGAGAGTTTTGAGCCTTTGAATTTAGTTTAGGTTGCATAAAGTGTAGATAACATTTTCTTCTCATTGGGCTCATAGTAACTAGGGAAACCTAGGCTACTAATGTATATATGTCCATTGATAAGCTTAATTTATACATATTTTGCTAGCCCTAAACTCCTTGAGTTTAATCTCTATGAGTTGATAATTATACAAATTACTTGTGATTTAATCAGGTTTAGAAGAAGCCAAGGAATTGTAAGGAACTAAGCAAATTAAAAGCTAAATTCAGCAAATACTATACCGAAACTATACTAAATGGCAAAAGCTAGAATCATAGCAAAAATGAGCTAAATAGGGACCAACACGGGCAAGCCATGTTGGTGAACATGCCTATGTTGGAGGCCCTGCATCAAAATGTCAGGCAAGAAGAGAACACAAGCAAGTCATGTTTAATGGTATTCTTGACACAAGCAAGCCATATTTGTTATCAAAAGCACTATTTTGGAAAGTTTTACAGCATTTTTGGAAGTTTTTGGAAAACCTTAGAGCTACACCATATAAGAACCTAGGAAAAACATTCCAACCATCACACAATAGCCTTAGAAAGATATAAAGAATTTGATTGATGCCCAAAGTGTCACAATATGCTTTATATAACTAATTCATATCATTTTCTTCTTAAGGTAATGAAAATGCAATTGTTGTAAAACTTTTAACAATGGTTTTATGCCCATTTCTATGTCAAATGGGCCTTCAGGGGTTTAAATTAGATTTTTTTGCCATCTTAATCCATAAATTCCATAGACACATTTGTTTCAACTCATATAATCATCATATGTGTCTTAATTGCATAAGGGAGTTAACTAGCTGAAACTGGCCTCTTTTGACATATTATGAGTCAAACGTCAAAAATTTATAACTCTAATTTATGCAAATTAGATGTCTACTAAAACTTTATGATATGAACTTTATATTATAAAAATTTTAAGTAAAAATAAATTCATTTGACCCTTAAAAAGGCATGAAAATCAAGGCCATGATAGCATAAATAGTAACTGCATAATTCCATAATTCTAGACTAGATTAAAAAATTCTTCAAATATTCTATAGAACGTAGAAAATTATCATATTTAGCTTATTGGAAAACTCTATAAATCCTTTATATGCCACACAAATTTTAGCCTCAAACAAAATCATTTGATCTATCAAATGTGTCATATCATTAAAAATCATACATATAACCCATGCTATATTCTACTTTTAACAACAAATAGTCACATTTACATTTTGGCTGTGGAATTTTCAATTATTAAAACTTTAAATAGTACATTTATGTATAAATGAGAATTTTCGTTAATTCATTTCCCAAATTCATGCCAAAACAATTTGTTGTACTTAAGATATCACATAAAGAGGTATCAAATTCGTAGGTTTGGCTAAATGCACATTTTGGGTCTTAAATCACATCATAGGGACCAAATTTTTAAAAAATCATAACTTGAATTACACAACTCCAATTAAGACAAATTATATGTCTTTAGAAAGCTTATAATGAGAGCTATTTACTGTAAAAATTTCATGTCAAAATGAGTCCATTTGGTCCTTTAAAAACCACAAAATCCAAATCCACACTATATGAATAGTACCCAGATTTTTCTACATAAAATAGCCAATTTCAAAAATTCATAAGATATTCTATAGAGCTCCAAAAATTGTGTTATTTGACTCTATGAAAAGTTATCAATGTCCCCTAATTGTTTGCTAAATTTTGGCCTAAGACTTGTTTATTTGGTTTATCAATAGTAGAGAGATATTTTATGGCTCAAATGGACTAAATTTGGGTTCTAATTGGTACCAATTGAGTTCTAAAATTCCATTTCTTCTTTTGAATAAGTTTCAAATGACAAATACATCATGTACAACTGGTTCAACATGTCCTAATTGTCATACAACTCAAAATCACCTTTCCATATCCAAAATTACATATGCATATTTAAGAACACAAGTTACTAATTTCCCTAGTATTACATGTTACCACCCATAATTTGTTTCTACATCATAATCTAGTACTTTTAAACATTTTTGCATTATCATACATTAAAATACACAAATATATTTTCACACATTCAAGAATATGTGTTAAAACAAATTCTATTGTCAAAGTAGCTCTTCTTAGGCTTTTTAATCATTATTCTTGCTCCCTGAAGAACCACCTAACCATGATTAGTAAAAAAAGGAAAAAAGTGAGATTCAAAGAATCCTAATAGCTAATCCAATATTGAAGCATACATATATGTACATATATGGCTCATTCAAGTTCAAAGAATGTAAACATACATGTTATATAACCATATATCATTCATAGTCATGCATTAAGGATCCTATGGCTCTATTAAGAGTAATCTCATACTTTAGGGACTTTTGGTCTAGTCTCATCCAATAATTAGAGACTCCTAGTTTAGTCTCACCTTCTTTTATAGACTTTTGACTTAGCCTCACACACAATTGAGAATTTTTGTAATATCCAGTCTTCTTAAAACTAAATTAAAATTGATAAGATACAAAAGGAAGACCTCAAAATAAAATGAAATAAGATTAAACAAGGTTAGAATAATAATTTAGGCATCTAGAAATGAGGATACAAGATTAAAGATAATTTAAAACCGGAGCTAAAATGACTAAATGAATTTAATCAAAAGATAGTGGCCAAAATCATAATTTTAGGGCAACTTCTTAGAAACTCAAAGGAGGAAATTTTAAATGATAAAATTAAGTTTTTCAAGATTCTCAGAGGCCTTAAAAATCATAGGAACCTTTAGAATGGTCAAAACTCTTCTGGTATACATTTTAGGATATCAGTTGACCTGACTTTTGATCGGATAATTTGGGATGGTTCTAAATCTCATAAAATTGAAAGTAAATATTTTGAATAAACTAGAGAACCTAAATTTTCATATGGAAAAGATAATTCTAAAAAAAGAGCTAAAATGAGCCAAAACAGAGTGGTTGAAATTGCAGGACGTAATTAGTATTTTTGTAACATCCTTTTTCACCTCATATAAGGCTAGCCATGTCCACCCACCTCTAAAACTAACATAGAATAGTTTTGAAACAAATCAAGAAAGGCACATAAGGGAAGGGAGAAAGAGGAAGAAGAAGAAACAATCTAGGTAAGGAATTATGCACATCATCTAACTACTGTAAAAACTTTAGATAAAAAAATATCATTTCATCCTCAAAATTCTAATGGAATAGTAGCTGGGTCAAAAATTTGGACTAATGTAGAATTGGATTTTCAAAAATTCATATCTCACTTTACAAAGTTTCAAATTAAGTGATCTCAATGGCTATAGAAATCTTATAATCCCAAATATATGTCTATAAAATTCCATGAGCATTGGACTTCATTTGTTTCCTCAAAGACACCAAAAACCAAACTGACCAAATGAACAGTGGACTGACAGTTTCTGCAAATTTTAGCTAACTTTGAAAAATCATAATAAATTATACAAGATCTAAAAATTATGTTTCTTAGCTCTATGAAAAGCTCTAAATGATATCTAAATTCTTGGCAAAATTCATCCATTTGTTCTGGTCTTGGTTCAAGGGAGGAGTATGGCTCAATATCGTGCAAAATTGGGTTCAAGAGAGCCAAAATGATTTCTCCCATGCAATGTGACCATTTGAGTACGTCTAACACCTTATGCACAGCATATAAAAGCATCACAACTAATCTAAAACACCATGGAACTTAAAACTATTCCCTCACTTGATCATATACACATGCATCCCATGTCACAAGTATGTCAAAAACTTAAAGTTCTCATACATTTAGTTCCAAATGTGGTTTATACAATATGATTACATACTTTTACACATGATCAAAGATTTACATCTCATAAATAACTTGTGTATAAATACTTTGACATTAATTTACATCAAAATCTATTCTATTGTCAAAGTAATACAATTTACACTCCTTGGCCTCCATTCATGGCTTCACGAGCTTCACCTTAGACAAGATTAGATAAAGACTGGGGGGAGAGAGAGATTCAAAGAATCCCAATAGCTCATTCACCTTTTCAAGTAGGCATATATGGCATGTTATCATATTAAAGAACACAAAGCATGCATCAAATACTTCCAAAAACTAAGCATAAACATGTTTTCAAAGTCATATAAATGTATCAAGATCAAAATTAAACTTTAGGAACTTTTAGTTTAGTCTCACCCTATTATTTGGGACTTTTGGATTAGTCTCACCCACTTTCTAGGGACTTTTGACTTAGCATCTCTTATTTTTGAAATTTTTGGCCTTATCTCATCAATTCTTAAAGACTTTTGGCTTCACCTCACCCAATCCAAGGGACTCTTGGCACAATCTCATCCATTAAGAGCTATCTCACATTCCAAACACAATTTAAGAAGCATAATGGTACCAAAACATCAAACCAATAACTAAAGACATGTTTCATGATTCAAACATACATACAAGTATTGAATAACAATCAAACAACCAAGAAATGCATACAAGAATGGATGAAGAGCTACCTTAGGTCAAGAAGCACAACTTTCCTTTTGATTCCCTCAACCTCTTGGTTTGGCCTCACACACAACTTTCCTTTTGCTTGGCCTAGACACATTAAACAAGGCATAAACACATCAATGGAACTATCTCTAACCTTACATAAAGCCTACATAAGCTACTTTTAGCTTATGGCATACATATGGTTCCATACAAGGGCATAATGAAACAACTCATATAATCCATGATATTGGCTCTAATTTCTCACTCAATCTAAGTCACATGACTCCATTTAAACTCATTAGAATCATCACTAATTCAATTCAAAGAGCCTAATACTAAGTTGCTTCTTTATGCATAATGGAACTATAAACTTTCAACTTTTAAAGTATGATTTCTAAATTCAAACTGATGGTTCCTTTGGTGTCTCTACATAATATCTAGACCATTTTTATCATTGGAATAAAAAAAAACTCTCCCTAGGTACCTCCTTCCTTCTTTGGCTGAGATATGCAGCATATTAGAAACCCATGGAGTTTTGTTGATTTTCCTAGGGAATTTGCCACTTGTGAAACTTTCTAGATGTCTTGAGAACTCAAACATACTCTCACACAAATTAAATCATTACTAGAAAGCTTCATAAGTCCATAAGTGCAATCAAAACCCTAATTTCCATAACTTATTATCTATAGGTTCTTTTCGAATTTTAATTGTTTCATATGATTCCTTAGGCTTCAAAACCCCAATTCCTATCAAATTTGGATCAAAATCAAACTCCTTGTATAGTCCCCTTGTTCTGGCCAAAGTAAAAGAGAGGGAGAAGAGCCAAGAAGAACAAGTTTTCTATGGAGAAAGTTACCTTGTTGCAAAGCTCACAAGATGCACTTTCTTAAGCTTCCAAGAGTTTCCCTGAGACCTCTCTTCCCCTTATTGAAGTAGCCACAAAATAACACCAATTAAGTCACCAAAACCATGAGAGAAGAGAGGAGAAAGAGGAGAATAAGTTTAATTAAGGGAGTAGCATGAAAAAGTAGCAAATTCTTACACTTTTCAAGCTTGATTTCCTTCCTCTTTGCTCCCTCATTAGTGCGCCACTTCTAGTAGGTCTTGGTTTTGTTTTTAGCCAGAGGAAAGTCAATTAGAGTGATGAGGAGAAGTGAGGCGTGATATAAGAAGCAAGGGAGCCTAATTATGACATTTTTCAAAATTTTAATTTAGTCCCTCATATTGGTTCTTTTCATTTGGACTCATTTTAGTTCCTTTTTGAATACCATCATTTTCATCATAAAATTTAGCCCTCTAATTCATAAAATGCCTTTAGTTTCATCCCAATTGGATTTAAAACCTTAACGAACCATTCGGTCAAAATTTTGATTAACCGATAACCAAAAATGCACACTGGAGAGTTTTGGCCATTCTAAGGGTTTCTATAGTTTTTAGAGCCTCTAAGAACTCCTGAAAAACTCATTTTTCCTATTTAAAGATCTCTCCTTTGAATTTTCTAAAAGTTGCCTGAAATTATAGTTTTGCCATTATGTTTTCAGTTCTTCTATTTTGCCATTTTGGCTCTAATTTTGGGTTATTCTGAGGTTCTTAACTATATTTTTAGATGTTCTAATTCATATTTTAATATCAATTAGCCTTAATTCACTTTACTTGAGGGTCCTCATTCATTAACCAAACGATTTTGATTTCAGTTTCTTATAAATCATATTAGCCTTTGTTAGACTCATGACCTCTCGTAAGTAATTCATTCCACTTTTTAAGAATTATTATGAATTTCTAAATCATAAGATATTATAGACTATATATAAAAGCATGAAAATATGAATGTATGGCAATTTATAGTAATATATAAGCATTATGGTAGTAAATGACATATGAGGTGCTATGATGTAAATGTCTATACCTAGGTGTCAAAGGGTCAATTTTTTATCCAACCCTTTTAACATGTCATAGAATGGTTAGAAATGTCATTTACGATGAATGCAATGTGCACAAAGTGAAAGAAAATCAATTAGACACCAAATGATCCAAATTGATCCCAAAGTTGGCCTTAAAATGGGTTTAAACAACTCTTATATCAAAAGTGGTCTAAATAACCTAGTTTGAGTCTAAGATACCAAAATTTTTAGAGTTGTATAGAATATTTCATGAATTTTTGAAATTCTACAAAATTTACATTTCGGTCTTGGTACTATTCACTCAGCTTGGTTCTGGTTTTTCATGTATTTGAGGGGACAACTAAACTCTGATACTTATAAAATTTTACAAGCATATAGTTAACATTATAAACTTGTCATAGCCACTAAGTTTGCATAAATCAAAGTTGTATAGCAAAAGTTATGCATTTTTGAACTTGGATATGATTTTGGTGCTTGTTACTGTTCATATCCCAAGCCAATTACTATTCTATTAGCTTTACATGGGTCAAATGAACTTAAATTGACCTAAAATTTTTATAACATCTAAATCACATCATAAACTTTCCATAAACACTATAAGTTATATAGTCCAAGATATGCATTTCGGAAGTTAGTGCAGATTTTGCTCTTTGTTCCATTTTGGGTTTATGACTCTTCTAGGATGTCCCATGAGCTAATCATGATAAAATGAATCTAAACAAAGCTTTTTATAATCAAAATACATAAATAAAATGAAAGAAATAAATTTAGACCCCCATAGCTCTATATGACATGGTAATGGAATGTTTTTGGTTTTGAAAACCTAAAAGTGGATGTGAACTTTGCATTGAATTCCGTAATTGTATGAATGGGCTAGATAAAGTTAGGTATAATACTTTTGGCTTAGTCTTACCCACATTTAGGGACTTTTGGCTGCACCTTACCCATTTTAAGGAACTTTTGGCATAACCTTAGCCATTCAAGAGGCAAACTAATTCCAAATGTAATCAAGTGCGATGCAATTATATCACCAAGCAATCAACAATATAGATAATTTGCAACCATTACACATAAAGTAATCCAAGACACTTAAACAAACCAAGTATATATACACAAGAATAAAGAAAAAGTTACCTTGACACAATGGATTCAATGGATTCCCCTTGGCTTCTCTCTTTTGTTCCATGTGTAACACCCCATAATTAATTAAGGTGTTAATCATAGATTAGATTAATTAGGCAAAATTAATATGGGATAATTAGGCAAATTGAGTGAATGTAGATTTTAGATAAATAAATCATTAATATGGGTTTGAGAATCAATTGGGAGAGAAATTTCATCTAGGCCTAAATTAATGTAGGAGGCCATGACAAGAGGTTAATGAAGGCCCAATTGGTTAGGTGCAGACCCAACCTAATTTAGTGTGATGGAGGCCCAAGATCCACCTTGTATAGACTCTTCTAAGTGGGCCCAATAACCCTTGTGCAAACCCACATTCTTGAGCTCTTCAAACTTGGCCCAAATTTAATTAAACTTCAGCAACTCAAATGTATAAAACTGGCCCAGTAAAAATTCTGCAGCCCAACACTTTAAAACTGGCCCAATAAGCTAAAATCTGAAGCCCAAGTGGAGATGGATCTTGGAGCAGCCCATGACCCATTTTTGACCCAACTTAAAGCCAACTAAAACCCTAATACACCAGCTTCTTCCTCCCACTTGCTGAAACACAAAACATAAAGAGAAAATTCGGAGCTTGGAGAAGAGGCTAGGGTTTGGGGCACTAATTCTGCATTTTCTCACATTTAGAGCAAGATTCAGCCAAGGTAATAGTTATACAACTTAATCCCCTCATCTTTCTCTTTAATTTGGTCTAATTAGTTTTTCATTTGGAGCATTTTCATCCTACCCAAAATCTAAAATGTGAGTATTTGGGAATTTTCTTGGTAAAATTCGTAGGTTGAGGTTATGGCTGACCTTGGGTAAGTTTAAACCCTCCATTATGATGCTTCAATTGTTAATTTGAGACCCCCATAGCTGATTTATAAAATGGGTATTAATTATGTACGAATTTGCTTAGGATTTTGGGTGGAATATTGAGTTTTCTAGTGGAAGACAATTTAATCCGAATTTGGGACTTATAGTGGCTGAGTAAGTGATTCTTAGGTAGTCATTAGCATCTTAAATTCTTTGGGTATTGACTGTAACTGTTAATGATGAATTAGAGTAGTAATTCTATGATGCTATGGTTATAGGAGGATTTCTGCACCATTGGTGACTGTTGCAAGTGTCTACAAGGGAGGTAACCGGGTTATATTAATTCCATGTATATATTTAATTTAATTTCATATGTTGCTGTATATGAATGATTTGAAATGTTGAATGAATTGGTAGGCTATCTGCTGAATTGTGATTGGACCTTGTGAGTCCATGGTGGAGCTGTGGTGCAGCTGCCACCCGTGCATGTGCTTCGATCGAGTACCGAGTTATGATCAAACCCAGATGCATTGAGCCCCGGTTGTGCTCAATAGGGGGTAGGTGCCGTGGACGGGCCTTTCCCGGTGTTAATGGCCTTTAACATGTGATAATATAATTGCTAGTATGGGATAGTAATCATGATAGCCTAATTGCTTCATTTGCTAATATGTTGAATATGATTTTGATGTTGATTTTGATTCATGCATATATGCTAATTAAATTGGATATATGATGGAATTGCATTGGTTATTGAGATTTATATCTCACCCCGTTTTATAGGATTAATATTTCAGGTAAAAGTTCCTCGGGTAAGGATAAGGGTAAGCAAGTGGATGAACATCCATGAGCTGAGACCGGGTGTGGGGAGCTACACTTGGCCTGAGTAGAATAGGATAGATGAAATTTTGTTATTAGTTTTCATAGCATCATCATGTAATCATGTTGCCAAGTGTAGGCGTTCATATTATATTTGATTGAAATGTAACCGTTAAGGATTCAAGTCTCATTATAGTTGAATATTAGTGTATGAACTTATAGCATTATATATATATATATATATGTAGTTTTGCTGAAATTGTGATATGGATCACTATATGGGAATTGTAGTTATATGATGCCTTGGAGGTAAGCTATTGTGGAAATGGAATTTCTATAGAATTTGCATGGGATGTAAATTGCTGCTAGTGCATGTGATCTTGCTGTCATATATTCTTGAATTTGTTGATATGAACTAGTGGGACAAGTAGGAAGTAGCATTTAAGTTTTACAATGGTAATGAATGGATTGATGGGTAAATAGGGTAGATAAACACCATTAGGATCACATAAAATAAGGGAAGGTGGACCTAGAGAGTTTCTAAGATGAGATTTGGAATGTAGGGGGCAAAATTTGGGTAATGTGGTTACAGGAGGGAATCCCGCCACGGCCAAGAAGGCTTCGCCGCAGCCAAATGGGAGACAAAGCCGAAAGGCGCCGCGGCACCACCAATCCCGTTGCGGCGCAAGGGAGGAAAATTTGCCCAGGGAGTGACAGTGGCGAGGCGCGCCGCGGCGTAGAGCGAAAAAAATATCCAGGAGGGTAACATAACTAAAACTCGCCGCGACACATTAAGTCCTGCCGCGGCGCGAGTCGAGAAAATTAAATAAGGCTTGGACAGAAGCAAAACTCACCGCGGCGTCGAGAGCAGTAGTTCCAAGAGGTATTTCTACCGCGGCGCCACATAGGATGGCCGCGGCGAGATTTGTGAAATTAGAAGATGATATAGGAACACTTGTGAGAGGTTATTGGGTATTGAAACTGATGGATGGTTGAACCATAAACCCCGTATGGTAGTAGGATTTCTTTTATACAAATTTTGTTTTGTGTGGTGGTATGGTGATGACCCTAACATCAAGGTTTAAATTTTCCCCATATTTTCATAATATGATAAATTGTAACCACCCAAACCTTGATAATTAATTATTAATCGTATACTTAACCATAATTACAATGGATAGAAGGTAGGGTTGTCACACTATGGCCTTACACTCACACTTAAATGGAAATTCACTTACTTGCCCTAGACATATTAAATGAAGTACAAGATTAATAATAGAACCATACTTATACTCATACTACTTTTATACAAGTCAGTTAGGACTTTAACACATGTGGCTTACTTGAATGGCATAATGAAGCAACTCTTACAAATTAATTCTTGGTTTTAAAACCTCACTTAATGTGAGTTATATGACTCTATGAGAACTCATTAGAGTCATTATAAACTTAATTTAAGGAATTTAATACTAAGTTGCTTCTTTAGGCATAACTGAACCCTAAAATTTTACTTTTCAAAATAAGACTTTTAAATTCAAACCAATGGTTCCATTAGCATTTATAATTCATATCTAGACCACTTATAACCTTGGAATCATTGAAAACCTTTTCTAAGTGCTAGCTTCCTCCCATGGCCAAACCTATCACTCAATGAAGGGCCTTGGGAGTTTTATGATTCTTCTTGGAATTTTTGACATCTATGGATATTCTTTAGCTTCTTTTTAGTTTAATTATGATTTCACGCAGCTTGAAAATACCCTTCTAAGGTTCCAAACTTCCTAAGGTGCAATCAAAACCCTAATTACACTATCTTGCATCTTATAGCTTTTTAATTGATTCTCTTGGTTCCATCTTAATCTCTACACTCCCAAACCTCTATTCCCATCATGTTTTGGTCAAAGTTAAATTCCCTTTTAGTACTCCTCATCTTGGCCAAATATGGAGGAATAAGAATTCCAAAGGAGAAACATGTCTTCCATATCATGTCATATACCATTTGAAAGTGTTTTGATTAGAGATTATTATTGTGCATTTGGTTCCCTTTAAAGAGCTTCTTTCTCTATGGGTTTAGCCATAAAACTCCATTTTTTAGAAAACCAAAACCATAGAAAATAATAGGAGAAGGAGTATAAAAAGGTTTATACTAGTATCATAGGCAAAAATTGAGTGTAAGCTTGCCTAAGTGAAGCTTTTTCCTTCCTGTAACATCTAGTTCCTCTGTAAACGCGAAAAACGTAATGTCTAGTTTCTCCGTAAATATAGAAAACTGATCAAATATAAAAGAAAGTCCCCAAAATACAATGATTTGAGATCCAATAAAATTTAAGTAATAATCTAGACGTCAAATAATAAGAATTTAAGGCCAGAGGTGCCTTGAAAACGGAGCCAAAATAACTAAACGAAAATTAACTAAGATGTTATGGCATTTTCATAATTTCACACACTTTTTAGAAAACTTAAAGAAGAGATTTTTAAATAGGAAAAATAAGTTTTTCAGGGTCCTCAGAGGCTCTCAAAACCATAGGAACCCCTAGAATGGTTTAAACCCCTCCGGTTTATGTTTTAGAGTATTCGTTAACCAAAACTTTGACTAATTCATTCGGGAAGGTTTAAAATCCAATTTGGATGAAACTAAAGGTATTTTATAAATTAGAGAACCTAAATTTTACAATAGAAAAGACGATTCTAAAAAAGGAGTTAAAATGAACCTAAACGGAACAAACAAGCGTATATAGGTAAAATGGTTATTTTAAAAAATTGTAAAAGAGGATTTTTAAGTAAGATTACACCTCATCACCTTCTCCAAGCTTCCATTTTTAGAATTTTGAGTAGCCATGGCATGACATTAAGGGAAGGGAGAGAGAAGAAGTTTAAGCTCCTGTTTAGATAAGTAAACGGCCCAGTTTTATCCCTCGCCAATTAAAAAAGTTGTTCCTCTCTCTAAGAGCTCTCTAATGATGGTTTTCTTTTCTTGAAAACTTAAAGATTCAAGTTTGACCCAAACCAAAAAGGAACTCTTTTCAAGAAACCAATCAGTAGAAAATAATCTATGCAAAGAGAACTTCATTTTAAGGTAAGACTTTACTTGAAACATTTGTAAAATCTTATATTTTCAAGCCATTTAAGCGTTAGCCTAGAGAGAGAAAGTGAAGAGGAGAGCTTTTCTTCATGTGTTCTTGATGGAACCAAGGGTTGTAGAGTGTGAGGATTAAGAAAATGCCATTGAAATTGAATTGAATGAGAAGCATTAGATTGTAAATTAGCAAACCTAAAGATTTAATTGCACCCAAGCCAAGATGAAGCTTCCTAGTAGTAATTTAAGTTGTCTAAGGGTATATATGAATTCTCAAAACATCTAGGAAGCCTTCACAAGTGCCAATTTCCTAAGAGAAAGTAAGCAAACTCCATGGGTGCTATATGCTTGTATAGTTTTGGCTAAAAGCTCTTCATGCACCTAAGGAGAGTTTTAAATTTTTCTAAGGCTAGAAAGGGATTAAATATGATGGAAGAACATCAAAGGAAGTCTAACATCCGGTTCTCTGAAAATAAGAGAAAACGTGAGAAACGTAATATACGATTTTTTTGTCAACGAACAAAATTCACCAGATATAAAAAGGAAGTCATTTGAAATAAATTAGTTAAGGTCTTGAAAAATTTGGAAAGCATTCTAGACTCCTAAAAATGAGAATCCCAAGCTCAGACAGAAAGAAAAACAGAACTAGATTAAAGAAACAATTTCTTACAAAAATCTTATGAAACGTAATGGCATTTTTTCTGATTTTAAGCAAATTTTGGAATTCACATAGGAGGGGTTTTTAAATGAAAGTTTTGAGTTCTCAGAGGCCTTGAAAACCATGGGAAGCTTCGGGACAGTTAAATCTCCTCCGATGGATGTTTTTCAATGTCGGTGTACCTAAACTTTGACAGATCCATTCAGGAAGGTTTTAGCTCTGATTTGAGTGATTCCAAAGGAATTTTACTAAATTGGGAACCTAAATTTTATAATGGAAAAGAAGGTTCTCAAAAAGGAGCTAAAATGGGTTAGAAACATAAATGCCAAAAATGAAGGGCAAACTTAGAATTTTTAAGAAAGTGGCAGCTTCTTAAACATACTTTTTAAGTTTCTTATTTCTTCTCTCCTTCATTTGCATGACCCATTCAGCGCAAAAACCAAAGAAAACACTAACTCTCTTAGGAGCACCATGGAGGAGAAGAAAGGAGGAGAAAAAGCAAGGAAAAGGTAAGGAATTTCATGGATTTTCATGTTATTTCTTCTTCCAAACTTGTTCCTTTCCTCTTGAGCCTTCTTCCTATAATTATAATGAAATTTATAAATCTGTTTTAAGGGAGAAATTAAGAAAAAATTTTAGATTTGAAGAGAGGAGCTCAAAGAACACAAGATTCAAGTGAGAAAAAGCAAAAAAATAAGATAATTTCTTCTTCCATAGTTGCTACCCCCTTGCTCCCTTCTCCACCATTTCACCCACTTGAGAAGACCTAAGAAGATTTGATTTTTAGGCAGAACCAAGGATGATTCTTAGAAAAATGGGTGTGGAGATTAAGAATATGTAAAGAGAATTAATAAATAACTATGGAAATTCAAGATGTAAAGTCTAAGGTTTCATATGTTCCTTACAAAGTCTGATTTGATACCTTGATTCTTATGTCTAAATGAAAGTTTAAATGAGTTCCTAAGATCCCTAGAAGTCTCCTCATGTGCTTCCTCCATCAAGAAAACAAAGCCAAGTTCAAGGAGATCATAAAGCTTCCTAGTCTCGGCTTAAAGGAGTTTGTGTACCTAGGGATAGTGTTAAGTCATATATGATGAGTGAAGATGAGAGAAAGCCTTAGAAAAAATTTAGAAACCATAGAAAGTGAGTTGGTGCTTTATGTTCCATAATATCACCTAAAGAAGCAACATGTAGTTAGGCTCTTTATTTTAATTATGTGATGACTCCAAGGGGCTTAAAAGGAGTCAAGAATCATATTTGAAAGAAAAGAATGGAGCCTAGAATTTAATTGATGAGTGTTGCTTCATTAGGTGTATTCTTGGAAATATAAAGGAATTTATAGACCAAGTTAGAATCTAAGTAAGTTGTGTGGCCTTAGAATTAATTCCATGAACCTAATTAGCTTCCATAAATTGTGTCTAGGCCAAAAAGGAATGATCTCTACCTTCTTGGGTGTGTGAGGTCAAGGGAGAAGGTTCAAGGCTTAAGGGAAAAGTGTACAAATGCTAGCAAGGTAGCTCACTCCTCTTTCTCTCATACATGATTGCTTACTTTACTTGTCTTTAAATATGTGTATGTATATTTCAAGCCATGAAAAATGTTCTAGCATGAGCTCTTACTCCCTGGTACCATGATGATGCATTATGTTTTTCATATGATGTTTATGATATTTGCCTTATGCTTGAGTGTGGTGAGGCCAAGAACCTTTAGCCATGGTGAGGATGAGCTAAGAACCCTTAAGATTAGTTAAGACAAAATAAAGAGTCTCCCAAAAGTGAGATTAACTCCCAAGAGCATGGTTGAGTCCAAAAACCTTTTAAAGAATGGGTGAGGCAAGTCCAAAATCCACAAGTAAATGGGTGAGGCCAATCCACTTGCTTGACAAGCCTATGTATGCTATGTATGACTTTTCAAATACTAAGAATGCTTCTTGAATGATTGCACATGTCCATATGCCATGCATGCATTTGTGAGACTTGTTTTGCATTCATAATGTATGATTGAATGAGAGATGAGCTATTGGGATTCTTTGAATCTCATCCCTTCCTCTCTAATGTTCTAACATGCTACGTGGACCAAGAAAGCAAGGTAATGGAAGCCAACTATCTTGAAGATGAGAGCATGACGTCAAAGTGTCTTGAAATTGTTACTTTAAGGCATTATGGATAGCAATTGATGAAATCCCTAGTTGTATATGACCTATGATGTTATAGCATGTATAATTATATTAATGTATTATGTATAAATGAGAACTAATGTTATATGTATGGAATTACTCATTTTGGTCATGTAATGGCAATTTTGCATTATGGAATTTCATGTATGAATGGAAGTGGAATAGCCAAAATGAGATGCATGAGGTTTAAAATCATTTGGATAGTTCACACAAGTCCTAATTATGCTTTTAGACTTACCCAAGAGGTACCAAACGCCAAGAAAAGCCATTTGGACATTTTGGTATCCTATATGGAACCAAAATTGACTATAATAGAACCCTATGTCACTTTTTGTCCAAATGAGCTCTTCTTGATCTGAGATTTGGCATGCAATTAGAGTTTGTTGAGAAATTTTTGGAAAATTAAAGAATAGAATTTTTGAAGATCAAGAGAATATTTGATGAATTTTTAAAGTTGGCAAATTTTTTGGTTTTGGTCATGTTATTATTTATACTAGTTCGAAAATGAAATCTATCACACAGGGCTCAAATGATGTCCAATTGTCACAAAATTTTATACAGAGAAACTAGACATTCCCAATGAGTTGTACCAACTAGAAGCATCTCATTTGGATATCTAGAGAAGGAGATATGAATTTTAAAAGAATTTGTCCAGTATTAGGAATTCTAGCCAACCTCAGTTACTATTTGACTAAGTTTTAGGTCTGGCCATGCCTGAACTGATTTTGAGTTGTTTTTTCCCCTAGCTAACATCCACAGCTTTTCAAATTAGTATCATTTGCATGGATTGGATTTTTTTGGAATTAATTAGATATTTTTGAAATTTGTTGCAAAATCTTGTGATAGCACCAGTGGACAACCAAACCTCTGGACAATTTTGAATGCCAAACGTCTTCTGTGTTAGATTTTATGGTCTGAACATATTTTTAGCATGAAGTAGACATGTGTATCTTTCTAGAATGGCCAAGAATGCATGATTTCAATTTTTCTAGAATTATGATTTTTCAAATTTTATGATAGAAAATCTAAAATTCTGTCTGAAATTACTTCATGAGATTCCATGCTTCCCCTTGCTTTGCACGACCTCTAGGTGAATTTTGATTATGCAAATGGCTTGTATCTATGTATTTAAATATGAGAATATGATACATGAGTCTATATGACCCACGGGATCTAAAAGAAAAATTTTACTCATAGAGAAATGTAACTTATCCATGAAAATGAATGATATTATGTTGCCTCCTATAGAACAAGCATGAAATGAGGCATGAGAATTGTATGAATTGAGCCTTAAAAGTATGGTGTTACAAGAAGCCTTGGAAAAAATTTATAAGCCTTGGTTTGTGAGATAGAGATGTAGGCTCCATAATGAGACTTAAAGAAGCAACTTGTGTCTAGACTCTTGGGAATGAATTTATGATGATTCCAAGGAGTCTAAATGGAGTTAAGAGACTTAAAATGAATGAGAAATGGAAGCCAAGATCATGAATTCTTATAGTTGCTTCATAAGGTCTTATATGGAAGCACAATAAAGCCATAGAACAAAGTAGCTTCACATAGAGTATGTATAATGCCAAAGCTTATTTCCATGAGTAATTTATGTCTCCTTTGATATATCTACACTAAGAGAACCAAGGCCACTTAATAACAAGGTTTGGCCGCCAAAGGGGAGAAGAGTTCAAGAGGAAAGTGTTGTGTTCTTGCTTCAAGGTAGCTTTCTAACCTTTCTCTCATACATGGCTTGGATGTTTGTTTGTCTTTTAGTGCTTGTATGTATGTTTATATCATGAGAAATATTTCTAGCTATTACCCACATGCCATGGTACCATATTGATCTTGAAGTGTTTTTTATGAATGTGTTTTGACTTGAATTAGTTTGGTTATGCCAAAAATCCCTTAGCATGGGTGAGGATAAACCAAAAGTCCCTAAGAATAGGTGAGACAAAGCCAAAAGTTTCAAGAAGAGTGAGGCTAAGTCAAAATTTCTTTAAAAGTGGATGAAGCAAATTCAAAAGTCCCAAAAAAGGTGGGTGGGGCTAGACTAATATCCTTGAGAACTTATGTTTGCTATATATGAATTTATGTGACAAGGAAAATGTTTTATGTATACTAATTAATAATTTGAATGTCATGCATGTATTCTTTAACTTGTAAATGCATCCATTATTTATATTTGAAAGGGTTAAGAGCTATTGGGATTCTTTGAATCTCACTTTTCCCCATTTTCTATCTAACCATGTCTAGGTGAAATTCAAGGAAGCAAGAATGGAGTCCAAGAAGCATGAGTTGCCATACTTTGACAATAGAATAGATTTTAATGTAATGTAATGTCAAAGTATGTATGTATGAGTAGTTTATGGCTTGTAAACTATTGAGCATGTATAAAAGTATATAGATATCATGTATGAATGGAAACTAGAACCAAATGTATGTTTATATGAATTTTTACCACCAATGTGCTAGTGTAGACATGTGTATGATTGCAAGTGGCAAGGTGAGATTAAGCTCCATGATTATTTGAACCAATTGGCATGCTTCCTTAGGCTACAATAGTTCTTTGGGACGTGCCCAAGTGGCTTTGGATGGTTAAGAAGGTCATTTGGTAGCATTACGAACCATTATGGACTTCTATTTTGACCATTTCTTAAGTTGAACTAAAGCCTGACCAAATGAGTAAGTATTTTCATGAAATTTGGCTAGCAACTAGGGCTCATCAAGAGCTTTTCATAGAGCTAAAGAGCACCTAATTTGGAGCTCTAAATAATTTATTATAATTTTTCAAAGTTGGCCAAATTATGTAGAAATAGTATGGTTACTGTTCATTTGGTCAGTTTGCTTCTTTATATTACACATAGGCCAAATGAAGTCTAATACTCATAAAATTTTATAAATATAAATTAGACATCATAATCTTTCCATATCCACCAAGATTACCTCATTTAGAGCTCTGTGGAGAGAGAAATGAATTTTTGAAATTACATGATAGTACTAGTAATGCAGCCTGACCTGTGTTATTGTTCTATCGATTTTTGTTTGCTTAAGCCTACGACATTGGTCTTAAATTACTTTTATCAAAAGTAGACATCCACAGATTTCCAATATGGTATAGTTTGCTTGATTTTGATTTTTTTAGAATTAGTTATGAATTTTCAAAATTTGTATTAGAAAGCTAGAATCTGAACTCAATAGCAAACTATTGATTTTGTAAGATGTAGCTTAAAACCCAAACTTCTTGAGAT
Organism: Erythrophleum ivorense; assembly: GCA_026724425.1. Classification (NCBI taxonomy): domain Eukaryota; kingdom Viridiplantae; phylum Streptophyta; class Magnoliopsida; order Fabales; family Fabaceae; genus Erythrophleum; species Erythrophleum ivorense. The sequence goes on along the minus strand of JAIUCV010000039.1, from coordinate 2,262,422 downwards.
ATTTGGTGATAGTTATGACTTGTATAGATGTGTTATGAATAGAAAATGATATTGATGAGTTCACATGGTCCATGGGGCATGAATTGATGAAATGAGATCTTACGTAACACAATTAATACTATTAAATTTATTACCCTTTTCATGTGAGGTGCATGGTTTCTTGCATTTGTGCTCAAATCCATATGAAATGCATTGAGATGGATAATGAGACCATGGTATAATAGCTAAGATGTTAAGGTATTACACTTCCTCCTTCCTTAGTTCTTCCCCACACCTCTTGGTTTTGGTTTAGAGTAAAAGAAAGTCAGTTTTAAGGGTTAGGAGATGTGGCTAAACCTATATGAAGGAAAAAAGGATGTTTTAAAACAATTACAAAAATTCTTGTTACATCTTGCAACTTAATTCCTTTGTTTGAACTTATTTTAGATCCTTTTAGGGAACCATTTTTTCTACCATAAATTTAAGTTATCTAATTTATTAAAAATATTTTGTTTCAAATTTATAAGATTCAAAACAATCCGAAATAATCTAATCAAAACTTAGGTCAAACAATAACCTAAATCATACATTAGAATAATTTTAATCATTTTGATGGTTCTTATAGTTTTTTAGGCCTCTGAAACTCTAGTAGGCTTAATTTTTTTCATTTAAACTTCCTCCTTTAAATTTTCAAAATTTTACCTGAAATTATAATTTTGCCATGAGATCTTGGTTCATTCTGTTTAACTATTTTAGCTTTCTTTGTAATACCATCTTAAGACAACACTTAATATATATCATAATTGGTATAAAACATTCATTTTCATGAAATTAACACTTTTAACAATAGAGATAATCGTTATCAAAAGCCAAATTAATTCCTTTTTGGTTATATAGACCATATGGGTTTACTAAAGTCATCTTCCCTCCATAAAATACTTATTCAACCAGAAACATCACACTTTGAAGCTTAAATTTTAGGTTAGAGACTTATATCTCAAAGTGAACATCACACTTGTATTTTTCATATGACGACCCTAACTTCTAATCATTATAATTAAGGTTAAATACATGATTAATAACCATAAACCAGGGTTACATGACATTAAGACTAATTATATTCTAAAAATGCAGGAAAATTTGAACCTTAATGTTATTAGAGTCATCAATCATATAATTACAAACACTTAAGTACATCAAGGAAACAAACATTCATTTATAAGTCTTGATTCTATTACCTATCAATTCCAACTCACAAGAATCTTCTACCAATGTTTCTAAATCATTCCTTGAGATTACCATATGAAAAACCAAGATTTCCTGGTTAATATAAGGGTTTCAGGACGTTCGTCGTGACTAAATTCCCCTTAGCCATGGCCAATTGCCCTCGGGTTCACTCTTCTTTCGTTACTGATTTCGTCGCGGCGAGTTGGACCTTCATCGCGACTAACCTACATGGCGCTGCAATGAGGAAGCCTCCTGGAACCTACCTCGCTCACCTCTCACTATTGGCTGTGGCCAATACTTCCTTTCTGTAATGCCCAGTACGTTATAAAAACACCGAAACAGGCTGGTTTGAAAAGTAAGTCCCTTGAGATGAGTGATTCAAGGCCAAATAAAATTTGGATAAAATTTTAAATGATAGAAAATGAGGATTTAAGCCTTGAGTTGCCCAGAAACTGGGTCCTGAGTGATTCAAAAAATTTGCGCAAAGGCCAATGCCATTTTTGTAAATAAGTGTAATTTTGGAAAAACACCTAGGAGGGCTTTTTAAATGGAAATTTTAAGTTTCTCGGGGTTCTTAGAGGCCCTAAAAACCATGAGAAGCTCCGGGACTGGTAAAGCCCCTCTAGTGTACTCTTTCTGACGTTAGTTGACCTAAACCTTGACTGATTCGTTCATGAAGGTTTTAGCTCTGATTTGAGTGATTCCAAAGGCATTTTATTAAATTGGGAACCTAAATTTTATGATAGGAAAGAAGGTTCTAAAAAAGGAGCTAAAACGAAGCCGAAACGAAATTGCCATTTCAGAAGGGCAAAATTGGAAATAATGGGTTCTTGAATGTTCTAAAGAGTTCCACACTTTTCTCCTTTCTTCTCCTCTTTAATGAGCACGACCCTTTATGCCCAAAATACAGAAAATCTTCAGCTCTCTTAGGCGCACTAAAGGGAGGAGAAAAAGAGGAAGAAAGCCAAAGAGAAACTAGGTAATTTTATGGATTTTCTTGCTCCATCTTCCTTCAATCTTGTTCTTCTTTCTTCCTCCTTTCTTTCCATGGATTTTTTGAATGATTTGGTTCTGTTTTGAGGTCAAACCAAGGAGGTAAATTTCGTGTTTGGAAAGGAGAAGCCAACCAAGGGAAGAAACATCCAAGAAACTAAGGAAAAATAAGGTAAAATATCATTCCTATGGTAGCCTCTTCTTGTCCCTTCTTCTTATATGTTTCGGCCAACCTAGGATGGGGTAGGAGGGGCTAGATTTTGGGCAGAACCAAGGGAGAAACCTAGGGAAAAGAGTGCAAGGATTAAGAATATGGCAAGAAATTCTAAGAAAACCCAAAGGAAATTAAGTTAGAAAAGTGTAGTGTTCTTGGAGGTTTTGTGAAATTTGATTTTGTGTGAGTACTTTCTTGGCTATTTGAATGTTTCCTTGAGCTCCTAAGACCCTTAGAAACCTTCCCAAGTGGCTCTCCCATCAAGAAAAATTTTGAAACTCCAAGAAGCCCTAATTCATGCTTGTCTCAGCCAAGAGGGGTTTAATCAGCTAGGAAGTGTTTTAATTTGTTCTAGCTTTAATTTAGGACTCCATATGGTATTAGAAGATGGGAGGAACCATTGGGAAAAATTTAGGAGCCATGGATTGGGAGATGGGACAATGGTATCCATAATGGTGCTTTATGAAGCAACTTGGTCTTCCAATGGTGCAATTGAATTGATGATGGCTCCAAGGACCTTAAATGAGTCCAAGAAGTCTACAAATAACAAGAGAATAGAGCCTAGTACTTGAATGATATGAGTTGCTTCAATAGGTCATTTATGGAACCAAGTATGTAATAAGTTTTAGTTTAATGTCTTGGCTTGCTTCAAGTGTGTAATTGTGTGATGGTTGTAATGTCTAGGCCAAGAGAACCCTACTCCACCGAAGTGCTCTTGTGAAACCAAGGAGGGGAAGGAAATTGCAAAGTGAGCTTACATAAATAAAAAGATAGCTCTCCACCTCATTCTCTTTGCATTCTTGTGTGCATATGTATGTCTTAGTGTACTTGCATGCATTCTTGATGTTTGATGACATGCCACTTGACCCTTGTTGTGCATTGGTACCAATGTGTTTTCTTGAATGACTATGGTTGTGGAAAGAGCTCATAAGGGTGAGGTGGTGCCAAAAGTCTCTTAATAAAAGTGAAGAGATGCCAAAAATCTCATGGCATGGGTGGGACAAGGCCAAAAATCCCTTGAATGGGTGAGGCAAAGTCAAAAGCCCCTAGACCAAGAGTGAGGCAAGTCCAAAAGTCCCAGAAATAGGGTGAGGTTAAACCAAAAGTCCCTAGAGCATGAGAGTGATCTTGACATGTGAATATGGCATGGAATGGAATTTATTGTACTCTTTATGTTTGTATAGTTATGAAATTGATGTGTGTATGCCTTGAAATTGATGTGAATGGGTGTGTGAGCTATTGAGATTCTTGGAATCTCATTCCCCTTTTCTCCTCATCCTTGAATTGTCTAGGTGGTATTCCAAGTCAAGGAGATGCAAGCCAAGGACATTGAACATCTTTATTTTGGTGTATTATGTACTTTAAGTGGTGCTTAAATGTCAAAGTAATGATGTGTGTAATATTTTTGTGATGTAAGACCATGGACAAGTATAAAATGATGTATGAATATGATGTAGACTTTATATGACACTAAATTAATAGCATTGTGCAAATTGGCTCTTAGATGGCTTGATATAACTATGCATAAATAGATGCTGAGAGACCAAAATGAGATGTAAATGGTTTGAAACCATTTCGGCAGCTCCCACAAGTCTTAAACATGTTTTTAAACTTGTCCAAAAGGTGCCAAGACCCAAGGGAAGCCAAATGGCAATTTTGGTACCCTATGTGGAGCCAAAAGTGACCAAAATAGAACCCTATGTCACTTTTTAGCTAAATTATTTATTCTTGATTTGAGATTTGGCATAATATTAGAATATGTTGAGATATTTTTGAAAAGCTAAAGATCATAATTTTTGGAGATCTATAGAATATTTGATGATTTTTTAAAGTTGGCCAAAATTCTTAAAATGGTTTGATGCACTGTTACATTGGGTCCGAAATTATTTTCTATCACATGAGGCTCAAATGAAGTCCACTTGCCATGAAATTTTATAAGTCAAAACTAGAGGTTATGAGTGACTTGTGACAACTAGAATCACCCCGTTTGGATGTCTAGAGAAGGAGATATAATTTTTCAAAGATTCAGTCCAATGTCAAGCATCTAACCAGACCTTAGTCACTGTTTGATCGAAATTTAGGGTCTGGGTGAGCTTGAACTGGTATGAAGTGATTTTTTCCTTCTAGCTAACATCCTCGTCTTTCCATATTGGTATCATTTACTCAAATTGGAATTTTTTGGAATTAATTGAACATTTTTGAATTTCATATCAGTAAACTGTGACAGCATCAGGACCTAGTCCGACCCCCAAACCATTTCACATGTCAAACACTCTGTGTGTGGGATGTTATGACTTGTACATATTTTTATCATGAATTAGACATCTAAAGCTTTCCATAATGACCAAGATTACATGATTTCAATTTTTTTAGATTTAGTTATGATTTTTCAAAGTTTTGGACAAAATAGGAGCAAATCTGGCCGAAATTCAATAAGTTCAATTTATGCTCCATTTCGGTTTCCTTGGCTCATGAGCAAGATTTTGTGATGAAAATGAGTAGTAATGATATATTTAAATATAAGGATGCATGGTATGAACCCATACGGTCCACGTGACACCAATTGTGAATTTTTAAGCATGACGTAACGCGATTAAATCTATTATTGTTGGTTCCTTTTCCATGTGCTCTTATGAACATGATGATATGGAGCTTATGAATGCCAAGAATGGGGTTAGATATATATGATATTACACACTTGGCCTAGAAACATTAAACAAGATATAAATACATCAATGGAACCATCTTTAACCTCACATAAACTCTACACAAGCTATCTCTAGTTTATGTATTATTATGATTCCATACAAGGCATAATAAAGCAACACATATAATTCAAGATCTTGGCTCTAATTTCTCACTCAATCTAAGTCATATGACTCCATTCAAACTCATTAGAATTATCACATACTCACTCTAAGGAGCCAAACTCACACAGTCCACGTGACACCAATTGTGAATTTTTAAGCATGACGTAACGTGATTAAATCCAGTATTGTTAGTTCCTTTTCCATGTGCTCTTATGAACATGATGATATGGAGCTTATGAATGCCAATAATGGGGTTAGATATATATGGTATTACACTTTCACTGTAGCCAATTCCTTTCTGGAACGCCTGGCTCATTTTCACAAAAGTTCACAGCGGGCAATTCCCATTTAGCCGCGGCGAATTACCCTCTGAACGACTCCCAGTTTTGTCTCTCACATTTTGCCGCGGTGAGTTGCTCTCTGGTACTTTCCTTGGGCAACTTCGCCTTTATTGGCTACGACTAACAATATTTTGGCCGCGGTGAAATGCCTTTTGATCCTACAACTCTTAAAATCTTGTCTCCTACTCTCCATTCTCTATTTAGGGGTTCTCTAGGGCTACTCTCCCACTTGTGATGAGATTCTAATAACATCTATCTAGCTAATTTGCCCCAGCCATTATATCATTACCCATCCCACATTTAAAGATAAATTCTCCTACTCATTCATTGGTCTTATAACAGCAAATTTATAAATTTCTCATAATAGTCATCCAATCATATTTTCATTGGACATTTCATGCATCACTAGTTCAAGTCTACAATCATTATATCATATGATTTCATTACTCAGATAGTCAATTATATCATAAGTTCACAAACCATAATAAGTGTCAAAGCTTATACATCCATCATAACTAATATGAAGCCTATTTCTCATTGGTTACATTCCATGTTATCAAAATATAAACTCCAACACTTGGCAATACAAATACATAATGATGCTATACAAAGGTTAACAAAATTAGCATCTACTCTATTCTACTCAGACCAAGTGTAGCTTTCCACACCAGGCCTCAGCTCATGAATGTTCATCCACTTACTTACCTTTATCCTTACCCGAAGAACCTTCACCTGAAAGAATAATCCCATGAAACGGGGTGAGATGCAAATCTCAATAACTAAGGCAAATTCCATTCATATATTCCAGTTTAATTAACATATATGCATGATTTCATATAAGCATCAGAAAACATACCAGTCATATCAGTAAATGAAACAATTAGGCTATCATGATTACTATCCCATATTAGCAATCATATTTTCACATGTTAAAGGCCAATAATATCAGGAGAGGCTCGTCCACGGCACCTACTCCCCATTATGTACAACCAGGGCTCACTGCATCTAAGGTTTAATTATAACCCAGTGCCCGATCGGAGCACATACACGGGTGGCAGCCGCACCACAGCTCCACTATGGACTCACAAAGTCCAATCACAATACAATAGATAGCCAACCAGTTCATTCAACATTTCAAATCATTTATATATAGCAAACATGAAATTAAAACAGATATATGCATGAAATTAATATAGTCTCGATTACCTCACTTGTAGACAAATTTGCAAATGCCACTAGTGGTACAAAATTCTCCCCACACTACAAAGTCTCAAATTCGAAATGGAGGTGTCTTCTACCAGAAACTTCAATATATCACCCTAAATCCTAAGCAGATTCATAAAAAGTTAATACCCATACTATAATCCAATCATTGGGGTCTCAAACCAGTAGAAATATCTCAAAAAGGAGAGCTTATACTTACCTAATGTCAGCCCTAGCATCAACCTATGAATTTTCACCATGGAAACATCAAATGGCAAATTTTAGATTTTGGGTATGGGTAAAAGTGCTCTAATTGGAACATTAATCAGGTTAAATTAAAAAGAAAGATGAGAGGATTAATTTATATAACTATTATCTTGGCTAAATCTTGCTCTAGAAGTGGGAAAAGGTGGAAACATGCCAAGAACCCTAGCCTCTCCTTTAGACCTCCAAATTTTGTGTGTGTGTCTTTTGTGATTCTGCAGAATGGGGCTGGCTAGGTTAGTTTTTAGGATTTAAGTTAGGTTTTCTATGGGTTATAGGCTGCTCTAAGATCCAATTTCAAATGGGCTTTAGATTTTAGCTTTGTTGGGTCAGCTTTAAGGTGTTAGGCTGCAGAATTTTATTGGGCCAAACCTAGTTTTAAGAACTCCATTGGTTTGGGTCTACATAAGGTTTATTGGGCCAAACCTAGTTTTAAGAACTCCATTGGTTTGGGTCTACATAAGGTTTATTGGCCCATTTGTAACACCTTCATTTCTAACTCATACTCATCATGAATTACATGCTCATATACATCTAGGAAGACTAAAGTGAAATCTCCCTTCTCTGAGATGCTACCCTTTCTTAGAATTATGGCATGGTAAAAATGCATTTCAATGTCACATGGACCGAGTGAGCTCATTCTATTCATCCTCATGTTTATTTGCACCATTACTACTTATTTCAATCCCAAAAACATGCTTGAAACTCATGGAAAGCAAAAAGGGATGTGAGACATGCAAATTCGTTTTCGGCAGATTTGGCCTCATTTCTGGGCTGAGTTTGGAAATTCAGAACTAAATACAGAAAAATAGAAAACATATGATCTCAGTCATTCTAGAAATATTAAGACGTCTACTTCATTCTAAAAATATGTAGAAGTCTTAAAATCTCATGCTTAAAGCGTTTGACATCCGAAAACATCTACTGGTCAGAGGGGGTTCTGTTACTGTCACAGTTTACTAATATGGACTTCGAAAATGTCTAACTAATTCCACAAAAATCCACTGCATGTAAATGATATCACTATGGAAAGATGTGGATGTTAGATAGAGAGGAAAAATATTTTCAGATCAGTTCATCAAGCCAAACTCCCGAAAACCGATGCAACAGTACCTCGGGTCTGATAGGATGACTGATTCTGGGCTGGAACTTCGAAATTGCATATCTTCCTCTCTAGACCTCCAAATGAGGTTCTTTCAGTTTCTACAAGTCAATGTGACTGTCTAGTTTATTCATATAAAATTTCGTAATCATTGGACTACGTTTGCCCCTCGGATGACACAATTCTCCAACTGACTAAATGAACAGTATTTCTGGAAATCCGAATTTCTGATACCAACTTTGAAAAATCATAGAAAATTCTATAAACCTCCAAATGACTTGATCTTTATCTTCACAGAAAGCTCTAGACAAGATCTAGTCACATGCCAAATTTCAAGGCAAGAGGATATCATTTGGTCAGACTTGGACATCATGTGCAAAATGGCCACTTTCTTATTTTAAAAGGGGCTAATGGGGTCCAATTTGGGTTCACCTACCTCTAAGGCTCTATGAGCACATGAGAAAGCATCCATATGGGCTATCAATCATGGTTCAAGTGTCTAACAACCCAGATTGGAGAAACTCACTATCCCACACCCACTTATACACTCATGTGGCCAATACTAAAATCATGCTTTTCATAACAAAACTTGCTTCTTCATTCAAAATGGTCTCATTTTCATATATACATGATAAATACATTGATTTACAAACATTCATAGATACTACATCATATACCTCATTAATTTACATTCCTTGACTTAACTACAAGATAGTAACAAAAAGCTCTTTACACTTTCTTCACCAATCTCCCTAGCTTCAAGCTTGGTGGCTCTCATCTCTTGCCTCACTTGGTCCACCTAGCATATTTGGATGGTGGAGGGGGGGAGTGAGATTCAAAGAATCTCAATAGCTCATCTCTCATTCAATCATACACACCAAGCATGCAAACAAGTCTCACCATATATGCATGGACATATTAGCATATGAAATCATAAGAAAAGCATTTGCAACATTTAAGTTGGCCATACATAAGAAAAGCATTTTCAACATGTAAGTAGGCCATACATAACATATAAAAGCTTGCCAAGTACATGGATTAGCCTCACCTACTCACTTGTGGATTTTGGACTTGCCTCACCCATTCTTAAGAGGTTCTTAGACTCAACCCTTACTCTTCGGGAGTCCACCTCACTTTTGGGAGACTCTTTACTTTGTCTCAACCAACTTGAGGGTTTTTGGCTCATCCTCACCATAGCTAGAGGGTTATTGGCTTGTCCATACTCAAGCAAACTCAAGAAACCACATAAACATCATTGAAATATATGAGGCATCATCATGCTAGCATACTTCTCATAGTTCAAAACATACATACATACAAGTAAGACAATGTAAGCACACATCTTATGCATGAAAGAAGGTGGAGAGAGCTACCTTTTTAGCTAACCACAACTTTTCCTTTCAATTTGTCTCCTCCCTTGTGGTTTTCACAATCAACTCTAGATGGGAGTGCTTCTCTTGAGCCTAGCCACACAAGAAACATGGAGTCACTCTCTCAACACTTGATTCATAAGCTAGGGATTTCTTCTAATAAACCCCACCAAGCATACAAAGCTATGGGTTCTTTCTCTCACTAGAAGCTCATCCACTCTCCTTCCTCTCTCAAGCTCTCACAAAGAAAGCAAGGGGGAAGTAAGGATATGAGAGTCTTGGTCTTCTTCAAGAGGGGTTTTCTACTCTCTCTTCTCTGAACCAAGCTCAAGACATGGCTACTATAGCTACTAAAGTCGCAGAAAGAGAGGATAAGAGGAGAAGAGCAACATACTAAGAGAAAAACCATGGAAATCCTTACCTTTCTTGTTCTTCCTTCCTCCTCTAGGCTTCTCTCTCTCTCCTCTGCCCTTTTCTCTCTCTTAAAGTGAGCTTAAGTCGGTTACAGAGTGAAAGAAAGAGTTGGGACGCTTTAATAACTCAAATCCTCTTTTTTCACGCTTTTTCGGACTAACTCTCGCTATAGTGAGCCATAACCCTCGCTACGGCGAGCTCGAATCAGTCCCAGACCCCTGCCTTCGCTACCGCGTGCTACGGCGAGCAATTCCTTGGTTTTTGTATGGGGTGCCCGAACTCGCTATAGCTAGAAGCATTTTCGCTATAGCGAGAAGGCATTCTCGCTATAGCTAGACCATTTCTCGCTATAGCGAACAAGTACATTCGCTATAGCCGGGCTATAGCTAGCAGACTTAGAAAATTTTCAGCCCTTTGAAAATTTTCAGTTTTTCTCTTCTCTCTTTTTTTTTCTTTTTCTTTTCTTCTTCTTTCTTTTTCCTGGTTGTTACACCATTCATAAGAGCCTATACAAGGTGAATCTTGGGCTTCTATCACATTGAATCAGATTGGGTCTGCACCTAACTTATTGGGCCTCTATTAACCTCTTATCATGATCTCTTACAGTAATTTGGACCTAGATAAAGTTTCTATCCCAATTAATTATTAACTCATATTATTAATTTATCTCTCAAAATTTTCATTCACTTAATTTATTCGATTATTCCATATTAATTATTCTTAATTAACCCAAATCATGAATTAGCACCTTAATTAATTTTGGGGTGTTACATTTCACATGTCCCATATTCTGATATGAATTTTAAAAATTCATAAGTAATTTTAAAAAATTTCAAATTATGAAAATTATAGCTTTCTAGAAATTTCAGGATGTCCTCTAACTATCATAAAAATTTCAAGTCAAAACAATCATGTTTAGCCTTCGAAATGGCAATGGAATAGTAACTAAGTCACTGGTTTAGACAACACCAGACCTGGGGCTTTAAAAATTTACTTCTCCCCCTATAGAGCTCCAAATTGGATGCTCTCAGTGACTATAGAAAGCTTATGATATGTACTATATACCTATAAAATTGTATAAGTATTAGACTTCATTTGTCCCCTGAATAATACTAAAAACCAAATGACTATATGAATAGTGACAGTGACAGTTTTTGCATAATTTGACCAATTTTAAAAAATCATAATAAATTCTTTAGAGCTCAAAAAATAGTTTTATTTAGCTCTGTTAAATGATCTAGATGAGATCTATGTGCCTACAAAATTTTATGCAAAAAATCTGTCTATTTGGTCTGGTTTTAGTTTTGGGCAAGAATATGGTTCAAAATATGTCATAATTGCATCAAATGGTCCAAAATGACTTTCTACATGAACCATGACCATTTGAGCACATCCAAAAGCTTAAACACAGTATATAAAAGTATTATAATAGGTTTAAATCATCATGGAACTCAAATTCACTATTCCACTTGTTCATATGCATAAGCACCCCATGGCTTAAGGATGTCAAAATCATACATTCTCATACATTTGGCTCCAAATTCATTACATAAAATATATTCATATACTTTTACATATGCTCAAAGGTTTACATCTCATAAATAACTTACACATACATACTTTGACATTAAATTATATCAAAAGCTAATCTATTGTCAAAGTAATACAAATTACACTCTTTGCCCTCCATTCTTGCTTCTTTAGGCTTCATCTAAATAAGAGTAGATGGAAAGTGAGGGAGAATGAGATTCAAAATATCCAAATAGCTCATTTACCCTTTCAAGTATCCATATATGGCATATTATCATGTCAAAGAATACAAGCATGTATCAAATGCTTCTAAGAACCAAACATAAACATATTTTCAAGATCATATAAATGTACCAAGATCAAAATTAAGCTCTCTAAGGACTTTTGGTCTAGCTTCATCATATTATTTGGGACTTTTAGATTAGCCTCACCTAGTTTTTAAGGACTTTTAACTTACCCTCACTCATTCTTGAGACTTTTGGGCTTGTCTCATCTATTCTTAGGGACTTTTGGCTTCACCTCACTTAATCCAAGGGACTTTTAGCATAACCTCACCCATAAAGAGCTATCTTACATTTAAAACACAATTCAAGAAGCATAATGGTATCAAAGCATCAAACCAATAGCTATAAACACGTCTCATAATTCAAACACACATACAAGCATTCAGTGACAATCAAACAACCAAGAAATGCATATAAGAAAAGATGCAGAGCTACCTTGGTTCAAGAAACACAATTTCTCCCTTGATTCTCTAGCTCCTTAATTTGGCCTCACACATACACTTGGAGGAGGCTTGGTTTGCTTGGCCTAGTGATAAATGCTAATTTTCATATGTTTTTATCCACATTTATTATTGATTTTAATGATTAATTTGAGCTTAATTGGATTTGTTAGGCAATATTTGAATTTGTGGTTAATTTTGGAAAATAATACAATTTTGAATTAATTAGGAGAATTTTTGGATTTAAATTTCTAATATTCTATTCTCCAAAATTCTTTGATGATTAAATATTTTCAATCCTTAAAACATTTATTAATCTTGTGCAGAATTTTTGGACAATTAAATTGAGAAATTAAAGTGGATTAAAGGAAAAGATTGGAACATAATTTTATTCCCATTAATTTTTGAATGGCATGTTTGTAATTAGTTAATTAGGTTTCCATTTTTTATTTGCTGGCAGCAAAGTCACGTGGAGAGCTAGAGGAAAAATCGAAAAAGGGAGCTTGGGAACAGATTATACACACACACATCCTCCATGCAGTTTCAATAAGGTATGAAGAGAAGCAGAAACAAAGGAGAAGGAAGCTCAACGTGGTTACAGAACATGCAGAAGCAAAATGAAGGGAAAAGTGCAACGTAGAAGCTGAAGTGGGGCTGTAACACGTAAAGAAACACATGAGAAAGAAGAGCTGGGCAGAACGTGCATGGAGAAAAGAAATCCTAGAGGTTGCTTCTTCATCATCTCTCTCGGATAAAACACATAGGAGGCGCTGAAAAGAGACACAGAGGAGCTGCTGCATTCTTCTTGATCTGGACTTCACGCTGAAGAAGAAGAAACCAGACCTGGAAACGCAGTGAGTGCAGAGAGACGCTGGATTGTCCGAAAAAAAAAAGCTGTGCAAGGACGCCGAGAAAAGCTGCTGGAGGTGACTAGCTGCTGGATTCATTCTATTCGGACACACACAGAAGAGTCGAAGGAGCTGAACAATGAAGCAAGCCAAAAGCATTATAAAGCTACAGTTGCATGATGCATGAGCTGGAAACATAGCATGAAGAGAAGCAACGCATTGTAGCAACAAAACAAGGCTCACAGCTCCATATCACACATGGCTTGCACATTCATACGTGATTAAGAAGAAAAAAAGCAAGCAAGCCACGAGCTGAACGATAGAGAAGAACAGAAGCGATGAATCAAAGAGAAGAAGCATAGAATAGAGCATGAAGCAACGAGCTGAGCACGTGAGATTTTAATGAATAATAAGCTAGAATTTGGCTACGGAATGACATGGAAAAAGGAAGCATAAGCTGTGAAGAAGCTCGTATGAAGTAAGAGCTGGAGCAGAAGCTGGAAGACGCTGAAGCTCCAACATGAAGAAAATAACGTCAGAAAAGAGCTTGGGTAGACGAAGAATAAGCATGCATGATGGAAGTCACGTGAGAAAGCTATGAATGGAGCAGCATACATGAACTGATAAAATTAAACACGTGAGCAGAATAATAAAAAGGCTGAAGCATGAAAGAGACGGGCTGGGGGTGGTTTCTGAATAGAAGGAGGAGATTCAGCGTGAGATAGCACATGAAACAAAGCTTAGGGGCACGTGATTCATTACTTTAAAAAGAGGATCTGCGATTTCCGAAAGGAGAGAAGGAGACGTAGAATAGAATAGGGTTGAAGGAAGAGGCACCTGGGACGTGCAAAACGCGAGAACATCTAGGGAGCATTCTTTCGTCGATCCATCCATGACTGCTGCTAAATTCATCAATTCTCCTTTGATTAAAATCTCCATGGCAGCCTGAATTACCCATGGTGGCTGGCTGAAGTTTGGAAACTCCCAGATGCAGATTTGAGCCCCATATTTTCTCACCAAATTAGATAAATACTCCTTGCTATATCTTTTAATTCCAGCATTAAATCTTTTATTAATTTGACTAGGTTTAGTTGATTGATTTAGGAACTTAATTGCTGAAAATTATTGGATTGGTTTGTTTAATGAATTGAATATAATTTAATTTTGGAATTTTAATTGTGATCATCACATGTTTGTAAAAATTCCAGAATTAGTGCTGTGCAAATCACTTTTAAATTCCTCTTGATCTTTGGTTAATTGATGCAATGGTTGTTGGATTAATTAACTAGAATTTTTGTACAATTAATTATTTGAGGAATTAATTAATCTAATTGGTTAATTAGTATCTTAAGTGAATTATGCAGTAGATTCCATTAATCAATTAAAATTGCTTAAAGTGTGTTCTTACTCTTAATTCAATTAATTCGTTATTCAAGGTTTCTTGTGGTTACAAATTCCTTAAATAATTAATGAATTGAACCTTGGATGGTTATTCAAGAATTTTTATAGGGAATACATTAAAGAGCAAGGAATTAAACCCAAATTTGGTAAACTAAAAAGGGCAAGGATAATTGAATTCTAGGGAGTCCAATGTAAGGCTAGCTACCATATTTTCTTAATTGTTTACCTCATTTAGCTTTAAGTTTTTTTTTATTTTTGTCAATTAAATTTGGTTCAATTAAATTCTAGTACTTCAAATCCCTAAAACAAGTTTCAATTAGCAATACTTAGAATACCCCTTTCATAAATAAATTGAGGCATAAACTCCAAGGGAGATGACCTAGGTTGCATCATTAACTACAAAATTTATTTTGCTTCCTAGTTTTATTTGAGATTGAGCGACACAATCGTCACCTAGACACATCAAACAAGACACAAATACCTCAATGGAACTATCTCTAACATCATGTAAGGCTTACACAAGCTACTTTTAGCTTATAGCATGAATATGGTTCCATACAAAGGCATAATGAAGCAACTCATATAATCTATAATTTTGACTCCAATTTCTCACTCAATCTAACTCACATGACTTTATTTAAACTCTTTAGAGTCATCACAAACTCAATCTAAGAAGCTAAACATTAAGTTGCTTTACCTAAAAGGAACCTAAATTTCTAACTTTCAAAATATAGTTTCTAAATTCAAACCAATGGTTCTTTTGATATCTATTATTCATTTCTAGGCCATTTATATCTTTAGAATCAAAGAAAACTCTCCTTAGGTGTGTGAACCCCTTCCTAGCCAAGGCAATCACATTAGGAGCCCATGGAGTTTTGTTGATTTTCTTAAGGAATTTGCTACTTGTGAAGCTTCTTAGATGTCTTGAAAACTCAAACATACTCTTACACAACCTAAAATATTCTTAGAAAGCTTCAAATTTCCTTAGGTGCAATCAAAACTCTAATTTCTATAACTCTTTATTTATAACCTCTTTTTGAGTGCTATTACTTCCATATGATTCCTTAGGCTTCAAAACCCCAATTTCTATCAAGTTTGGATCAAATTCCGGACAAAATAGTGAAGCAAGAGAAAGCCAAGAAGAAGCAAGTTATCCATGGTAAAACATACCTTTTCTTAAAGCTTGTCAAGAGCACTTTCTTAGGCTTCCAAGACTTTCTCCAAACTCCTTCCCTTTACTGAACCAGCAATGAAATACCTTCTTTCAGAACATCAAAACCATGAGAAGAGAAAAGAGGAAGAGGAGAAGAACTTTAGTAAAGAGAAGAATATAAAAAAGTGACTAATTTTTACCCTTTTTTAAGCTTATTTTCTTCTCCCTTACTCCCTCTTCTTGTGCGCCATTCAAGACTGCCCTTGGTTCTATTTTTGGCTAAAAGAATGTTGGTTAAGAGGAGAGGAAGAAGGTGGGTCATGATTTAAGAAGGGTGGAGGGGTATATTATAATATTTTCAAAATTCCAACTATGTCCTTGAACTTTGTTTCCCCTGTTTGAGCTCATTTCAAATCCTTTTTTAGAATTATCTTTTCCATGATAAAATTTAAGTCCTTTAATTTATAAAATACCTTTAGTTTTATCCAAATTAGATTTAAAACTTTACCGAACTATTTGGTCAAAATGTTGGTTAATCGATGACCAAGATTACATATCGGAGGGGTTTTAACTATTTTAAGGGTTCTTATAGTTTTTAGGGCCTCTAAGAATCCCGAAAAACTTAATTTTCCCATTTAAAGATCCTTCCTTTGAGGTTTTTAAAAGTTGCTTGAAATTACGAAAATGCCACTAACCTCCGTGGCTCTTGATTTGGCTATTTTGGCTCTGATTTCAGGCTAACATTAGGTTCTAATCCATATTTTAAGATGTTCTAATTAATATTCTAATCTTGTTCAAACTTAATTTTCCTTGCTTTAAGGTGTTCCTATACTAATTTATCAGATTTAGTTCAGTTTTTAAATTACTGGCTATTACATTCTTAGTTTTTTAATCTCATTTATAGATGCTCTAATTAGCACTTTACCCTTAATTTGCCTTAATTTATTTTACTTTGAGATCCTCTTTCATTAACCAAGTGGTTCTAATTTCAGTTCTTCTTAACTCATACTGCCATTCTTTAGGCTTATAACCCTATTTTAAATAATTTATTCTACTCTTTAGATATTATTTTGAATTATCAAGTTATAGGTTATTACAAAGGGTAAGGTTATAATTTATAGCTCATTTGGACTAAGATTTGGTTCTAAAATGGTCTACTTAAGTCCTAATATGCAATCTCTTCCTTTGAGCAAATTTTAATCTATTTAAACTTCATTTCCACAAAAATTATTACATGAAATATAGCTAGCATAAAAAATTCATCATGTCACACCTAACCATGCATATGGAACAAGTAGCTTCTCATATGGTAAACATGTACTAATGGCCATATCATGCATCAATACAACATATATATATATGTTCTCAAGCTTATATAAAGATTACCATTATATATCCTTGTCATATACATAATAGTTCATCACTAATATGCCTCATACATCATCAAATATATAATTATGTCAAAAGCTTCTATTATGTCATGGTAAACTCTAATTCTTCTCAATTTCCTTCTCCTTACTTGAAGAACTTGTCATAGTTAGTGGGAGATAAAAAAGGATGAAATTTTTAAAAGAATCTTAGTAGCAAATCTCATTTCAATATCAATACATACAATGAATGCAAATGAAGATATGCAAGCATGCCAATCATATGCATCATATAAATCAAACATAGTATTTAGCATGAAACTTCAATTTCATCTAGCCATTGCATTAAAGCATACTGACTAGGCTCAATTAAACTCATCTCTAGGCAAAGAAAGAGTTACTGCACTCAATTCCCCACTATAAAGAGTTAGGAGTTGAACATATCTTTATTCATGCATAAAACTTATGATAAAAGCCAATTCAAAGTATAACTTGTAATACCATAGGTAGATAGCATTTAAATTATAACACAAAGTGCCTAAAGAGTCCATTTTCATAAATTCAACACTTTTAATAATGGAATTTACCAACGTAAAATGTCAAATTTATTCGATTTTAATTAAATGGACCGTATCAACTTTCCAAACTCATCTTCCAGCCTTGTTACACTCATTCATATAGAAACATCACAAAATGAAGCATGGAATTCAGATTTTGAGCATACAAACCAAAACTAGCTAATTTCATAAGTTTCCATGGCATTTCATATTCTGTCATAAATTTTAGAAATTCATAACATGAGTTAGAAAATTTCAAATCATGCTAACTTAGAATTTTTGGAAAGCTCAGGATATCATCTAACTACTATAAAAATTTTAGATCAAAACAATATCATTTGTCCTATGAAATCCTAATGGAACAGTAGCTGGATTAGGATTTTGGACTAGTACAGATTTAAAATTTTAAAAATTCATATCTCATTGTACAGGACTCCAAATTGAGTGATTTCAGGGCTATGAAAAGCTTATGATGCCAACTATATTCCTGTAAAATTTTATGAGCATTGGACTTCATTTGTCCCTTCAAATATACTAAAAACTAGACTCACCAAATGAATCGTGCATTGATAGTTTCTACAAATTTCAGCCAATTTTTAAAATGATAATAAATTCCACAGAGCTCCAAAAATTATATTCTTTCACTCTTTAAAAAGCTATAAATGAGATCTAAATTTTACTAAATCTCATGTCAAAATTCGTTCATTTGATCTAGTTTTGGTTCAGGGAAAAAATATGACCCATTATGGTATCATCATAGCTTTAAATGGTCCAAAATGGCACCTCTTTGTGCAAGTGACCATTTGAGCACATCCAACACTCTAAATGTAGCATATAGAAGCATCATAATAGACCTAAATCATCATAAAATTCAAAACTACTCCTTCACTTGATCAAATACACATGCATCCCATAGCACAAGTATCTCAAAAATTCAAGATATCTTACATTTGGTCCCAACTATGGTTCATACAACATATTTATATACTTTTACATATGATTAAGGGTTTACTTCTCATAAATAGTATATACATTCATACTTTGACATCAATTTATACAAAATCCTATTCTGTCAAAATAACATGTCTCAAATTTCTTAGTCTCCATTCTTAGTTGCATGAGCATCACCTAGACATTGTTAGATATAAAGTAGGGGAGAGTGAGATTCAAAGAATCCCAATAACTCATTCCCTCTTTTAAGAATGCATAGATGGCATGTTATCATATCAAAGAGAGCATGCATACATCCAAGGCTTCCAAGTATCAATTATAAACATATTCGCAAGATCATAGGAATCCATTAATGTCAAGAACATGTTCTAGGGTCTTTTGGTCTAACCTCATCTAATTATATGAGACTTTTAGATTAGCCTTACCTATTTCAAGGACTTTTGACTTAGCCTTATCCATTTCATGAGACTTTTGGCCTTGTCTCACCTTTACTTAGGGAGTTTTGGCTTTACCTCGCTCATTTTAGGAAACTTTTAGTACAACCACACCCATTAAGAGTTATCTCATATTCAAAATGTAATTTAAGAAGTATAATGGTACCGAAGCATTAAAGAGTAGCTATAGGCATGTTTCATGATTCATAAATATATACAAGCAATCAATGACAATCAAACAACCAAGTAATGTATGCAAGAATGGATGAAGAGCTACACTAGATCAAGAAACACAAATTCTCCCTTGATTCACTAGCTTCTTTCTTTGGACTTACACACACACACTTGGAGGGGGATTGTTTTGCTTAGCCCAGACATATCAAATAAGACACAATTACATTATTGGAACCATCTCTAGGCCTACACAAACTCTTTACAAGCTACCTCTAGTTTATGACATGTTTATGGTTCCACACAAAGGCATAATGAAGACACTCATATAATTCATCATTTTGGCTCTAATTTCTCACTCAATCCAAGTTTAATGACTCCATGTAAACTAATTAGAGTCATCATAAATTTATTTCAAGGAGCCTAACATCAAGTTACTTATTTATGTCTAAAAGAATCCAAAACTTTCAACTTTCAAAATATGATTTCTAAATTCAAACCAATAGTTATTTTGGTGTTTATTATCCATTTCTAGACCATTTCTATCCTTGAAATTAAAGAAAACTCTCCCAAGGTACAAGAACCACTCCTTGCCCAAGACATGAATCAAGATAGGAACCCATAAAGTTTGGTTAATTTTCCTAGGGAATTTACCACCTGTGAAGCTTCTTAGATGTCTTGAAAACTCAAACATACTCTTATACAATCAAGAATATCATTAGAAAACTTCAAATTTCCTTAAATGCAATTAAAACCCTAATTGTCATAACTTGTCACCTATAGGTTCTTTTGAATTCTAATTGTTCCATGTGATTCTCTATGCTTCAAAATCCTAATTTATATCAAGTTTAGATCAAAATAAAACTCCCTACATATGCTCCTAGGTTTGGCCGAAATAGTACACCCATGGAAGAGGCAAGACAACAAGTTATTCAAGGAGAAGCTTACCTTGTTTCAAAGATTTTCAAGAGAGCTTTTCAAAGCTTCCAAGAGTTCCTCAAAATTCTCTCTTTCCTCTACTGAACAAGCCATAAAGTATTACCATTTAAGTCACCAAAACCATAAGAAGAGAGAGGAGAAAGAAGAGAAGAAGTTAAGTGAAGGAAGAAGTATGAAAAAGTGATAATTTCTTACATTTTCAAGCCTTGGTTTCTTCCTCCTTTGCTCCTCCTTTGGTGCGCCACTTAGAGTTGCCCTAGATTTTGTTTTAGACCAGAAGGACGTTGGTTAAGAGGTGTGGGAGAAGTGGGACATGATATAAAAGAAGGACAGACTTCGTTATGACATTTTTCAAAATTCCAATTTAGTCCTTCATCTTGGTTTTCTCCATTTAAGTTTATTTCGTTTTCTTCATTTAAGTTTATTTCAATTCCTTTTTTAGAACCATCTTTTTTATTATAAAATTTAGGTCCTCTAATTCATAAAATATCTTTGGTTTCACCCAAACTAGATTTAAAACCTTACTAAACTATTTGGTCAAAATTTTGATCAACTAATAGCCAAAATCGCATGCCGAAGGAGTTTTAACCATTCTAAGGGTTCCTATGATTTTTAAAGCCTTTGAAAAACTTGAAAAACTTAATTTTCCATTTAAAGTTTCCTCTTTTAAGTTTTTAAAAAGTTACCTAAAATTACCATCTTGCCATTGGGTTTTCGATTCTTCTATTTTGCTGTTTTGATTCCTATTTTAGACTATTCTTAGTTTCCTACTCATATATTTAGATGCTCTAATTAGTATTCTACACTTAATTGGCCTCAATTCTCTTTACTTTAGAGTCTTCTTATATCACAATATCGATTTAGTTTAGTTTCTAAAAAAATCAAATATTACATAACTTATGAAATCATAAAACAATCAAATATATAAGCATTTTCACTCATTCATACACTCAAATGCATACAAGATATGAAGAGATAGCTACCTTATGGAGCTAGGAGTTTCAAGCTACTACTAACTCGTTTGTTCTTTCTTTTTTCTTGCTCCTTCTTGGGTACACACATAATTTGATGGACTTGAATTTGTTTAGTCTACATACATCAATTCACAATGCAAGATAACTCATCAAGACCTATTCTAACTTACATTACTCTGACGTAAGTTTATTAGAACTTGAAATGTGACTTTGAACCAATTTAGATCCCTTAAGATGCCAGTCTTATATTTCACTTTCTAGAGTCTAAAATCTCTCTTGCCATAAGCCATATAACTCTAATGAACTCATTAAGACCATCACATGCATATTTAAACAAGGCAAAAGTCAAGTTGCTTCTTTAGCCCCTTTTTAACTCCAAAATTTCACCTTTCAAAATAAGGCTCCTAAATTCATTCTAATGGTTACATTAGTGTTTATTGCTCACATTTAGACCTCATAAAATCTTAGAACTCATAAAAGCACTCCCTAAGTATCCTATCTCATGCTAGGGCGAAGCCATGCACTTCTTTGGACTAATGGAGTTTTGCCATTTTTCTTAGGGACTTTGATACATATAAAGTATCTTTAACTCTTTTCTAGTTCAAGTTTAGTCTTAGATAGCTTAAAACATCTTCCTTGGGTTCCATAACTTCCATGGTACAACTAAAACCCTAGGTGGCCTTATATGGCTTTTTATGGCTTTCTAGGTTATCTTTTTAACATAATCTTAATTTTCATGCTTTTAGACCTTTATTCCTATCGAGTTTTAGCTAAACTTAAACTCCCTCTCTATTTTCTCTCTTTAGGGTAAACATGAAAGAGGATAGAATTCAAAGGAAAAGTAAATTTGCTAACTTATATCATACCTTGTTCAAAAGCTTGTCAAATGAAGGTTCTTATGCCATAATTTGTTGCTTCAAATTCTCTCCTTTCCTTAAGTGTTCAACTACCAAAATCCTCCTTTCAAGAAACTAAGACCATTAATAGAAAGGTCTTAGAGAGGAGAAGAGAATTGTTAACTAGCATAAGGTGAAAATATGCATTGTTGCTTACCTTTTCTTGCCTTTTCTTCCTTCTCTTTCCTCCCTTTCTTTCATGCCTTTCTTGGTCTACTTCAGATGTGTAAAGTTAGTGCAAATGAGATAGGGTAGCTAGCATGACCTATTATAAAGGGAAAAGGGGGCTTTTATAATTGTTTTAAAAATTCTGTTTACATCCCTACACTTTAACCTCTCTGTTTGAGCTCATCTTATATCCTTTTTGAAAACATTTTTCTCCATAATAAAATTTAGGCTCTCTAGTTTATTAGCAATATTTAATTTGAAATTTCTAAGGCTTGAACTAATCTAGAAAAGTTCAATCAAAGTTATGGTCAACTAACATCCTAAACTGTACACTATCAGGGTTTTCACTATTTTAACAGTTCTTATAGTTTTCAAAACCTTTGAAATCTCTAGTGAGCTTAATTTTGGCATTTAAAACTTTTTCCTTTGAGTTTTTAAAATTTTGCTCAAAATTACTATTTTGCTACTAATATATTAGTTTACTTTGTTTAGCTACCTTGGCTTTGTTTCTATTTTTTTTTAAGATTTCATAACCCCTTTTTTAGATGTTCCAATTAATATCCCACCTTTTTTGTCCTTAATTCATATTACTTTAAGGTCCTTTTTTATTACAATACCAATTCTACTTTAGTTGAAAAGTCAATTGTTACATGAAGAATTTAGAATTTGCTAAAGATTGTTATGCCATCTTCGTTGATTTTCTGTTTTTCTACCTTTCTCATTTGTTCAACATAATTTGCTTTTAGTTAGAGTTTTTGTTGGTTTTTTCTAATATGAATAGCTAAACCCTTATTTTGGGGTTTGGATGGAGATGTTTTATGAAATTTGAATGAATTATGAATACTCATGTAATGATTTTTTATTTAAATTAATTTACTATTCAATTTATAGTTTATTTTACAATTTGGTGGCCACTCTTTTATAACACTAGATCTATAATAAGAAGGATTAAGAGGTGAATCATCACGGGAGATCACTTAAATAATAAACTTAAATGTATATTCCTTAAAGATTACTTTAGCCTAGATAGGTTTTTAACTCACATACACACTAAGTTGTTAAATGCAAGAGTACATTGAGATCCACAGAATTTAATGGGTTTATGTTAAAGCATACATTTATGAGAGTAAATCTAGGCGTAGCATAAATACTTGTGGCTTATCTTAAGAAGGAATTTCACATAGTTTAAGGACTCAGTTGTTAATTAAGATGAAAATGAACTGCACATGTTGACTTTAGCTAGCCTCAGGAAGTGACATTAAAATCCAAATCTTAAAAGCCTCTTTACAATTAGATAGTTCAACCTTTTTGTTTTGCATAGTTTCCTTTAAGCCTTCAATATATTTATTTTTAATGATCTTTTAGATAATAGAATTGATTTTAGGAAATTGCTATTTGATTTATCTTTCTCATGTATGATTTCTTACTCATTTTTATACTATTTGTGTGATCCATGCACTTGTTGATTTTATGTAATAACTAACCTCTTAACACCTATTAAAAAAAATAATTCATACAAGCAAATATAAAAGAAAATATATTTAAAAAAAACCTCATAACACCTATTAAAAAAAATCTTTATCAAAATATAACCTCTTAACACCTATGAAAAAAATAATTCATACAAAGGAATATCGATCTCTTACTCATTTGGATGATGTTTTTGTTTTCCATTTTTAAAAAATACTCTTTATCAAAATATAAAAGAATTAAAATAAGCTATGAGATTATTATTGTAGTATAATTCATACAAACGAACTAATAATGAAGAAAATCAAATCCGATAATACATAAATCTTAAAGTTGTAAATTTGTAATACACGCTAATCCTATAGAACAAAAACAAAATATAACGTGTAAGTTTGATTGATCATATGTAATTTCCAGTGAGGAGGGTCTTACTTCTTATAAATCAGAAGCATTCTATTATTGTTATTTTTTTCTCCAATGATTGATCCAACTCATATGTTTATCTAGGTTGACCAAACAAATATTGTTACAAGGAATGACGAATTGTGTTTGCATTATTATTATTAACTATTAGTGTAGATTTTGGTGTAGTAGTTTTTGGATTATATATATATATGAAAGAGAAACTAGCTGGTATACTTATATGGTGGATTCTTAGTACAAATTAAAATATTAAGTGAGCTTAACATAGTATGGTAATGCTATGCTATGTATCATAATATTAAATTAACATGTTGATAACAGTTAATAATAATGTATTAGTGGAATTACTAGTAGTTTGGCAACTCATGTGTTGTTAAGGATAGGGCTTGCTCACCATAGGTCACAGGTTAAATGGGATTGATTAAACTTAATTAATTAAATGGATCAACCTATTTGCCTCATTAAAAAAAGAAGAAGTAATAATAATAAACTCCTCTAATGTGAGCCAGTTACATAAAGTAAGAGATTTCAATCTCTATTATTTATTTACTTGTCTTCTGAGATAATCATAATCATAAGAATAATTTTAACTGTCTTAATTTACTCATGTAAGTTCTTTTGACAAAAAAGATAAAATTTAATGGGACCATTTTCTATTTTTCTTCTGCCTTTAATACTTCTCAATTAATTATTACTCCTCCATTGAGATGCGTATATTGTTTTCACGATTGACTTGATCCCTTTTCACTAGTTTGCTATAAACAAATTTGAAACAATAATAAACTAAA
This sequence comes from Erythrophleum ivorense, assembly GCA_026724425.1. Taxonomy (NCBI): domain Eukaryota; kingdom Viridiplantae; phylum Streptophyta; class Magnoliopsida; order Fabales; family Fabaceae; genus Erythrophleum; species Erythrophleum ivorense. Next base: position 2,237,711 of record JAIUCV010000039.1, on the reverse strand, counting down.
GTTAAAAAAAAAAGTTGAAGCAATAAAGAAATCAAAGGAAATGGAAGCAATAAATTGGTTCCAATGATGTTCCACCTTGAATCAAAGGAATCAAAGAACAAGAAGGAATTGAAGTTTTTCACTCTACTTACCTTGAACAATAAATCCTTGATCAGAAAAGCCAAAAATCTGCAAAAGCAAAAGGTTTTGGTCTAGGATCATCTCATCTCTCTCTCTCTCTCTCTCTCTCTCTCTCTCTCTAACCAATGTCAAAGATGGAAGAAGACTCGAGAAGAGGTCGAAGATTAAAGGGAAATTGCATGTGGATTAGAAGGAAATCAAATTTGATTTGAAGATATGAAGCTCACAAAACACTATAGTTGTCATTAGTAAGAGAATTAAAAAAAACATTTAAATGGGTTAACTTGCGAATTATATGGGCTAACTCATTTAACCCATAGGTTAAAGTGGACATAGTTAATATAAGTCATACTATTAAATAAGTTAATAAAATGCAAATCCAATCCACTAAATTAGTGGGTTAAATGGGTTAACCTAGTAAATTCGACCCATTTTAAGGACTCCAAAATCTAACACTAGCATAATAAGAAATCATGTGTTAGAAAGTTAATTAAGACATCTAAGTAAGATTACTAACACCTTAAACAACTGTTACTAATTACACCTTACTAAGTGCAATTAATTGACCCTTGAACATTTGCATGTAATTTTAATTAAAAAATGAGAAAAAATAAAATAAAAATAACCACACTGTTAACTATTTATGAATAGTGCCATTTATTATCAAACTATGTATATATAACAAATATATATATGTATAACAACTTTTAAATGAAAATACTTTGTAAATGTAAGTTATATTTAGTTTATATAGTTTTATCAATTTTCTTTAGAATGTTTCAGTATATAGCAATGTCTCTAAAACATAAAAATAGATTTATAATGTTAATTAATTAGATAGCATGTATTATAACTATATACAATTACAGAAGTAATTTCATTTGAATTGATATTGGACTAAAATATAATAACTTGAATGTATATACACATCTATATTGATACAAATTATGCAAACAAAGTTTTTTAAGTTGACTTTTGCTTTCTCAAAAGTAATTAAGCAATACTTAGACATTAAGTTTTGATTAAATAATTTGAGCTCAATAGTATTATTATTATTATTATTTTGGTTATAAAAAAGGGACAAAAGTCTTGAAAGTAGAGAGAAGAAGTGGAGAAAAAATGGGGAAAGAATAGAGATTTTATACATCACAGTCTTGCATGTTAAGAGATGAGATCCATTTTTTTTTTGGGAAATAGCAGCCACTTGATTTAAAGCACTTGGCTTATACAATTAATTTTTAATATTTTAAAAAAGTTAAAATCTATATTTTAAAAATCTGGCGGACCATATTGAGCTCCAAATATTTTTAAAAATCAACAAAATTGTTATTCTTTAAAATAAAAAATTTGAACTTGTGATTTTTGAGTAGAGTTGAAGTTTTAAGTTAGTATTTAAATTTCTTTTATAAAACTTGATAATTAGATTGATAAGTTGGGAAAATTATAATTCTAAATTCTAAATTGAAAATATTTATCTAAAAGGATTTTGAATTATTTTAAAGGACATCAAGATCAAAAAATTATAATTTCAAATTTTAAATTAAAATTTTAATGTTAACATCTTTTAAAATAGTTTTAAAATTTAAAATTTTTAAAAATAAATATTTTTAAATTTAAAGTATTTTAAAATAAATATTTTTAATAATTTCTCCCAATAAAGTTTACAACGTTTGGTGACAGCCAGGCAGCTTTGCAAAATTGACCTAAAGTGTCACCCAGAAAAAATGGAATGACGTAAAAATTTTGACCATTGACTTTGATATTGAAGGCAGTTGAATAGACACCCGTTCCAACAATTAAAATTCAGGACACAATTAGTCAGGTCGTATTCATTGAAAATCAGAAGCAACTGGGAAAGGTAATTTTTGGTGGGATCAAATCAACCCACTAGCCATCCTTCTTTGGCTTTGTTCGTTTTTTGGCAAATTCTTTGGCTTTGTTCTTTAATTTCGTGCGAAAGAGAAACGCAGACAAAACAAAAGAAGGGAAAGATATCTATAGACAAAGTTGAGCATTTAGTGCTCTGTTCTTCTGCCCCATTTCCTATTGTAAGCCCTTTTGTGGCCTCTCTCACATATGCTATTTCTCTGCATAGTTGGCTGCCGCGTAATTTTACCTGATTTTTCTGTCACTCAATCTTCTTCAGTTTTTCTCCCTACTTTTTTCGGTTTTATGTTCCATATGTATTTGGGCTTTCTTGGCTTCTTTGTTTGCTTTTCACGCTTAGGTATTTTTGGATTGAGGAGAATGGAAGGAAGGGGATGAAATTTTAATTTTTGACATTTTCTTTTGTTTAGGTTTATATTTAATATTTTTTCTTTCTTGTTTGGATTGATTAGAATGAGTGAGAGCATAAGAAAAAAATGATTATCTAAATCTAAATCAAAGAAATTTTCGAAATTGAAATCTCACTACCTTCCCTTCTCTTCCGTTCTCCTCAGTCTAAACATACCCTTGGCATGTGGGTCTTTGCTTCTTCTCTTAGATGGCTTTTTCTCATGGGGATTGAATATTTATATTTCACGCTAATTGTTATGGCGATTTGTTGCATTGTTTGTAGGTTGAACAGTAAAGTATGTAAGGATCAAAGCTTTTTCCGTGGATATTGAATACTTGAGGTATATTCGATGAAGTGCTTTTACTACTTTAAAGATAAATCGAGGAGCAGAGGACAAAGATCAGCACCTGTGCTGAAAGAGCAAGAGAAATCCCAGTATTCAGGGGCTGATAGTATCTCCAAGTCTTCATGCTCGACAACCTCGACTCGTGGTATACCGGAATTGTATGAGGAGAGGGCTCATAATTTGCGGGTTTTCTCTTTCACAGAGCTCAGGCGCGCAACAAATGATTTCAATAGGCTTTTTAAGATAGGGGAAGGTGGATTTGGGAGTGTATATAAAGGTTCAATTCAGCCACTTGGTGGAAATGGGGATCCTATTTTAGTTGCCATCAAAAGGCTGAACAAGGATGGATTACAGGTAAGGGCCTCAAAAAATTCTTTGGGGCCCAACGTTCAAATTTTACCTTGACTATTCATAGTTTTCCATTTTTGCTTATGTGAGATAAGGATGGTATTAATTTTTAAGAGAAATATCCACTAGATGAAATCATAGTAGGGGTACTCCCTTTAGTTTGTAGGACGATAAGCTCCACCAAAATTTACACACAGAAATAAAAGAAATGCGTTGGAGAAATTTGAATAATCAAAAAGAGACAGAACAAAGAATTTTTTGTTCCTATTATTATAAATTTATAATATAGTGCTGATTTTCACAAAATTAATGATAGTTATTCTTTGCCATCTGAGTTACAAATATATATTCTCCATGGTACCAAAACTAAAAAGTAGTATCCTCTGTCTCAGAAATCAGAACCTAAGTAAAGAAATGAGCAGATGTAACCTTTTCTGTCTAATTTGGAAGCTATAGACCTTTTGTTGTTAGAGTAGTTTATCTTGATCTCTAGCAGATGATTTTGGATTAGTAACCTCAGTCATGGTCCCTTAATCAGCTTTTTAACCATAGTAGCAGGGGTGCAGAGCCCTCCTGCTCTAAATAGCTTTTTAAGGTCAAAATAAGTGACATTGCTGTTTGCAGAATCACATAAGCCATTTCATTGACTACTTCTTAAGAATGACTTTCTAGTTTCTTATTACTGCTGTGGTCCTTGTTAGATACAATAATCATCCATAGTTATCACTTATCAGTAAATTAGAAAACTTATCTTACCAGTGGATGCGTTCATAACGATATCTCCTATGTCTTTCAACTCTTGATGCTGATAGAAATGGAATTGATAACGTTGGAGATTGGTTAATGGAGGAAGATACCATGTCTTCATGTTGTTCCATTCTCTCAAATTGATACTACCCTATACTCTAGACTTTTTTCAGGTGAATTGAGTATAATATGACAAATGGACTTTTATGCACTGTATTATCATCTTTTATCCATGGACCATAATTTCAGGATTGAGCTAATGATAAAAGATGTTTTCCTATTTCTTTTTATAGCTTATGGTTCTTCTTGGGAAATTTAATAATATTGAATATGAATGTTTCATGTATAAAGATGTTTCTCTGGCACCTAGAATATTTTAATGGTTTCCAACGACATCATAATGAATCCCGCACTAGGTTTAGCTCCAGCCTTCTGCAATGTGAGATACCTATTTTTCAAGCATGGTTATTGATTGATTGATCTTTTTTTTTTTGGGGGGGAGGGGGGGGGGGGTAATCTAACGTGTAGTTATTGTACTGCATGATACAGAAACTGTATTGTATTGCACTCAAAGATAAAGTTAACGTGATTATTACAATGTATCTAAGTAGTTATTGTATAAGCCTTGTGTTTTTGTCCTGTGACAAATCTAATTGGCATGTCATTAGGTGTGATCCTTGATATGAATCAACCTGGAATTGTTCTTAGGGAATGAAAATGATTGGAACCCGAACTCTAGGAAAGAGCCTACGGTAAGTGCCTAAGCAGAGTAGGGAAACAGAAATTAGGAGTTTTTGTTACCTCTGAATTGCTGCAGTTCCATATTACTAGCTCTAATTCTTAGAGAAGAAGAATACTCAGCAGTAAATAGAAAAACCAGAAAATGAGATAGTCTCTAGCAAAAATTTGAGACTGCTAGATAGCTTCCTGATATCACTCCAGCCCCTCTTATTGTTTTCCTTTCTCTCTCCCTTAACCATTTTATCTATGAAGCCAATCATTGGCTGCAACCTGTCCATCCCTTGACTCATCACAAGAATTCCTGCTTTCTTGACTCCTCACTTATATATGGGCTATAGTTAAAGAGTCTCTAGGCCCATGCCCTCCTTTACAGACTTGCTGAATCAGGGTTCAAATAGGAAACTGTTTTATCATAAGGGTGTAGTGCTGGTAAACCTTAAAGTTCAATCAAGTAAATGTGATGAGATTCCACCACTAATGGAAATAGATTTATGTAATCCAATTTATGAACCAAGTTTAAGCTCACATGTCGGCTGATGCATTGTTGTGTTATATGGAAATCAACTGGCAATTTTATATGTCAATTATCTGATGCAGGCAGAATCAGTTAAAGTAAGATTCCTGAGTACAATTATGCACTCAAGCTGTACTTGCAGCTGGCCATTTGCATCAAGAATCAACTATGAAGGACTGAACATTCTATTGTGTTGTTCCTATTGATGTTTTGCTTGTCTGTTTGATAGTGATAGTTTATATTTGTGCCACTAAAGACTTCACTGGCCCCTTTTTTCTTTACAAGCTTTTTTATGATAAAGCTTTCTGTGTGACCTTAAATTTTGCTTAATACTTTCTCACAACAAGAGTATTATATCAATGAACTGCACAGGTTCTGCGAAATCTTATTGAAAAACATGAAAGCTGTTTGTGTTTATTTTTGTTCCTGCATATTGAAGTAAAACAGCATTTTTGTTTTTGCTGAAAGGAAGCATGGGACATATTTTCTGGGGCTAAGGAAGTTCATTTCTTCATGTAATTTCAAGGTTTAGTTATCTGAGTACCCAAATAGCGAGTTCATTTGCCATCCTTTACCCTTGTTTGCAAAAACATAGAAGCCAAGAAGAATGCTTTGCTTGCACCAATATATGCATATTTGCTTCTGAATTTAATAAAACTTATTTCTTTCTGTTAGATTTTATCTATTTGGTTCCATAAATCTGTAGTTAGTGCTTTGCTTTTTTATTTTTCATTGCAATGATATCAGGATCTTCTTTTGACCATCTTTTTTTCCTTTAAATCCTGGCATGTAGGGCCATAAACAATGGTTGGCTGAAGTTCAGTTTCTTGGTGTTGTGGAGCACCCAAATCTCGTTAAACTCATTGGATATTGTGCTGTGGATGGTGAAAGAGGGATCCAGAGACTACTTGTATATGAATATATGCCAAATAAAAGCTTAGAACACCATCTTTTTCATAGGGCATATGATCCTCTTCCTTGGAGAACTAGACTTGAGATACTACTTGGAGCAGCTCAAGGATTAGCTTATCTGCATGAAGAATTAGAAGTTCAGGTTTCAGTTAAAGCAATATCATCATATATTAGTTACCCCTCTCTTCCCTCTTGAAGGGGATTTAAAAAAAAAAAAGACATATAAAAACGACACAATAAATTACATCTATGTTTTGACAGAAAAACAATTATAAGTGAATAAACTAGTTGGTTGAACTTCTTACCCCTAACAATAGCATAGCTTGGAAATTCCCAGCATATATATATATATATAAGTTTGATTTAAGAAATCTCTTGCTGTGGAGACTAACTGCCTAATAATTTGAAGTGAATGTGGAAAAAGGGGGGGGGGTTGGATAGGAAGGGGGAAGAAATTAGGGATCATCTTCGCAATTGAAGAGTATAATATTTCATGATATTGTTATTTGACTTATTTCAGAAGTCCAGAAATTCATATACTACTTACTTTGCTAAGATAAACCTAGCAGATGTTTTTCTTAACTTCCAGAACAGAATGAATGATTTATTAATAAAACCTCTGGATTAGTGCTCTCTTTTTGAAACCTTGCTGTGTCTTTCCTTTTTAGGAAAGTTAATGTCATTTGTTTAGTCTTATTAAGGGAATAATTCACCTGTAGCTAAATTAGTCAGCAATATAATCATGTTGGGTATGAGTAAAACTTTTCTATTTTGTCTTTGAAAAACTGTGAATCTCTGTACCAAATTCTGAAAATCGGTTACTTCGTTGGAAAGGAAACGGCAACTGTTTTGAAATTTGGTAATTTGTTGGTTGTCTCCTTACTTATTGGTGGTGAAACAACTACTGCAATTAAATCCGGACAAACTTTAAGTCATAAATTATTGGTGACAATAAATGGAGTAATAACAGGGGGATAACTTCTTTTAGTAGGGACTAAGATTCTCTGCTGGAGAGTTGCATTGCAATCTTGGCCTTCCAATTTTCTTTTTCTTTTTTCTTAAATCCTAGCCATTCATTTTTTTTTATTTTGTTTTTTTTATTATGAAGGAAACAAAATGTAGAATGAAATAGTTTTCCAACTTTCACCAGAAAGACAAATTTTATATTAGAACAATGAAAATATAACTTGATGTCTATCTGGTGAAAGTTGAAAGACTGCTTTCATCCTACTCTTTTACTTCCTTCAGAATTAAAAAAAAAAAAATGGACACTTGAGCTTAAAGAAAAAACAAAATGGAAGGCCAGAATTGCTCAACTGCTATGCAGTAGGTAATTCATTCGCTTTTTAGTAGTGATTCTTAATAATGATCACATAATAATCCCTCCATTGCCATATCTCAGTATTTTGTAGTTCTCGTATCTTATATTAGGTCCCCAGCCTGCATTTGACATTTCTTCATTCTTTCTAACAGTTTGTATATTAATGCTGTAGGTAATATATCGAGATTTTAAATCATCAAATGTGTTATTGGATGAAAACTTCAGGCCAAAACTTTCTGATTTCGGACTTGCTCGGGAGGGACCAATAGCTGGCCATACTCATGTTTCAACTGCTGTACGTGTTAGGTGTCTTCTATTTATTCTGTATACTTTGCTTGTTTAGTGTTATATTTTTGCTGATCTCGCAGAACATTGAATGCTGGAGAACAATTATGTTGGATTATTCAACAAATTGTAATTTCATATCTTTCTTCTGTGATATCCTAGAATTCATGAATCAGGTTGACCAACACTAGTTGTGAAATCAATTGACCAATAATGAAAGTAATAAATGTAATAAGGAAAAGTTTTGTCAAAGAGACTATTATGATTTCTTTTTAATTCGTTGGTGATAAAGCTTCCGGTATGCATTATATATAATATCTCAATTACTAGATTTAACTTGCTTATGCACATTTAAACACCTAGAACAACCATGAATACGTAAATTTTCATTTGACCCTCCAAGTAGAAGTAACATCTATCAAGAAATGAAATTCATCCATGTTTCATCCTTCGTCCAGCATGATTGCTCCAGGTTTTACGAAAAGCATATCTGAAATGTATGGTGCTTATGCGTGTTTGTTTCTCATATCAGGTGGTGGGTACATTTGGGTATGCTGCTCCAGATTACGTTGAGACAGGCCATCTCACTACCAAGAGTGACGTGTGGAGTTTTGGTGTGGTACTATATGAAGTTCTTACAGGCAGGCGTTCATTGGAGAGAAACCGGCCCAAAATGGAGCAGAAACTTTTGGAGTGGGTGAAACAATATCCTGCCGATAGCAAAAGATTCAGCTTGATTCTGGATCCACAACTTAAAGGACAATATTCTATTAACACAGCACGAAAACTTGCCAAGCTTGCTGACAATTGCCTTATTAAGAGTGCAAAAGAGAGGCCAACAATGAGTCAGGTGGTAGAGAGATTGAAGCAGATAATCCAAGCTTCAGATGAAGAAAATGTTTCAGAGATAAGCATCGACGAATCTGAAGTTGACCCACCTGACCCTGAAGAAAAGCCAAATCAATCAGGCCCCTCAGAGTTGTACAAAAAGAGGATGGCCCATCTTGCAAAGCTTGGTGAGCATGTTGAGAGTGCTAGTAGAAGAAGATTTATGATCCTCCAGAAAGCTAAAGTCCCTTGATTGTTTCATCACTAGCATTATTGCATTCTGTCAGTGCTGAGGTAAATTTGGTTAATTCTTGGGCAATGATAATGGAGATAAAGAAAAGGTTTTGTATAGGATGGTTAACACTACATAGCTCTTCTGCTCGGTGACCTCTAATTTTGCAGGTTTAGTAGTTGCTAGACCGACTTGACCTTTCTGTGTATAGTTCATATAGTAAATTATTTTAGGGCAGCGCTTTTATTCTTTCTTTTCTTTAAATGTTAGAGATATTGATAAAGTCATTTATCCGTCTTCTTTTTACTACTTTGACTTTTGAGATATAGACTTAATACATGCATGTCACAAAGCGATTTCAAATATTCTGCACCTTGAACAGGCAAGTGAAGATGAAAAGTATGTTTTGTTGTGGTTGTGGACATCTGAATTTGATAGTTGATAGGGTTTGATGCTTTGCAATGATGAATTGAATTTTTGCCCTTGTTTTTATTACCATTTGCGTAATGTTTAGCCTCCAAAGCATTTTTTATATAAATTGTCGAGTATATGAGTGGATTTAATTTTACATTATTTTATTTAGTAAGCTTTTTGTGAAACAAGCAAATCATTGACTGGCATCTACGCTCATGACTTTTGAAGAGTTGGGTTAGGCTAGCCATATGAAGATTATTTTAAAACAAAATGGCCTATCCCTACCCACTTTATCAAGTGAGGTGAACCATTCTGATACATATATACTTAATTACTTATATACAAGCAATTAAATAACTTTTTACCAAGTAAATGTGAGCGATATCTAATTAACTCGTTGAAATAAAATCTAGTTAGTTAATCAATAAATAGTAGTCTAAATAGGCCATAAATAGGATAAATAGCTTAACACATAAAAATTATATTATTTTGCCTAACATTGGTTGGTCTCAATGGTAGTGATTGTTTGAATCTCAAGATAGTCGAGTGTTCAAATCCTCAAGACCCTGATTTGGAAAAGACAGTCCTTAGCCGCTCTATAATCTCAAAAAGAGGATTAGTTTCTAACTCAATTGGATAGGAAGATACCTTTGAAAAATCTTAAAAAAGAATATATATTATTTTAAAATTTTTATTACATTATTTTTGTGAAATACATGTATAAAATATTATCTTTAGATTTTTTAAATAAATATTTTATTATTTAGTATAATATTGATATTTTCTATGACAATACGGAAAAAAAATTATAATATGGACCAAATTACCTATCAGTTCGCTTGTTTAACCACGAGAACATGTAAGTCAGATATGGATTCATATATTTCGGCCCACATGAAATAGATATTATGAGCTACTCCGTTTGACAAAATTAATTTTAACTAATCAATATATCTATAGTTAAATATATATATATATATATATATAAGTAAAATCCTTTAGTAGCACTGTCATTACTGTTGCTTTCACAGTTCATAGCATGTTCATGCATGGGGTCCATTTTTTTTCCCCTTATTTGGTTTTCTTTCACCCCATATATCATGCACGAGATACGGACCTAGTGAAGTACAAAATTCCAACATGATACCTTCAAGGGCTTTTTAAGGTTTAATTTGGTTTTTTTATTTAATATACTGGTAACATAAAAACAGATTATATGACGTAAGGCATTGTAATATAAATCTATGAAACATAGAGGTAAAGCCAAAATAATGACGCAGCCAACTACTTCTAACCAGGTGGTAACAATAAAAATTAGAGGAATTAAACCTAAGATTTTTCAAAACCTAGAAAATTTGAAGCTAAATCTAAAACTCCTTTGTGTCCAATTTAAACATGTGAAAATTAATAAATTTATCCAAACAAAATTAAGTCTTTCCAGAAATAATAGCCGAAAGGGGAAGTTAGACTGCTTGGGCCTGAGCAAGCGTGAGAAACCAGCGTCTTTGGCCCATGGGCCGCCGTATTTCTAGAAGGGTCGTTGTTTCCTCTATATAATGATTGCTGAACCCTAAAAGGGTTAGAGAAGGGAGGATTGATAGATTCGGCTGTACCGCCGCTATCAAATCGAGCAAAAACCGATGTGCTTTTCTCGAAACCCAAGAGCATGTGCAGCTCTGCGAAATCGGATTGAAGATGCTACGGGGAGCTGCTCCTTTGCTTCGGTGCTTTTACGTTTCCTAGTTCGAGAGTTTGGTGCTGTTAATTTCAAAACTCTTTCTTTTACGTCATCGCATCGTTGCATTATATTTATCCTCTGTTCGGATAAATATACTTCAGTTCGGAAGTCTCATGAGAAATTGATGCAGTTTTGGCTTATTTATTCCATAAATTCTTTCTGCTTTATTTCTTACTCGACTGTGATTTCTTTGATTAAATATATTATTAGATATTATCATAATATTTTAAGGATTCTGTATCAATAATAATATTTGAATATTATGGTAATATAGTTTGTTATAAATTTTTTTTACTTTAAAATTAATTATTTTGAGATTTCAACTCTTCTTAAAGCATCCTATGAGTGTTATAATATAGTAACATTTTAGGAGAGAAAAAAAATTTTAAGATTAAAAAAATTTATATTCAAAACTTGTGGTTACATAGATAAAATTGTATGTTAATATATTTTTGTCAAAAATATTAATGCTGAATTTGAGGGCACATACTTATCTTTTAGTGAATCTGAATGACACCTACCAAAGTGTAACATGACACATTATTAGATTCATTTTGTTTGTACAAACTTGTTCTCTAGTGATATTGCTAATCCGGATGATACCTACCAAAGTGTAATATGACATATTATTAGATTTACTTTGTTTGTGCAAACTTGTTTCTTAGTGATATTGTCGTAAATTGATGCGGGTTTAGCTTAATGTGGTTTCTTAAATTAAATATATTATTTGCTATTTTCATAATATTTTAAAAATATTTTGCTTCTTTCAACCAAAGTTTATATCTTCTCAAGAGGTCTTGAGTCAGAATTTATAAACTTTGGTTTTAAGAGTAAAAATTATTTTATCATACAACTTAAACATTAAGTCATATTTTATCTTTTTGGCCAAACTATTTTATTTTTGTAAAATTGTCAAAGGATTGGTCAAATTGAAAGTCACTACCAAAAACATAACTATATTCTCGATCTTAAATATATCACCCATATATGTGTTAGTATGAGGAGAAATATGAATAGTTATTTAAGGTGTGCACCTTGTCATACCTTATATTTCCTCTCATTATATCTTTTCATTTAAGATAATTATGTGCATGTTCATAGAAAATTATTAAGAAAAAGTCACATTTTCATGCACTTTATCGCGTTACGCTAGGGTAAAATTTTTTAATTCGTGTTACGTGGATCCTGTTGATTATCCAACAACATTCTCTAGTCATTTATCATTAGAACAAATCACAATCAACTCAAAATAGTAAGCAATCCACATTTTTCAAATAAAAACCCCAAAATTCCTTTCGTCCTTCACAGCTATACAATGATAGATTTTAAGGGAAATTTTGAAAAATTATAACTAAATGTAGAAAAATTAAAATCTACCAAACTATAGCTTTTTGAAAAAGCTCTAAATGTTAACTTTACACAAAAAAAATTCAAGCCATGAACAAAGCATTTGGACGATGTTTGACAATGAAAAAGGCATAAAGGTTCGGCTGCCATTTGATACTAATATAGATTATTGATATAAACTTTGAAAATTCATAATTAATTCTACAAAAATTCAATCCATGCATTTTATACCAATTTAAAAAGTTACAGATGTTTACTAGAGGGAAAAAATAGTTTTAGACCAATCCAAGGGCATTCAGACCTAAAAAATCAATCAAATAATAACACAGGTATGAAGGTGCACTTGGAACAGAATAGCAATTTCAAAAATTCTTTATATCTCTCTCTCTAGACATCAAAATGGAGTGCTTCCAATTGGCACAAGTCACTGAGAAAATCTAATTTCTTTTTATAAAATTTCATAACAATTGAGCATCATTTGGCCTATGAATGATAAAGAAAAAAATTTGGACCATATGAACAGTACCATGACAAATTCTGAAATTCTAGCCAACTTAAAAAATTTATCAAAAATTCTGTAGACTTCCAAATATTACCCACTTTAGCTTCTTAAAAAGTTCTAGATGCATGCCAACTTTCAAACCACAAAGAGCTTATTTGCATAGAAAGTGACATAGCCTCATAAAATGGTCAAATTTGCCTCCTTCAAGATGTTAACTTTGTCTAATGGTTTCCTTAATGATTTGGCACCTTTTGGGCAAGTTTAAAAGCATAAATATGACTTGTAGGAATTGCCTAAATGGTTTCAAACCTTATGCATATCAATTTGGTTATCCCACACTTAAGAATGCATGTATCCAAATATGCACACAAGGGTTCAAATTTCACATTTCTATTATCTTGGCACCATACAATGTTCATACATCATTTGAATATGATATTACAACTATTCATGGTCTTACATCTCAAAAATTACATATACAAGCTCACTTTTACATTCAACTACAAGTAAGACGACATATTAGACAAGATACAAATCTTCAAGATTCTTGGCTTGCATTTCTTGGTCTTTGGATACCACCTAGGCATTTCAAGAGGAAAAAGGGAAGTGGTGAGATTTCTAAAATTTTAATAGTTTACACACCCATTCACACACATATTCAAGGCATACATAAATCAAGCATACAAGTAAACAAGCTACTTGAATCATGAATATACATTTTCAAGATTTTCATGCTACACTTTCATAATCATGTCATCAAGGAGCTGTAGGGACTTTTGGTTTTGCCTTACCCCATTTCTAAGACTTTTAGATATGTCTCAACTTTGGCCTAGGGACTTTTGACTTGGCCTTACCTATTCAAGAAACTTTTAGCCTAGTCTCATCTATGCTTTGAGACTTTTGGCACCTCCTTACCTATATTAAAGGACTTTTGACATCACCTTACCCTTATGAGCTATTTCCACAAGCAAAGCCATTCAAGAACACACATTGGTACTAATACAATCTCAAAGTATCAAGTGGCATGTTCTCCAATCACATAAACACTTACATGCACACAAAGACATACATACACACAAGAATATAAGGAGAATAAGGTGGAGAGTTATCTTGAATTTATACAAGCTTTTCTTAGTCTTTCTCCTTCTCTTTTTTGGCTTTACAAGCACACCTACATAGGTTGGTGTTCTCTTGGCCTAAACACTATAAATAGCACACAATTATGCATTTGAAGCAAACCAAATATTAATTGTATTCTTAAACGCACACTTGATTCCATAAGTAGCGTAATGGTTCTATAAATGGCCTATTGATGCAACCTTCACAATTCAAACTCTAGGCTCCTATTTCTTTTCCATTTCTTGGCCTCTTGGCCTCATTCAAAGTCCTTGGAGCCCTCACACAATCATTTGCACAAGCTTAGAATCAAGTTGCTTCACAAAGCACCATTGTGGACACATTGTCTCATCTCCCAATCTATGGCTCCTAAATTTTTTTCAATAGTTTCTTCCATCTTCTAACATTATATAAAATCCTAAACCAAGGTTAGAACAAATTAAAACATCACCTAACCTAGTGCTCTTGCCTTGGCCGAAACTAGGGACAAGAATGGGGTTCTTGAAGTTTTTGATTTTTCCTTGATGGGAGAGCCACTTGGAAAGGTTTCTAAGAGTCTTAGGAGCTCAAGGAAATACTTAGATGGCCAAGGAAATACTCACACAAAATTAGATTTTTCAAAACCCTAAGAAAGTCTACACTTTCCTATCTTAGTTTTTTTTTTATTTTTCTTGCAATTTCTTGCCATATTCCTCTTCTTCATGGTCTAAAACCCTAATTTCTCTCTTGTTTTTGGACAGAACTTTCCCCCTCTCTTGGTTCTAGTTTGGCTGAACATGTCCATCCATGGAGCAAGGAGAAGAAGCAACAATAACAAGTAATTACCTTGGTTTCAAGTGTTCTTTCAAAGCTTTTTCTTCTTGGTTTACCTCTTCTCAAAATTTTCAAACTGCCCCTCTAAGTTTTGGACCAAAAATAGAACCAATTTACTCAAATAAACTATGGAGAGAAAGCAGGGAAGGAGGGAAACAAAATTGGAAGAAGAAGGAGCATGAAATTCTTGAATCTTCCCTACCTTTCTTAGCTTTTCTTCCTCCTTCTCTCCCTCTCTTGGTGCACCTCAAGAAGCTGTCCCTTTTTTGTATTTTGGGTAGAAGAATTTGGCCAAAAAGAATAAGAAGAATTGGCGTGAAAGTGGTGGAAGCTTCAAGAAACTCACTTTTTCAAAAATTTCAATTTCGTCCTTCTGTAATAGCAATTTTGTTTCGATTTCATTTTAGCTCCTTTTTTAGAACCGTCTTTTCCATTATAAAACTTAAGTTCCCAATTTAATAAAATACTTTTGAAATTACTCAAATTGGAACTAAAACCTTCCCGAACGAATCCATCAAGATTCAGACTCACTGTTATTGGAAAAAGTACATCGGAGGGGCTTTACTAGTTCCGGGACTTCCCATGGTTTTCGGGGCCTCTGAGAACCATGAGAAACTCAAAGTTTCTATTTAAAAAGTTCTCCCATGTGTTTTTCCAAAAATTACACTTATTTACGAAAATAACATTACGTTATATTAGTTTTTGTCACAGTTTATTTCACCATCCTAGCTCCATTTTTTTTCGTCTGATCCTAGAATTATCATTTTTAGAATCCTAGGACTCTACTCAAATTTTTCAAGATATTATCTAGCTCATTTCAAAAGACTTTCTTTTATACAACTCATTTCGTCGTTTTATGAAAATTGCGTTCGTTACACGCCTACTTGAATAATATTAGGTTTTAAAATGAGATAGCACAACTTAAGTTAAAGGAAAATTTTATTAAGATGGGCAAATTCTGAATTCTACTAAGTTTTAATTGTATCTCTAATTTTTTTTTAATTATACATTGTAGAGATCTTTGATTATGATAATTTATTGTTATGGATATTTTGGTTTCTAGTTTTGTTTTTATTTTTTATTTTCATATTAGTGCAATATATATATTATCTCTTTTATCGTAGAGATAAATCGTAAATATTCTAAGAAGAAAATATTAATCAAGTTTTATTAGTGACATGGTTCTTTGATTTTATTTAACTTATACCTTAAATGAAAAGCATGATGCTAGAGACATATACACTTCCCCTATCCATATTACATCTAAGGTCTTATCTTTTTCTCTATAATAATCTTGCTTGTCTAACCTGGGTTTGTGTTAAGCTTTTGATAAATTTTAGAGGATTCTTTGTCATTCATCTTTCTTTATTTTGTTACTTGGAAAATGTCACATGGGAGTGAAATGCAAGGAGTGGAGAGTAGAATGAAATATATGAAAGAGTAATTCTGAACATGATATTCATTCCCAATGCTTCTCTTTGAATGTTTTTATTTCAAAAGCTAACGATCATTTCTAAAAGCTAGAATGATGTGGGTGATTAGTAAAAAATAGAAATTGTATCAGACATTTTAAAGAATACAAGTCCTAAAAAGGTCCATCAATTGAAGATTTATGTAACACCCCAAAAATTAATTAAGATATTAATCATGAATTAGATTAATTAGGAATAATTAATATAGGATAATTGGGCAAGTTAAGTGAATGGAGATTTTAGAGAGATAAATTATTAATATGGGTTTGAAATTTAATTACGATAGAAACTTCATCTAGGCCCAAATTAAATTAAGTAGGCCAAGGTTAAGACTAATGGAGGCCTAATAATTGTAGGTGCAGACTAACCTTTTTGTTGTGAAGCTTGGCCTAAGAAGTAGCATCTAGTGATGGCCCAATTCAATTTAATGAATCAGAGACCCAAGACCCAACTTGCATAAGCCCATGTAATTGGCCCAATAACCTTTGAACAAACCCAAATCAAATGAGTCTTCCAAACTTGGTCTGACCCAATTGAATTTCAGCAACCCAATACATAAGAGCTGGCCCAACAAAGCAAAAATTTGAAGCCCATTAGAAGTTGGATCCTTGGAGCAGCCCATGACCCATATTTGACCCAACTTAACCCAACTAAAACCCTAAACACTTCAGCCACTACCCCATTTTTCTGAAACACAAAGGAGAAAATCGAAGGTCCAAAGGAGAGGCTAGGGTTCTTGGCATATTTCCACATTTTTCCACTTTTAAGCTCAAAATCAGCCAAGTTAATAGTTATATAATGTAATCCCCTTCTCGTTCTCTTTAATTTGGCCTGATTAGTTTTTCATTTGGAGTATTTTCACCATACCCAAAATCTGAAATGTGATTGTTTGGGATTTTTTTGGTGAAATTCGTAGGTTGAGGCTAGGACTGATATTAGGTAAGTATAAACTCTTCATTTTGATGCTTTCTTTGTTAGTTTGAGACCCCCATAGCTAATTTATAATATGGGTATTAATTTTGTACGAATTTGCTTAGGATTTTGGGTAAAATATTGAGGTTTTTGGGAGAGGACACTTCAATCCGAATTTGGGACTTGTAGTGACTGGGTAAGTGATCCCTAGGTAGTCATTAGCATTTTAAATTCTTTGGGTACTTGTTACAACTGTTAATAATGAATTAGAGTAGTAATTCTCTGATACTATGATTATAGGGAGATTTTGTGCCATTGGTGGCTGTGCAATTGTCTACAAGTAAGGTAACCGAGTTTATATTAATTTCATGCATATATCTGTTTTAATTTCATATTTTGCTGTACATGAATGATTTGAAATATTGAATGAATTGGTTGGTTATCATTATATTGTGATTGGACCTTGTGAGTCCATGGTGGAGCTGTGGTGCGGCTGCCACCCGTGCATGTGCTTCGATCGAGCACCAGGTTATGATCAAACCCTAGATGCACTGAGCCTTGGTTGTGCTCAATGGGGAGTAGGTACCGTGGACGGGCCTCTCCCGATGTTAATGGCCTTTAACATGTAAAAATATGATTGCTAGTATGGGATAGTAATCATGATAACCTAATTGTTTCATTTACTTATATGACTGACATTTTTCTGATGCTTATATGAAACTATGCATGTATGCTAATTAAACTAAAATATATGATGGAATTACCTTAGTTACTGAGATTTGTATCTCACCCCGTTTTATGGGATTAAACATTTCAGATAAAAGTTCTTTAGGTAAGGATAAGGGCAAGCAAGTGGATAAATATCCATGAGCTGAGACCTAGTGTGGGAAGCTACACTCAGTCTGAGTAAAATATAGTAGATGCTAATTTTTGTTAGCATTTGTATAGCATCATCATGTATCTGTATTGCTAAGTGTAGGAGTTATATTTTGTTAACATAGAATGTAACCATTGAGAAATAGGCTTCATATTAGCTGTTGATGGATGTATGAACTTTGACACTTATTTTGGGCTTATGAATCTATGATATAACTGACTATTTGAGTAATGTAATCCTATGATATTGATTGTAGACTTGAACTATTGATGCATGAAATACCCAATATAAGTATGATTGAATAACCATTGTGAAAAATTTGTAAATCTGTTGATATAATACCAATGAATGAGTAGGAGAATTCGTCTTTAATTGCAGAATAGGTAATGATTTAATGGCTAAGGAATTCAATAGATAAATGCTATTAGAACCTCATAACAAGTGGGAGAGTGGCCTTAGATAGAGAGTGGAGAGTATGAGGCAAGGTCTTAAGAGTAGTAGGATTAGAAGGCATTTGGTTGCGGCTAAAATATTGTTAGCCGCGGCCAATAGTACGCGAAGTTGCCTAGGGAGAGTACCAGAGAGCAATTAGCCACGGAAAATGTGGAATTGCCTGCGGCGAAATGTGAGAGGCTAAACTAGGAGTCATCCAGAGGGAAATTCACTACGGCGAAGTGGGGAATTAGCCACGGCGAACTTTTGTGAAAATGAGCCAAGCATTCCAGAGAAGAATTGGCCGTGGCGAAAATAGGTATTGGCTGCGGCCAATATCGAGAGGCGAGTGAGGTAGATTTTAGGAGGCTTCCTCACCGCGACGCCATGTAGGTTGGCCGTGGTGAAGGTCCAACTCACTGCGGCGATATGAGGGGTGAAGCCGAAAGGAATTAGCCACAGTTAAGGGTAAATTGGTCGCGACAAATGTCTTGAAACCCTTATAGTGACTAGAAAATCTTGGTTTTTCATATGGTAATCTCAAGGGATGACTTAGAAACATTAATAGAAGGTTCTTATGAATTGGAAATGATAGGTAATAGAATCAAGGCTTATAAATGAATGTTTGTTTTCCCCTAATATACGTAAGTGTTTGTAATTATATGGTTGATGACTCTAATAAAATTAAGGTTCAAATTTTTTCATATTTCCATAATGTAATTAGTCTTAATGACATGTAACCTTGGATTATGATTATTAATCACGTATTTAACCTTAATTACAATGATTAGAAATTAGGATCGTCACAATTTACATTGTTGTTGAAATTTTTAAAATTGAGACATGTCCATTAATTGAAGATTTACATTGTTGTTGAAATTTTCAAAATTGAGTCATGCTATGGTAACATTATTCTTTAAGAATGAAAATTTTACATTTGCCCATTGACATCATGGCCTCATGAAAATAGCAATGGACCCATGCCCCCATCATTCAAACATTGAATTTGAATTTAAAAAGAAAAAAAAAGCAAATCTTACACAAAGCTCAAGATCAACCATTGGTAGAATTGAATATATATATATATAATTTCTAAATTTTATCACTATTTATAAGTATTGTTCATATTAGATTTTTTTTTTTAGTTCATTTTCTTAAATTCAATTGATTTATACAAATCTTTATGTTTCTATACAAAACTCAATTTAACTCTGTTTGCCCAAGGTTGATTGGGCTCACAACTTTCATAATAACAAAATTCAAAATCTATTCATATACAAGCTTATTTGTTGCTAGCCCAAGTTTATAACATTATTATCTGAAAACAAAAATATTAATGGATATATGACAAACAATGGATTACTTTTGCTAAAGCACAACGTAAATATAATATGATAATCTTATTTTTTGTCACTTTTTTTACTGCAACGGTCTCTGTTATAAAAAAATGATAATCTTTCTTTAATCCATGAAATAAGTATTTAATAGCATTTATGACTATTAGACAAAATAGATTACTTAGGAAAAATTACTTATGCTGCTAGTTACTACAAAGATGAAAGCTCGTGAACATTGGAGATATGGTTTCTCTGCTTTAACCAAAAAAACCTTTGGTACTATCTAATCATCTCTAATAGTTAGGAGTCATTGAAGATATATATATATATATATATATGCAGAACAAGAACATTTGTTGAAAATCGTTGTGAGAATTTGTTTGAAAAAGAAAGCCTATACTCTTAGTCTTTGGTTGATCAGCTTGTAAAAAGTAGTTTTGAACTTTGAGAAAACCCTGTTCTAAAGGAAAAAATATTCATTTATATTATTGTTGTAAAAATTAGTTAAGGGTGAGCTATAAAAAACCCTAGATAAGTTTATTGTGAGCTTGTAAAACTTGTATTAGTTGTGAGCATGTGAAAACCACCCCTTTTAAAATATTTCTCAAAAAGATTAAAGAAAAATCTCTTAAAATTTAAAAAGACTAGACGGAAGCTTGAGTAGTTAAACTAGGATAAAGTTTGCTAAGTATTTTTCTCTTCCTTTATCTTTTTTGGTTACATCTTTTTCTATTTCCTTCACATTAGGAAAATCCTCCACTTTCATACAATTCACTCCATCATTAGTATAGCAACTTAGTTTGTTAAGCTCACTTTACTTGTTTTTACTTAACTTATTCCACTAACTTACCATTTGCCACCTCCACTCATGTTCAACATTCTTTGTAATATTTGATTTTCCAAAAGCTAAATCGAAACATATACTTTGATAAAAGAATACCCTAAAGCAAAAAACATTAAGGCCAATTAAGGGCGGGGTGCTACTTTAAACACTTAGAAATATGGGTAAGAAACTGAGAATGACCTAGAACTAGAACTAAAATGATTAAATAGAAGGAATTGAAACCTAGTGGCAAAATTGTAATTTTAGAAAAATTTTTGAAAACTTAAAAGAGAAATTTTCAAATGATAAAATTAAGTTTACTAAAGTTTTTAGAAGTCCAAAAAACTATAGAAATTGTTAGAAAGGTTAAAACTCTTCATATGTACAATTTAGGTCGTCAATTGACTCAAACTTTGATTGGATCGTTTTGAATTTCAAGCCACATGAAATCATGATTAAACTAGAAAGAAGCTAAAAAATATCTATAAGTGCCCAAAATCCCAAGAATCACAAAACTTTCTCATCTCCTAATATGTGCATAGGTTCAGCCATGAAGGAAAAGTGGCATCTAGGAGAAGCTTTCAGTGATTTCAAGGTTATAGATGGTATAAATATGAATTATAAACACTAAAGGAACTCTTGGTTTGAATTTAAAAGTTTTATTTTGAAAAGTGAAAATTTAGGGTCCAAATATGTCTAAAAAAGTAATTTGGTATTAGGCTCTTTAAATTAAGTTCATGTTAGTTCTAATAAGTTTTAATGGAATCATATAACTCATGTTGAGTGAGACTTTAGAGCCAAGAAATTGAATTATGAAAGTTGCTTCATTAGGTATTCAAATGGACCATATATGCATCTAAAACCCTAACTTGTACGTGTAAGGCTTAAATGAGTACAAGAATGGTTCTATTGTTAATTTTGTGTTTCGTGTGGTGTGTCTAGGCCAAGCAAGAGAGATTTCATTCAAGTATGGATGTAAAGCCTTGATAGAGGGGAAAGAAACAAAGGAGAATGAATAGGAAATCTTGGATTAAAGTAGCTTTTCTTTTATTCTTGTGTATGTATGCTTGGTTGCTTAAGTATCTTAAATTACTTATATGTTTTGCTTGCAAATTATGTATATTGGTGATTGCTTGATGATTTTATACAATTGTATGATATTTGATTGCATTTGAAATTGCTTTAACTTTTGAATGGGTGAAATTGTGCCAAGTGCCCCTTGAAATAGGTGAGATGAAGCCAAAAGTCTCTAAATGTGGATAAAACTAAGCCAAAAGTCTCAATTATGAGTAAGGTTAAGTTAAAAGCCATTAAAAGAGAGTGAGACTAAACCAAAGGTCTCTAATAAATGAGTGAAGCTAAACTAAAAATCCCTAGAGTATGAAATTACTCTTGATAGAGCCATGAGATTCCTAATGCATAAATTTGAATGATATATTATTGTATGATATGCATGCTTGTATCCTTTAATTTAAGTAGACCATATATATGTACTTGACTTTTGGATTAGCTATTGGGACTCTTGAGATCTCATTTTTTCCCTATTTTCACTAAGTATGTCCAGGTGACTCTTAAGGAAGCAAAAATGATGATAAAAAAGCATGAGAGGAGCTACTTTGACAATGAAGTTCATATTTAGACATATTCTTGTACCTATGGCTATGTATTTGAATATCTTGATGTATGATCATTACAACACATTTAAAAGTATAAGAATATGATGTATGAACCATTTATGGATAGTAATATGCAATATTATGTAATTTGACCTATTGAGTTCTAGAAAATGTGCGTATATAATGACAAGTAGAGAGGTCATTTTGAGTTGTATGGCATTTGAGACATGTTGTGTAACACCATATTTATAGAACTCATTTCATATAAATTCTAGGCTTCTTTCCACAAACAACACAAGAGGAAGAAGGAAAACTAATAAAAATAATCAATTTAATTACATTACATCATGAATAATTTTTTCATTCAGTGTTTTGTGGCCCGTATGGACTAATCTATTTCATTCTAACATTTAAATACTTAAATACAACTCACAACAAATTCAAGAAGTGGCTCAGAATTCGTGCAAGTGGATGGAATACTAAAAAATATAGTGTTCAGCCTCGGGTACCCAGTCCAGATTCTGTGTTTGAATTTTGAAAAATTATAACAAATTCTAGAAAAATTGAAATTAAGCAAAATATACCATTCTAGAAAGATACAGATGTCAAATTTATGCTAAAAATAAATCCAGGCCACAAAAGAGGCTGATAGCTACCAGAATTTGATGGAACAATACCAGAGGTTGACTGTCATTATTGGTATTGTCCTCTAACTTCAAAAATTCATATCTCTTTGTTCAAATGTCTAATTGGGTGATCTTAGTGGCTATGGAAATCTTACCATGTTTAGTTTATACTTGTTAAATTTTATGAGCATTAGATATCATTTGACCCTCGAATAACACAACCCAAGTTACTGACCAAATAAACAGTGTCTGCATTAGTTCAACAAAAAAATGTCAATTTTGAAAAATCATAATTAATTCTATAGAGCTCAAATTAATCTGATCTTTAGCTTCCCAAAAATTTCTAGGCAAGATATATATGCATGTCAAATTCATTCATTTAGTCAGATTTTGATATTGGATTGTAAAATGGTCACTTTTGACTCTTACAAAAGGTCTAAATGATCCAATTGGAGCTCCAAGGCAACCATGACCACTTGAGCACATGAGAATGCACCAAAGTGGCCTTATAAACTTGTTTCAAAGGTGCATAAATCTAGAAATTGAAAACTTGTAACAATAAAAAAAAAAAGTTGAAAAATTTTTGAAAGGCTGAAAATTTTCTAAGTTTGCTAGCTATAGCGAGAAATGGCCTAGCTATAGCGAATGTATTTGTTCGCTATAGCGAGAAATGGTCTAGCTATAGCGAATGTACTTGTTCACTATAGCGAGAAATGGTCTAGCTATAGCGAGGATGCCTTTTAGCTATAGCGAAAATGCTTCTAGTTATAGCGAGTGCGGGCATCCCATACAAAAATCAGGAAGTTGCTCGTCGTAGCGTGCGCCATAGCAAAAACAGGGGTCTGGGACTGATACATGCTTGCCGTAGCAAGGGTTATTCTTCACTATAGTGAGGGTTAGTCTGGAAAAATGTGAAAAAAAAGAATTTAACTTTTTAAAGCGTCCCAATTCATTCTTTCTCCTTTTAACCGACTTAGGCTTCATCTAAGGCAGAGAAAAAGGTAGAGGAGAGAGAGAGACACCTAGAGAAGGAAGGAGAACAAGAAAAAGATAAGCATAATTTGAGATTTCCCTAACTTTTCTTCTTAGAATCTTGTTTTTCTCTCCTTGCCCTCTCTTTCTATGATTTTGGTGGTTGAATTAGCTATGTTTTGGGCTTAGTTCAGAAGAGGGAAAGTGGAAAACCACTCTTGAAGGAGGTTAGAACTCATGTAGCTTTACTTATTTGCTTTTCTTTCTTAAGAGCTTGAGAGAGAAAGGATGGTTGGTGAACTTCTAGAGAGAGAAAGAACCCCTAGTTTCTTATATGCTTGGTAGGGCTTGCTATAAAGAAACCCTTAGCTTTGTGAATAAGTGTTGAGTTATGAGAGAGTAATTCCATGTTCTTGTGTGTCTAGGTTCAAGAGAAGTACTTCTATCTAGTTGTGATTGTGGAACCAAGAAGGGAGAAGAAAAATTGAAAGAGAAGGCTTGTGTTAGCCTATAAGGTAGCTCTCTCTCCCTTTCTCTCATGCATGAATTTGTGTTTAGCTTGTTCTAGAATGTGTGTATGTGTATTTTCAAGTTATGAAAAGTATGCTAGCATGCCTTTACATGTCATGATCCTTGATGCTATGTTATATGTTAAATGAATCCATGATGTTTGTATGAATTTGCTTAAGTGTGGAAAGGCTAAGAACTCTTCCCTTGGGTGAGAATGAGCTAAGAACCCTCGAGCTTGGTTGAGACAAAGCAAAGGGTCTCCCAAAAGCAATGTAGACTCCCAAGAGTATAGTTGAGTCCAAAGTGCTCAAGAGTGGGTGAGGCAAGTCCAATACCTATGAGGAGAAGTGTGAGGCTAATCCAAACACTTGGTGAATTCTTGAATGTCTTGTATGATTGATTCACATGCCAAGGTTGTTTTTAAAGTGTCCATGACTTCCACTTTTTCATACATGTATTTGAAAAGCTTGCTTGGCACATATTATGTATGATTGAATGAGAGATGAGCTATTGGGATTCTTTAAATCTCATCCCCTTCTCTCCACTATCCTAACATGCTAGGTGGACCAAGTGAACAAAGACATGGGAGCCACCAAGCTTGAAGCTAGGAAATTGGCGAAGGATTTGTGAAATAGCCATTTTGTCACCATTTTATTGTTAAGAGATGTAATCTAATGATGTACATGGGATGTGCACTTATGAATACTTGTAAATGGATGTACTTATTGTATATGTATAAGAGTTAAAACTATGGTGCATGATGTAGCAAGTTTTGATATGAATAGCAAGATCTTGACATTATGTACATGGTGTATGTTTTAGTGTGGAAGAGTGAGTTTTGCAAATCTGGGTTGTTAGACATTTGATCCATATTTGATAGCCTATGTTGATGCTTTCCCACGTGCTCATAGAGCCTTAGGAGTAGGAGAAGCAAATTTGAACCCTTGGAGCCTTCTTTTAACACTAAGAAATTGACCCTTTGCCCCTTTATGTCAAAGTCTGACCAAATAGTCTCTTCTTGTCTTGAAATTTGGCATGTGACTATATCTTACCTAGATCTTTTTGGTAAGCCAAAGATCAAGTCATTTGGAGGTCTGTGGGATTTTCTATGATTTTTCAAAGTTGGTATCAGAATTTTGGATTTGCACCAGCACTGTTCATTTAGTCAGTTGTGTAATTGTGTCATCCGAGGGGAAAACGTAGTCCAATGGCTACAAAATTTTATAGGAAGAAACTAGACATTCATAGTGACTTGTAACAACTAGAAGCACCTCATTTGGAGGTCTAGAGAGGAATATTTTAATTTTTAAAGTATCTACCCAGTATCAATCATCTTGCCTGACTAGAAGTACTGTTCCATCAATTTCTAAGAGCTTGGCTTAATGAACTGATCTAGAGATATTTTTACTCTCTAGTTAACATCTACAAATTTCTATATTGGTATCATTTGCAAGTATTGTATTTTTTTGGAATTAGTTGGACATTTTTGAAATTTATATCAGTAAACTGTGACAGCATCAGGACCCAGTCCAACCTCTAGACCAATTCACATGTCAAACATCCTGTGTGTGGGATGTTATAACTTGTACATATTTTTACCATGAAGTAGACATCCCAAGATTTCCAAAATGATCAAGATTACATGTTTTCAATTTTCTTGGATTTAGTTATGATTTTTCAAACTTTGCCCAGAAATGGGGCCAAGTCTGGCCGAAAGTGAAGATACATGTTCCATATCGCTTTTCGGTTTTCATGAGTTGTAGGTAAGTTTTCATGATACAAATGAGTTGTAACAATGAAATTAAATATGAGGAGGTATAGTATGAGCTCACACGGTCCACATGACACCAAAATGAATTGCTAGATACGACGCAACGCAAAAATAATTATGAGAAACTTACATCCTCCATGATAGTAAGTCATTGAAAGGCATGAGATGAGCTAGAATTTATGGTGTTACAAAACTCACTCTCTCACCCCATGCCATATGTAAGATTTCACATGCTTTATGTTTCGATTCACTACCCAAAATGCACATTACCATTCATTTGGCATTAAACCTCATACATACATCAAGTATATGAGTAATTACACATGTTCAAATGATTATACAACAATTCCGTCGTAGGATTACATCATATGCCATGTGTATGGCTACAAAAGGAGTCATTTTAGGCAATTCTAGTCACTTTGATGTCAATCTCTTATCTCCCTACTTGGTGGCTTCCATTACCTTGTTCATTTGCTTCACCTAGCACGTTAAGACATCAGAGAGGAGGGAATGAGATTCAAAGAATCCCAATAGCTCATTTCCCTTTCAATCACACACAAAGAATGTAATATAAGTCTTGAAAATGCATGAATGGGCATAATGGGATGTGTAATCATTCAAGAAGCATTCTTAGCATTTGAACAAGTCACACAAAGCATACATAGGCTTGCCAAGTAAATGGATTAGCCTTATCCATTCTCTTATGAATTTTGGACTTGCCTCACCTAATTGCTCTAAGAATTATTGACTCAACTTCACTCTTAGGATACTCTTTACTTTGTCTCAACCATTTCTAAGAGTTCTTGGCTCATCCTCACCATGGCTAAGGGTTCTTAGCTCTACCACACTCAAACAAACCCAAACACACATATGAGGCATCATTTGAGAATATATTACAACATCATGGTACCATGGAACAAAAGCATATGCTAGAATACTTTTCATGACTTAAAACACATATACACACATTCAAAGACAAGGTAAATACATATTCATGCATGAGAGAAAGTAGAAAGAGCTACCTTTGCCACATAAGCACACTTTTTCTCTTGGAATTATACTCCCTCTCTTGGCCACACACTCACAATGATGTGAGGCTTGTTTCTCTTGACTTAAACATACAAAAGAAACATGAATTACTCATGGGAACAAGCCTTGACATTATATACACTTTACATAATGCTACTTTGGTCTATAGCTCAATTATTCTTCCATACGGCACTTAATGAAGCAACTACAAGAATTCATGATCTTGGCTCCCTTCTCTCTTTCAATCTATGATTCTTAACTCTATTTAGACTCCTTGGAGTCATCACACAATTATTTTAAGGAGCCTAGCTAGGAGTTGCTTTATTATGTTATATTATGGAGCCTATACCTCCATCTCACTATCCATGGCTTCTAAAATTTTTCTAAGGCTTCCTCTCATACTCTCCCATCATATATAATGCAAAACTAAGTGGTGAATTCCTCTCCTTCAAATTTTGTTATTCCTCCTCTAGACTAGACCCAAAACATCAATGAAACCATATAAATGAAGAAGAGAATGAGAGGAACAAGTTTACTAAAGGGGAGAGTATTAAATTCCATACTTTTCTTACCTTTTTCTTGCTTGTTCACCCTTGAAAATCCCCTCCTTTGGTGCCCCTAAGATCTACCTTATTTTTTTTGGCTTGAGGGCAGAAATGAGTCAGTCTAGATATGAGGAAGAAGAAACGTGAATAATAAAGAGTACTTAAGAAGCTTCCTTTTTCTCAAAATTTCAATTTTGCCTTTTATTCTTGGCATATTCGTTTCTAATTTGTTTTAGCTCCTTTTTTAGAACCATATTTTTCATCAGAAAATTTAGGTTCCCAATTTTATAAAATTCCTTTGGAACCACTCAAATTGGAACTAAAACCTTCCCGAACGAATCAGTCAAAGTTCAGACTCATTGTTGTTAGAAAACATCTATCGGAGGGGCTTTAACTGTCCTAAGCCTTTTCATGGTTTTCAGGGCCTCTGAGAATTCTGAAGAACTAAAAAATTTCATTTAAAAAGTCTTCCTATGAGAATTCTAAAATTTACCCAAAATTACGAAAATACCATTACATTTTGTAGCCTTTTCGTAAAAATCTATCTTGCTATTCTAGCTTCGGTTTCAAGGCACCTCTGACCTTGAATCACCAATATTTAAAATCTAGAATATTATTCTAATTTTATTGGATCTTAAATCACTCTATCTGGGGGACTTCCTTTTGTATCCAGTGAATTTCGTACGTTTACGAAGAAACCGTACGTTACGTTTCTTGCATTTTCTCTTGTTTTAGAGAACTGGATATTACATGTTAACCAAGCTTATCATATAAAATGTGCCTAAATGGAGACATGGCATAATATGGCTCAATTAGAACTATTTACAATCAAAATTTTCATTCTTTGAGCCATAATATATCCACAAACCATTGATAGACTAAATGGACGAATTTTAGGTTGAAATTTGAAAGATCTTTAGAACACATTTAGAGCTTTCCATAAAGTCAAAGAACATAATTTTTAGAGCTCTATAAAATATCTTATAAAATTTTAAAACTGGCTATTTTTTGTAGAATATAGGAGTGCACTGTTCACTTGATTAGTTTCTATTTTCGTGGTTTTTGAAAGGCCAAATGAACTAGTTTTGACCTAAAATTTTTACAATAAATAGCTCTTATTATAAGCTTTTCATGGCCATTACATTTGCATAAATCAAATTTTTGTAGTTCAAGTTATGATTTTTCAAAATTCGGCCCTTATTATGTGTTAAAGTGGTAAAATTGTGCATATGAAGCAACCTATGAAGTTTATACTTCTTGTTGTGATATCCTAAATATAATGAACTTTTTTAGTATGAATTTGGAAAATAAAATGATGATAATATTTATTTATGTATAATTTAATTATTTAAGGCTTTTAATAATGGTAAATTTAAGTGCTAAAAGTTTGAATTTCATTAATTTTTGTTAAATGAGGAATATGAAATGAGATCTATGGATAATCCATTATGGTATGACATGCTTCATGTCTAATTTGTGATTGCTCACTCCACTATCATATAGGTTCACTCCACTTGTTTATTACAAGTTATTTTATATGTTAATATTTAATTATTTCATTTAGTTACAATTTAAGTGCTCCATTAAGTAATTGCTTGCTCCACCATAGACTTCCTCTACTTTTATATTAGCAAAATTTTATGTTACTAAATTTTCTTATACCACATCTATTCACTCTCTCTAGATATGTTCATTAATTGGTATCAAAGTTCGTTTCATTTGTTTTTGTGCTTAACAATTAAGAGAAAAGGTCATTTTTGTTGTTGCAAAAAATAAATACTCACACTCTTGAAGAAACTTACTTTCAAAAAGGGTTCTCAACTTCAAACCATCATATTTCATAAGCAGACATTTCTCATAGCAGAAAGATAGAATGAAAATATACATCCGTTCTATTGATTATCTAGTGTGAAAAGTTATTAAAGATAATCATAAAATGCCTAAAAAGATGGATCTTATGACTAGAGACGTCATGGACAAGGCCATAAATGAATGGACAGAAGATGATATTAAGTTAGTCTAATGCAATAATCATATGTAACATTTGGTTTTTTGAAAATGAGAGAAAACATGAGAAACGTAATGTATGATTTTTCTATAAACAAATGGAACTCATTGGATCCAAAAGGAAGTCCCTCGAAATGATGTATTTAAGGTCCCAAAAAATTTAAAAAGCATTCTAGATTCCTAAAAATTAGAATCCTAAGATCAGACAGAAAGAAAAATGAAGCTAGAATGAAGAAGTGAATTGTGACAAAAGGTTAATGAAACATAAGGGCATTTTTGTCATTTTGAAAAAATTTTGGAATTCACACAAGATGGATTTTTAAATGAAATTTTTGAGTTTTTTGGGATTCTCAGAGGCCCTGAAAACTATGGAAAGCCCTGGGACAGTTAAAACCCCTCCGGTGGACATTTTCTAACGTTGGTTGACCCGCATTTTGACTAATTCATTTAGAAAGATTTTAACTCCGATTTGAGTGATTTCAAAGGTATTTTACTTAATTGGGAACTTAAATTTCATAATAGAAAAGACAGTTCTAAAAAACGAGCTAAAACAAGTTAAAAACAAAAATGTCAAAAACAAAGGGCAAAATAGGAATTTTTGAAAAGTTTTTCTTCCTCCTTTATATATATAAGTGGCGCCCCACTCTCACCCTCATGTAGCTTTATATGTTTCTACCCTAAATTAGAGACAGAAGCCCTAGGATGAGGCACACCAAAAGGAGGATGAAAGAAGGAAGAAAACAAGGTAGAAAAGTATGGATTTTTATGGTTTTTCATACTTTCTTCCATCCAAACCTCTTCTCCTCCATTCTCCTTTGTTTCCTTTGATTATAATGAAGTTTATAAATCTGTTTTAAGGGAGAAATTAAGGGGAAATTTTGGATTTAAAAAGAGGAGCTCCAAGAAGACAAGATTCAAGTGAGAAAAGCCATGAAAATACAATAATTTTTTCTTCCATGGTTGCTATCCCTTGCTCCCCTTCTCCACCCATTTTGCCCTACTCAAGAAGTCCTATAAGGGCTTGGTTCTTAGGTAGAACTAAGGGTGATTCTTAAGAAAAAGGATGTGAAGATTAAGACTATGCAAAGAGAATTAATAAATAACCATGGAAATTCAAGACGCAAAGCCTAGGGTTTCATATGTTTCTTATAAAATTTGATTTGATACCTTAATTCCTATGTCTAAATGAGACTTTAAATGAGCTCCTAAAATTCCTAGAAGTCTCCCCATGTGCTTCCTCCATTAAGAAAACAAAGCAAAGTCCATGAAGGCCAAATTCCTCCATAAGTTCAGCCAAGAGAGGTTTATATACCTAGGGAGAGTTTTAAATTTTTTTAAACCCATTTTTGAGTCATATATGATGAATGATTATAAAGGGAAGCCTTGGAAAAAATTTAGGAAGCCTAGAGAATGAGTTAGTACTTTATGTTCCATAATATGATATAAAGAAGTAAGATGTAGTTAGGCTCTTTATTTTAATTGTGTGATGACTCTAAGAGGCTTAAAAGGAGTCAAGAATCATATTTGAAAGGAAATAATGGAGCCTAGAACTTATTTGATAGGGGTTGTTTCATTATGTGCATTCTTGGAAATATAAAGGGGTTAATGAGCCAAGCTAGTGTCTAAGCAAGTTGTGTGGCCTTAGACCTTACTTCAAGAGTATAATTAGCTTTCATATAATGTGTCTAGGCCAAGTGGAATGATCTCCACCTTCTTGGGTGTGTGAGGTTAAGGGAGAGGATTTAAGGCTTAAGGAAAAAGTATACAAATGCTAGCAAGGTAGCTCTCTCCACCTTCTCTCATGCATGATTGTTTGCTTTACTTGTCTTTAAATGTGTGTATGTGTGTTTTAAGCCATGAAAAGTATTCTAGCATGATTTCATATACCATGGTACCATGATGATGCATTATGTTTCAAAATAATGTCTATGATGCTTGCTTTGGTTTGCTTGAGTGTGGTGAAACCAAGAACCCTTTAGCCATGGTGAGGATAAGTTAAGAACCCTTAATATTGGTTGAGATAAAGTAAAGAGTCTCCCAAAAGTGAGGTTGACTCTTAAGAGTAAGGTTGAGTCTAAGAACCTCTTAAAGAATGGGTGAGGCTAATCCACTTACTTGGCAAGTCTATGTATGCCATGTATGACTTTTTCAAATGTCAAGAATACTTCTTAAATGATTGCACATGTTAATATACTCATGCATGCATTTGTGAGACTTGTATTGCATACTCTATGTGTGATTGAATGGAAGATGACTTATTGAGATTCTTTCAATCTCATCCCCTCCTTTCCAATGCCTTAACATGCTAGGTGAAATAATTGAGCAAGGTAATGGAGGCCACCAAGCCTAGAAGAAGAAGATTGACATCAAAGTATATGAATATGCCTAGTTTTACTTACGTTTTAGCCATATACATGGCATATAATGTAATCTCTTGATGAAATGGTCATTTAACCATATGAGCATGTGTAAATATGTTAATGTGTTATGTATGAATGAGAGCTAAAGCTATATGTATGAGAATGTGCATTTGGGACATGTGTTGGCCAACTAGCGTTTTGGAAATGCATGTATAAATGGAAGTGAAATGGCTAAATTGAGATGCATGAGGTTTGAGACCATTTGGGCAGTTCATACAAGTCATAATCATGCTTTTAGACTTGCCTAAGAGGTGCCAAACATCAAGAGAGAACATTTGGACACTTTGGTATCCTATATGGAGATAAAATTGACCATAATGGAACCATACGCCACTTTTTATTCAAATAAGCTCTTCTTGATCTGAGTTTTGGCATGTAATTAGAGCTTGTTAAGAGATTTTTGAGAAGCTAAAGCATAGAATTTTTAGAAATCTAGAGAATATTTGATAACTTTTCAAAGTTGGCAAAAATTCTGATTTTGGTTTGATGCACTGTTCACTTGGTCCAAAAATGATTTTTGTCACATAGGGTCCAATGATGTCCAATTGCCACAAAATTTTATATGGAGAAACTAGACATTCTCAATGACTTGTGACAAATAGAAGCACCTCATTTGGATATCTAAAGAGGGAGATATGAATTTTTAAAGATTCTATCCAGTATTAGACGCTCAAGTTGACTTCAGGTACTATTTGATTGAGTTTCAAGGTCTGTGCGTGCCTAAATTGGTAAGGAGTTATTTTTTCCTTCTAGCTAACATCCACACATTTCTAGATTAGTATCATTTGCATAGATTAGATTTTTTTGGAATTAATTGGATTTTTTTGAAATTTGCTATAGAAACCTGTGACATTACCAATAGACAGCCACACCTCTAGATTTTCTCGAATGTCAAACGTCTTTTGTGTAGTGATTCATTGTCTGGACTTATTTTTAGCATAAATTAGACATGTGTAGATTTCTATAATAGGAAAGAATGTATGATTTTAATTTTTTTAGAATTAGTTATAATTTTCCAAATTTTGTGACAGAAATGAGAAAATTCTAGCAAAAAATGCATATATTTGTTTTATGCTTCCCTTTGGTTTCCACAAGTTGTAGGCCACTTTTAGTGATGGAAATGAGTTGTATCCATGTAATTAAATATAAGAATGTAATACATAAGTCCATATGGCCCACGAGACTCTGAAGAAAAATTTTATACACGATGCAACGCTAAGAAACTCATTAATTTAATATCATATTTCTTACTCTCTTATGGATTGCATGATATGAGATATGGAAGTAGTATGAAAAAAGCTAGAAATATATGGTGTTACATCATGCAAGGAACATTTTAATATGTAATATCAATGGACCAAAGTATGACAAGATATCAAGTTATGAAACTACAAAGGAAGTATGGAAGAAGCTCATCATTACATTGAAGGAACTTCCAAAGTTAAAGAGAGCAACCTGAAAGTACTCGTGTATGAGTACAAACAGTAAAGTCCCACATTGGGTAGGAGACCCTAGGGCTAAGGCCTTATAAGAGGGAGCAAAGATCTCCTCACCAACGTCGCGCTCTTGGGGTAAAACCCAAGAGATAAAACCCCACCCTTGCCGGTGCAATGAGAGTAACCAAAGGGGGTGAGATTGGGGACAATACTGTTGGAGGTTCTGTGGGGTATTTGGTATCAAAGCTAGCCTAGCCGCATGTACAACCTGAGGACGGGTTGGCCCCAAGGGAGGTAAAATGTAAAGTCCTACATTGGGTAGGAGACCCTAAGGCTAAAGCCTTATAAGAGGGAGTGAAGCTCTCTTCACCAACGGTGTGCTCTTGGGGTAAAACCCAAGAGACAAAATCCTACCCTTATCAGTGAAATGAGAGTAACCGAAGGGAGCGAGATAAGGGATAATACTGTTGGAGGCTCTGTGGGGTATTTAGTATTAGAGCTAGCCTAGCTGCATGTGTGACCTAAGGACGGGTTGGCCCCAAGCGGGGTGGAATGTAAAGTCTCACATTAGGTAGGAGACCCTAGGGCTAAGGCCTTATAAGAGGAAGTGAAACTCTTTCCGCCAATGGCGCGCCCTTGGGGTAAAACCCAAGAGACAAAACCCCACCTTTGCCGGTGAAATGAGAGTAACTGAAGGAGATGAGATTAGGGACAATACTATTAGAGGCTCTGTGGGGCATTTAGTATCAAAGCCAGCCTAGCCGCATCTACAACTCAAGGATGAGTTAGCCCCAAGGGGGTGGAATGTAAAGTCCCACATTGGATAAGAGACCCTGGGGCTAAGGCCTTATTAGAGGAAGTAAAGCTCTTCCCACTAACGGTGCGCTCTTGGGGTAATACCCAAGAGACAAAACCTCACCCTTTCCGGTGAAATGAGAATAACCGAAGGGCGCGAGATCAGGGACAATATTGTTGGTGGGGAGAGCTTCGCTCCCTTTTATAAGGCTATAGCCCCAGGGTCTCCTACCTAATGTGGGACTTTACATTCCACCCCTTTTGGGGCTAACTTGTCTTTGGGTTGCACATGTGGCTAGGCCGGCTCTGATACCAAATACCCCACAGAGCCTCTAATAGTATTGTCCCTGATCTTGCCCCCTTCGGTTTCTCTCATTTCACCCGCAAGGGTGGGGTTTTGTCTCTTGGGTTTTACTTCAAGAGTGTGCCGTTGGTGGGGAAAGCTTCACTCCCTCTTATAAGGCGTTAGCCCTAGGGTCTCCTACCCAATACGGGACTTTATATTCCACCCCCCTTGGGGTCAACCCGTCCTCGGGTTGCACATGCAGCTAGGCCGGCTCTGATACCAAATACTCCATAGAGCCTTTAATAGTGTTGTCCCCAATCTTTCCCCCTTCAGTTACTCTCATTTTACTGGTAAGGGTGGGGTTTTGTCTTTTGGGTTTTACCCCAAGAGCGCGCCATTGGTGGGAAGAGTTTTGCTTCCTCTTATAAGATCTTAGCCCCAGGGTCTCCCACCCTATGTGGGACTTTACATTCCACCCCCTTGGGGCCAACCCATCATCGGGTTGCACATGCGGCTAGACTGGCTCTGATACTAAATACCCCGCAGAGCCTCCAAAAGTATTATCCTGATCTCACCCCCTTTAGTTACTCTCATTTCACCGGCAAGGGAGAGGTTTTGTCTTTTAGGTTTTATCCCAAGAGCGCATTGTTGGTGGGGAGAGCTTCGCTCCCTCTTATAAGGCCTTAGCCCAGGGTCTCTTACCTAAAGTGGGATTTACATTCTACCCCCCTTGGGGCCAACCCATCTTCGGGTTACACATGCGACTGGGCCAACTCTGATACCAAATACCCCACAGAGCCTCCAACAGAATTGTCCCAGATCTCGGCCCCTTCGGTTTGTCTCATTTCACAGGTGAGGGTGGGGTTTTGTCTCTTAGGTTTTACCCTAAGAGCGCGCCGTAGGTGGGGAGAGCTTCTCTCTCTCTTATAAGGCCTTAGCCCTAGGGTCTCCTACCCGATATGGGACTTTACATTCCATGCCCCCTGGGGCTAACCCATCCTCGAGTTGCATATGCGGCTTAGTCGGCTCTGAGACCAAATACCCCACAGAGCCTCCAATAGTATTTCCCCGATCTCACCCCTATTGGTTACTTTCATTTCACTGGTAAGGGTGGGGTTTTGTCCCTTGGGTTTTACCCTAAGAGCGCGCAGTTGGTGGGGAGAGCTTCACTCCCTCTTATAAGGCGTTAGCCCTAGGGTCTCCTACCCGATGTGGGACTTTACATTCCATCCCCCTTAGGGTCTACCTGTCATCTAGTTGCACATGCGGTTAGGCCGGCTCTGATACCAAATACCCCACAGAGCCTCTAATAGTGTTGTCCTTAATCTTGCCCACTTCGGTTACTCTCATTTCACCAATAAGGGTGGGGTTTTGTCTCTTGGGTTTTAACCTAAGAGCGCGCCATTGGTGAAGAGAGCTTCACTCCCTCTTATAAGGCCTTAGCCCTAAGGTCTCCTACCCAATGTAGGACTTTACATTCCACCCCCTTGGGGCCAATTCGTCCTCTCGTTGCACATGCGGCTAGGCCAGCTCTGATACCAAATACCCCACAGAGCCTCCAACAGTATTTCTCCGATCTTGGCCCCTTCGGTTACTCTCATTTCACCAGTAAGGGTGGGGTTTTGTATTTTGGGTTTTACCCTAAGAGTGCGCCGTTGGTGGGGAGAGCTTTGCTCCCTCTTATAAAGCCTTAGCCCCGGGGTCTCCTGCCCGATGTGGGACTTTACATTCCACTCCCCTTGGGGCCAACTCGTCCTTGGGTTGTACATTGGTTTAGACTGGCTCTGATACCAAATACCCCACAGAGCCTCCAATAGTATTATCACCGATCTCACCCCCTTTGGTTACTCTTATTTCACTGACAAGGGTGAGGTTTTGTCTTTTGGGTTTTATCCCAAGAGCACACCGTTGGTGGGGAGAGTTATGCTCCCTCTTATAAGGCCTTAGCTCGAGGGTGTCCTACCTAATGTGAGATTTACATTCCACCTCCCTTGGGGCCAACCTATCTTCGGGTTGCACATGTGGCTAGGCTGGCTCTGATACCAAATACCCCACAGAGCCTTTAATAGTATTGTCCCTAATCTCAGCCCCTTTGATTAGTCTCATTTCACTAGTAAGGGTGGGGTTTTGTCTCTTGGGTTTTGCCCTAAGAGCGTGCCGTTAATGGGAAGAGCTTTGCTTCCTTTTATAAGGCCTTAGCCCTAGGGTCTCCTACCCGATGTGGGACTTTATATTCTACCCCTCTTGGGGCCAACCCATCCTCAGGTTGCACATGTGGCTAGACCGATTTTGATACCAAATACCCTACAGAGCCTTCAAAAGTATTGTCCCTTATCTCACCCCCTTTAGTTACTCTCATTTCACTGGCAAGGGTGAGGTTTTGTCTCTTGGGTTTTATCCCAAGAGCGTGTCGTTAGTGGGGAGAGCTTCGCTGCCTTTTATAAGGCCTTAGCCTGAGGGTCTCCTACCTGATGTGGGATTTCATTCCACCCCCCTTGGGGCCGACCCATCTTTGGGTTGCACATGCGGCTAAGCCTGCTCTGATACTAAATACCCTACAGAGCCTCCAACAGTATTGTCCCTAATCTCGGCCCCTTCGGTTAGTCTCATTTCATCGGTAAGGGTGGGGTTTTGTCTCTTAAGTTTTACCCTAAGAGCGCGCTGTAGGTGGGGAGAGCTTCGCTCTCTCTTATAAGGCCTTAGTCCCAGGGTCTCCTACCCGATATGGGACTTTACATTCTACGCCCCTTGGGGCTAACCCATCCTCAAGTTGCATATGCGGCTTGGCCGGCTCTGATTCCAAATACCCTACAGAGCCTCCAACAGTATTGTCCCCAATCTCACCCCCATCAGTTACTCTCATTTCACAGGCAAGGGTGGGGTTTTGTCTCTTAGGTTTTACCCCAAGAGCACGCCGTTGGTGGGGAGAGTTTCGCTCCCTCTTATAAGGCGTTAGCCCTAAGGTCTCTTACCCGATGTAGGACTTTACATTCCACCCCCCTTGGGGTCTACCCATCCTCGGGTTGCACATACGGCTAGGCTGGCTTTGATACCAAATACCCCATAAAGCCTCTAATAGTGTTATCCCCAATCTTGCCCGGCTCGGTTACTCTCATTTCACCGGTAAGGGTGGGGTTTTGTTTCTTGGGTTTTACCCTAAAAGTGCGCCATTGGTGGAGAGAGCTTCGCTCCCTCTTATAAGGCCTTAGCCCCAAGGTCTCCTACCCGATGTGGGACTTTACATTCCACCCCCCTTGGGGCCAATCCGTCCTCGAGTTGCACATGCGACTAGGCTAGCTCTGATACCAAATACCCCATAGAGCCTCCAACAATATTGTCCCCAATCTCGCCCCCTTCAGTTACTCTCATTTCACCGGCAAGGGTGTAATTTTGTCTCTTGGGTTTTATCCCAAGAGCACGCCATTGGTGGGGAGAGCTTCACTCCCTCTTATAAGGCCTTAACCCCAGGGTCTCCTACTTGATGTGAGACTTTACATTCCACCCCCTTGGGGCTATCCTGTCCTCGGGTTGTACATGCGGCTAGGCTAACTCTAATACCAAATACCCCATAGAGCCTTCAACAGTATTATCCTCGATCTCGTCCCCTTCGGTTACTCTCATTTCACCTGTAAGGGTCGAATTTTGTCTCTTGGGTTATATGCCAAGAGCGCACCATTAGTGGGGAGAGCTTCGCTCCCTCTTATAAGGCCTTAGCTCCAGGGTCTCCTACCCGATGTGGGACTTTACACAAACTACTCCACATGAATGATGATGAAGATATTGAAAAAATGTACAAAAAATTTGCCAAACTTGTAAGGGATCTAAAAGCTCTTGACAGAAAATACACTGATCTTAAGCATAACCAGAAAATCTTTAAAGGTCTTCCATAAAAGTGGCAGTCCAAGATGAACTTTATCAAAAGTGGAAATCTTTAAACACTATCCTACAATGAACTTTGAGATATTCTTATTGCTTATGAAAAGAATCATCTCAAAGGACATGAGCTGGAGTAAAGAAGAAAATCCATGGCTCTAAAGACTGTCGCTATTGAGGAAGCCTCTACTAAAAAAAATGATAGAAAGTTAGATGCTTAAGAGATAGTCTTTTTTTTTCTCAAAAGGACTAGACAAATGTGCTAAAAGGATGAAAAAGCTTTAGAAAGGTAAAGGAAACACTTCTAAAAGCAAATACAAGAAGAAGGAACAAGGAAAAACTGTCATCACATGTTATGAATGTAGTAAGAATGGACACATTATAATAGAATGCCTATATGTAAAAAAGAAAAACATCAAATTTTGTGGAAAGAAAAGGGCCTTGGTAATATGGAGCAATGATGATGAAGATGAGGAAGAACTAGAATAAGAGATAGCTAATATGTGCTTTATTGCTTTAGAAGACAATGGGGTACACAATGAAAACTCCCTTTCTTATGTTGAATTAGATGAAACCTTTAATAAGCTTCTTACTGACTTTAAGAATTTATTTTCTAAATATGAGGATCAACTTCAAATAAATTCAAAAATTGAAAAGAACATTTATCTGCTTGAAACTAAATTGAAGTTGCCTTTTACAAAAAATAAAGACTTGAATCAACAAGTTGCTATCCTAACAAAAGACTTTACAAATTTTGTAAAAGAAGAAGAAAATCTAAATATAATATTAGGAAAATAAAAATGTATATTTGATAAATCATGTATAAGATATAATAGAAAAGAAAATGTAAAATTGTATAAAGATTTCTTTATTGAATTAGGACCTCCATTTTTTATTTGTTCTATAATAAATATGGTCATACATGTTATAGATGTAAATTTAAAAAGGGGAATCTAGTTTAGGTTCTAAAAGGAACTGTAAAGCTTAAAACTAAAATGAAAGGATCCAAAAAGATTTAGGTATCTAAAAAAAGCTTAAATATTTATGGGTATGTATGAAAGGAAGAATATTAAAGCATTAATAGTTTTTAAACAATAGCTATTCCAAACACATAACTGGAGATCCATCAAAATTTGTATCATTCATAAGAAAAGACAGATGATCTATTATTTTTGGTGATGGAGGAAAGTGTAAGATTATTGGTATAGGTAAGGTTAAATTAACTAAAAACTATTGTTTAGATAATGTTTGTCTTGTTATTAATCTGAAACATAATTTTCTTAGTATAAGTCAACTTTGTGATAAAGGCTATAGAGTAATATTTGATGCATTGCACCATTTACAATAATAATAAAGCCTTATTTATAAGTCAAAGTTTTGAAAACATTTACATTCTTAGCTTAGATAATCTGAGCTTAAAGAATGAGACATGTCTTTCTTCTATTCATAATTATCCTTAGTTGTGGCATTGAAAGCTTAGCTATACAAGCATTTATACCATACCCAAACTATCTAAGTTTGATCTTGTAAAAGGTCTTCCAAAGTAAGATTTTAAAAAGGATCACTTATGTAATGCATGTCACTTGGGAAAAACAAGCAAGATCTTCTTTTAAATCAAAGGAATTCATCCCTTTTTATAGGCCACTCCAATTATTACACATAGATCTCTTTAGTCAAACACAAACTTGAAGGTTTGGTAGAAAAATTATACATTTGTTATCATTAATGACTTCTCTAGGCATACTTGGGTTTTTTTTTCATATAAGGATGAAACATTTAAGAATTTTAAGGTCTTCTAAAAAAAGGTTCAAAAAGAATAATATTATTTAGTCTCTAGTATTCAGAGTGATCATGATGGGGAATTTGAAAACAAAGTGTTCAAGAATTTCTGTAATAAGTAGTCCCATACATTATGCTCATCTCTAAAGAGAGCTAGTCAATGGTTTAATTATTTGAGTAAAGCTCTCATATCTTTGTGGCAACGGTCTACCAGACTCAGGAGATCCTCTCGCTTGACCTCACACACCCAAGAAGGTGGAGACCATTTCTCTTAGCCTAGACACACTAAAAGAAACATGAATTACTCATGGGAACAAGCCTTGGCATTATACACACTTTACATGATGCTACTTTGGTTTATGGCTCCATTATGCTTCCATAAGGCACTTAATGAAGCAACTATAAGAATTCATGATCTTGGCTCCCTTCTCTCCTTTAATCTATGATTCTTGACTCCATTTAGACTCCTTGAAATCATCACACAATTATTTTAAAGAGCCTAGCTAGGAGTTGCTTCATTATGCTACATTATGGAGCCTACACTTCCATCTCACTATCTATACCTTCTAAAATTTTTCCAAGGCTTCCTCTCATCTTCTTCCATCCTACATGACTCAAAAATAAGCTTGAAACAAATTAAAACTTCCCCTTGGTGCTCTTTCTAGCCTAGGTCGACATTATAGAAGCATTTAGGGTTCAAGGGGTTTCCAATTTTTCCTTGATGGGAGAGTCACTTGGGAGGCTTCCTAGGGGTCTTAGGAACTCAAACAAACACTCACATATGCTAAGAAATGCATAAATCAAATCAGTTTTTACAATGTGTTCAAGACTTCTTCACTTTCCTAACTTGAATTTTACTTGCTTTTCTTCCCATTTCTTTGCAATTCTTAGGTGCCCACATACTAAATCAATGGATTCTTACTTGTTTTTGGATAGAAACTCCTACCCTATAATGGTTATATTTTTGGCCGTGACTCTCACATACAAGAAGTAAGAAGAAGAAGCAAAGCTACAAGGATATCTACCTTGAATCCAAACTTCTATGAAGAGTATTTTTCTTTGGTCTTGGTCCCCTTTTGAAACTCTAATCCTTCTCCTCTGGTTTAAGGCCAAAATAGAATTATTTCATCCACCAAAACTATGGAAAGATGAAGTAAGAAGAGAAGAACAACTTTAAAGAAGAGAAAACCATGAAATTCTTTAAATTTACCTATTTTTCTTGGCTTTCTTCTCTCTTCTCTTATGCTTCCCTTTGTGTGCCTCTTTCAAATATGTTTCAGACCAAAAAGACATTAGTGGAGAGGAAGGAGAAGGGTTGGACGTGATTTTAAAAGCAAAAAGGTAAAATTAACATACTTTTTTAACTTTTTATTTTAGTCCCTAATCTATGGTTTATCTGTTTAGCCTCATTTCAACTCCTTTTCAGAATCTATCTTCTCCATCATATTCCTTAGGATCTTAATTGTAAGAATTGCCTTTGAAATCACTAAAAAAGGATCTAAAACTATTCTGAACTGTTCAATCAAAATTTCAATTAACTGACCGCCAAAATCGCTCACCGGAGGGGTTTCAACTGTTCTAAGGGTTCCTATGGTTTTCAGAGCCTCTGAGAACCTCAGAAAGCTAAAATTTTCTATTTAAAAAGCCCTCCTGTGAGTTTTCAAAATTTTCCAAAAATTACAAAAATGCCCCTACTTTCTTCGGCAAATTTTTTGAGCTCTTTTGGCTCTGGTTTTTAGGCATCTTAAACCTCAAATCCTCATTTTTCAATATTTAAAATTTTATCCTAATTTTAGTTGGCCATAAATCCTTCTATTTTAAGGACTTCCTTTTATATTTGGCCTATTTCTGACATTTATGGAGAAATCGAACATCGTGTTTCTCATGTTTACGGAGGGACTGGATGTTACAAGTAGGGTTTTAATCATAACTATTTTGCACCAAGAACTCTATAACATAATGGAATTGTTGAAAGGGAAAACTGTATTCTTCAAGATATAGATAGAATAATACTCATTGACAATGATTTTATTAAATACTTTTAGGCTGAAATCATAAATACTGCTTGTTATATCTTGAATTATTGTCTTATTAGACCCATTCATAAGAAGACACCATATGAATTGTGGAAAGGTACAAAACCTAATGTTAGTTATTACCATACTTTTGGTTGTAAATGTTTTATTCATAATAATGGAAAAAATAACTTAAGAAATTTTGATGCAAAAAGTGATGAGAGAATATTCTTAGGATATTCAATTACTAGTAAAATATACAGAGTATATAATAAAAGAACTAGTTGTAGAAAAATCCATGCATGTGGCATTTGATAAAACTAATCCTATTTTGTGGAAAATAATGCATATAAATAAGGATAAGAATATTTTAGGATTGAATCAATCAAGAAATCTACAGCCAACTTTAAATATAACAAACAAAAGAAAAGAATAAAACACAAAAAGCAACTTCAGGCACCTTAGAATTGCTAAAAAAAGTTAGAGTGAACTCTATCATCTTAACAAAGTTGAACCCTAAAATTAGAGTGAGAAGTAAACTCTAGAGGAAAATTCTTTCCAACAACACCCTAAGGAAAATATCACCAGAGATGGAGATTATCAAATCAATAACAATAAAGATACAAAAGTATTAGTTAATGATCAGAGACCAAACATGCAAGAGACTGCACCAAAGGACATTAAGCTACCAAGAGAATGGAGACACTCCTCCACTTATCCACTATTGTATATTATTGGAAATCCAAATAAAAGGTTGCATACTGTAACACCATAATTATAAGACTCAACTCATGCAATTTCCAATGCCATATCTAGCTTGCCTCATGCTATTTCTAGGTCTTATTTCATGCATTCCACAATGAAGCAAGAAAGATAGCCTTATACAATGAATATACTTGTATTATATCATGGATAAATTTTTCTTTTAGAGTCCCGTGGGCCATATGGACTCATCCATCTCATCCTCATATTTAATTACTCAATTCCAACTCATAACAAGCTCAAAAAGTGGCCTATACCTCAAGCAAAAGGAGTAAATATACAAAACATACTAGTGCAGCCTCAGACTGATTTTCTAGATTCTGTGCCTGAATTTTGAAAAATCATAACTAATTCTAAAAAGATCAAAATAAATCACACTATACCATTATTGAAAGCTACAGATTTCTACTTCATCTAAAAATAAATCCAGACTACAATAGAGGTTGCTAGTCATCGAAAACTTTTGGAACAGTACCAGAGGTTAGCTGTCATCCCTGGTATTGATTTCCAACTTCAAGAATTCATATCTCCCTGTTCAGAGGTCCAATTGGGATGATATTTGTAACAACCCAGAAAAAGAAAAGAGAAAGCTGGAAAATTTTCGAAGAGCTGAGAATTTTCTAAGTCTTCTCGCCATAGCAAGAAATGGCCTAGCCATAGCGAGAATGCCCCCTCGCCGTAGTGAATATGCTTCTAGCTATAGCGAGTGCGGCATTCCATACAGAAACTAGGGAGTTGCTCGCCGTAGCGACGCCATAGCGAAGGCAGAGGTCTGGAACAGACACGATCTCGCCATAGCGACGCCATAGCGAAGGTCTAGAATAGACACGAGCTCGCTGTAGCGACGCCATAGCGAAGGCAAAGGTCTGGAACAGACACGAGCTCGCCGTAGTGAGGGTAATGACTCGCTATAGCGAGAGCGGTCCGGAAAAGCGAGAAAAAGAGAGTTTAACTTTTTAAAAGCTTTCAAATCTCTTCTTTCTTCTTCTAACAGA
Source organism: Erythrophleum ivorense (assembly GCA_026724425.1). Taxonomy (NCBI): domain Eukaryota; kingdom Viridiplantae; phylum Streptophyta; class Magnoliopsida; order Fabales; family Fabaceae; genus Erythrophleum; species Erythrophleum ivorense. Next base: position 2,193,819 of record JAIUCV010000039.1, on the reverse strand, counting down.
CTCAAGCTCGTCTTAGGAGAGAGAAAATGGCGGAGGAGAGAGAGAGAAGCTGAGGAGAAGAAGAAAGCACAAGAAAGGTAAGGATTCTCATGGCTTCCTCTTAGTATGTTTCCCTTCTCCCCTTCCCCTCTCTTTCCACGGTTTAGATAGCAAAATTGGTTAGGTCTTGGAGTTGGTTTAGAAGAGAGAGAGTGGGAAATCACTCTTGAGAGAGGTTAGAAGTATATAGTCTTCTCTTTCTTACTTTCCCCCTTTCTTAAGAGCTTAAGAGTTGAGAAAAGAGAGAGAATCGCTAATGGGCTCTAGTGAGAGGAAGAAACCTAGGTTGAGAAGCTCAGTAGAGTTGATTAGAAGTAATCCCTAGCTTAAGAATCAAGTATTAAGGAATTAATTTCATGCTTTTGTGTGGTTAGGCTCAAGAGAAGCTCTCCCATCTAGAAGTTGTTGTGAAACCAACAAAGGAGGAGACAATTAAAAGAGCAAGTAGTGAATAGCTAGTAAGGTAGTTCTCTCCACTTTCTCTCATGCATAATTGTGTGTTTACATTGTCTTGCTTGTGTGTATAAATGATATGAGCTATGAGAAGTGTGTTAGCATGATGGTATGATATGAATTGAAATGATGATTTATATGATTGTTTTGGGTTTTGCTTGAGGAAATGGAAAAGCCAATAACCCTATAGCCAAGGTGAGGATGAGCCAAGCCCTTAAGTGGTTGAGACAAGAGTAAAAGGTCTCCCAAAAGTGAGGTTGACTCCCAAAGAGTAAGGGTTGAGTCTAAGGACCTCTAAAGAATGGGTAAGGCAAATCCAAAAGCCACAAGGGAGTGGGTGAGGCTAATCCAAGTACTTAGCAAGCTCCTAGATGTTGTGTGTGGCCTACTCACATGTTGAGAATGTTTTCCTTTACGCATGGCCAATTCATATGTTTTAAATGTTTTCATCATGGTTTTATATGCTAACATGCCATACATGCATAATGAGACTTGTTGCATGCGATATATGTATGATTGAATGAGAGTTGAACTACTGAGATTCTCCGAATCTCACCCTCCCTCTCCACCATCCAACCATGCCAGGTGGACCAAGTGAGGTTAGAGATGGGAACCACCACCGAGCATGAAGCTAGGGATAGAAATGAAGAAGAGTGTAAAGGTTTCTTGTGAGTACATTGTAAATGAGACATGAGATGTAAATGATGTATATGATGTAGCATTTATAAATGTTGTAAGACAATGTATGTAAGATGATGTATATATGAGAATGCAACTCATTTTGAGTGAGAAAGTAAGTCATGAATGACGAATGTATGAGAATGAAATCTATGATGAATGAAAAGGCATGTTTGCATGAGAAATGCTCAATGGTAGCATAGGTTATATGGGTGCATAAGTGGGCATGGGGTAGTGAGTTTCTCCAATCTAAGTTACTAGACACTTGAGACATGATTGATGGCCCCTAGAGATGCTTTCTTATGTGCTCAAGGAGTTATAGAAGTAGAAAAACCAAGATTGGACCTTATGAGCCCCACTTTTGGCCAAGAGAAGGCCTTCTTGCACATGATGTCATAGATTAGCCATATGACCTCTTCTTGTTATGAGATTTGACATGTAGCTAGATGATGTTTAGAGCTTTTTGGGAAGCTAGAGTTCATATCATTTAGAGGTCTATAGCATTTTCTATGATTTTTCAAAGTTGACATCAGAAATTCGGATTTTTGGAAATCATTGTTCATTTGGTCAGTTTGAGAATTGTGTCATCCGAGGGGCAAACGTAGTCCAATGACTACGAAATTTTATACACAGAAACTAGATGGTCACAGTGACTTGTAGAAACTAGAAGAACCTCATTTAGAGGTCTAGAGAGGAAGTTATGCAATTTCGAAGTTCCTGCCCAGAATCAGACACCTAACCAGACCCGAAGTACTGTTTCATCGGTTTCCGGGAAATTGGCTTGGTGAACTGATCTGGAGATATTTTTATCCTCAAGCTAATATCCACATATTTCCATAGAGATATAGTTTATGAGCATTGGATTTTTGTGGAATTAGTTAGATATTTTCAAAGTCCATATCAGTAAACTGTGACAGCAAAGAAGTCCCCTCTGACCAGTGAACGATTTTGATGTCAAACGTATGGTATGTGAGATATTGAGACTTCTACTTATTTTTACCATGAAGTAGACGTCTCAAGCTTTCTATAATGACCCAGATCATGTAGTTACAATTTTTCTGTATTTAGCTATGAATTTTCAAACTTAGCCCAGAAATGAAGCAAAATCTGCCAATAGCGAAAATGCATGTCTCCAATCCCTTTTTGCTTTCCATGAGTTCAAAGCATATTGTGGGGATTGAAATAAGTCTCAATAGTGTAATTGAGCATGAGGAACCATAGAGAGAGCTCAACCGGTCCATGTTACTTCTAAGTGGATCTCTACCCACACATAGTGCCATAGAAAAAGAAGCATAAGGTTGAGTAAATTATCTCCCTTGTGAGTTCCGCATGTGCACAAAGAGTAAGAGGGCATGATGGGTATGAGCTAGAGGTTAAGGTGTTACAATATTGGTGGCCATGGAAATATTATCATGTCTAGTTTATGCCTATAAAATTTCATAAGCATTGAATATCATTTGGTCCATGAATGACACAACCCAAATTTCTGACCAGATGAACAGTACTTGTATCAGTTCAGCAGAAAAATGACAACTTTGAAAATTCATAATTAATTCCATAGAGCCCTAAATAATTTTGTCTTTTGCTTCTCAAAAATATCTAAATAAGATCTACATGTGTGCCAAATTTTATGGGCAAATTCATTCATTTGGTTAGATCTTGACATTGGGTTACAAAATGGCTCATTTTGTGTCATATATAGGGTTCAAATGGTCCATTTCAAGTTCTAAGGCAATCATGACCACTTGAGAATGTGGGAATGCACCAAAATGACTCTCTAAACCTTTTTAAAAGGTGCATAAACCTATATTTCTCAAACTCACTCTCTCACCCCATGCCATACTCAAGATTTCATACACTTTCTCTTGCCATTCAATACCCAAAAACTATATTATCATTCATATGGCACTAAAGCTCATACTTACATCAAATATATAGGTATTTACACATGTTCAAATAGATACATAACAATTTCATCATGGGATTACATCATATGCCATATGTACTGTAACATTTGATTTTTTGAAAACTAGAGAAAATGTGAGAAACGTAACGTACGATTTCTCTGTAAACGAACAAAATTATTGAATACAAAAGGAAGTCCCCCCAAATGAGATAGTTAAGATCTTAAAAAATTTAGGAAGCATTCTAAACTCCTAAAAATGAGAATCCCAAGCTCAAAGGAAAGAAAAATGGAGCTAGAATGAAGAAATAATTTCTTACGAAAAGCTTACAAAATATAATGACATTTTCATAATTTTGAGCAAATTTTAAAATTCATATAGGAGGATTTTTTAAATGAAAGTTATAAGTTCTCCGAGGTTCTTAGAGGCCTTGGAAACCATAGAGAGCCCCGAGACAGCTAAAACCCCTCCGGTGGACATTTTTCAACGTCGACGTACCCAAACTTTAATGGATAAAGTTTGCTGAATGTTTTTCTCTTCCCTCATCTTTTTTGATTATTGCACCTTTTGTTTTCTCCCTTTAAGAGGATCCTCAACTTTCATACAATTAATAGTATAGCAAATCGATTTATCTATAAGTGTTAAGTGGTAAAGAAAATATTGTTCACTTGCAGTTGTCACATTGGCTAAGATTAGTGATTTTTGCTAGTTTGTAGTATAATGCCCACCAAGTCGTCTCTCACAGAGCTATTAATCAAATCAATTAGTTTAAGAATGACAAAACTAGAATTATGATGAATGGGGGTTCGAATATAAAGTTGCACTAATTAAACTAAATAGTAAATCAATTAACCGAAACAAAACGAAATGAAATTCAATCAGAATGATGCATAACCAATCCAGAATTCTTCTCTTAATATTTCTTTATCCTTGTTACCTAAAAATACCTTTGGTTTGATTTTTAATCCTTTGGTTATTTTCAATTAATGTTCCTAAACTATCATTCAAGATTTTAATTAGTTCATATTGCTAATTAAAATGCAACTGTGCTTCTGTCAACAACACGAAGCCAAACTATTTCGCACTTGACCAAAGACGCATGCAAAATCCTAGCATGATTCAAAATGAATTTATTTGATTAATCAACCGATTGAATCAAAATGTGTTCTCAGATAGATCAAACGATTCAAAATTCATGCAACAAAAATCATCTAACCAGAATGATAATAATTACACAAAACAAAGAGAACAAAAACAAAATACTCTTGAAATCAAAATTCAAACTAGGGTTCTATACAAACATGGACTCAAGTTCCCTATCATGTTTAAACTTTAGATTGATTACCAAGAAAAATTAGAAAGCCATAGGAAAGACAAAAACAAGAATTAGAAATAGAGAAGATAGAGTATGTGTTCTCTAGTGACTTCTTCTCCTCTTTAAATAGATGATATTTGTACTACCATAAGTTCATATACCCCATACTATACTATTCAAGCATTATATACTCATTCAAGAAGAGTTTGCATATTTAAGTACTCGAAACTTAGCATATGGATATTGAGATTGTTCAATTTTGCTTACATGAGTCATTTAAATTTTTCTCAAAGCATTTTCATCCATACCATACCCAAAAAAACTAGAAACATCACATTTTAACTCATCCATCTTAGGTTTGGAAGCAAGAAACACCAAAAACTAGAAATGGCTCTCAAATTGCTATCACAAGTTTCTGATATGAATTTTGAAAATTTATAACTAATTCTAGAAAGATTGAAATCATACATACCATACCATTCTAGAAAGTTCTAGATGTCTACTAACTAAAAATAAATCCAAATCAAGAAAATGGCATTTAACCCATAAAAATTTATGGAACAATACCAAAGGTCAAGCTGTATAATTAGTACTGTTATGTAACTTTAAAAATTTGGTTCTCCCTTTACAGACCTTCAATTGGAGTGCTCTTAAGTGCTAACAAAATATAATCATGTCTAGTTTATGCCTATGAAATTTCATAAGCATTGGATATCATTTGGCTCTCTGATGACACAAAGGAAGAAATTGACCATATGAAGAATGTTGATATCACTTATGCAAAATTTTTTCAAATTTGAAAAATCATAATAAATTCTTTAGAGATCCAAATTGAATAATCTTTGTCTCTACAAAAAGCTCTAATGAGACCTATATTCATGCCAAATTTCATGGGAAAATTCATCCATTTGGTCAATTTGTGGTTTAGCTCAAGTTTTGGTCATTTTTAGAACCATGAATGGGTCAATTTAGCGCCAAATGGTCCTAAACTCATTCCATAACTATTTGGGCATATCCAAAAGCATAAACACAACCTATATAAGCTTTTCAAGTGTTCCAAATCACCATGCATCTCAAAATCACTTCCTAACATGCATAGACATATAAGGACTCATAGACACATCTAGGCCTTTAGATATCAAAAACATACATACTAGCACATATGACTCTAAAATCCTTTCATTCATCATAAATACATGTTGTTACATATGTTCTGTAACACCATAATTATATAGCTCATATCATACCATTTATAGGCTCATTTCCATGAAGCACATGACATTCTCAAAGAAAAGCCATAAAAAAATACAATTAAATTGCGTTATGTCACAGATAAATTTTTCATTCGGTATCTCGTGTCCTATATGGACTTATTCATCTCATTCTCATATTTAAATACACAAATAAAACTCATAACCATCCCAAGAAGTGGCCTAGAACTCGTGCAAGGGGATGGAATACATGAAATGCAATGGTGCAGCCTTGGCCAGAATTTCTAGCTTACTGTTATAAATTTTGAAAAATCATAACTAATTCTAGAAAAATTGAAATCATGAATACTTTATCATTATAGAAATCTAAAGATGTATAATTTATAATAAAAATAAATCCAAGCCAAAAAGAGGCTTCTAGCCATAAGAAATTGATAAAACAATACCAGAGGTTGACTATTATTATTGTTACTATTCTTTAACTTCAAAAATTCATATCTCTCTGCTTAGAGGTCCAATTGGGGTGATCTTGGTGGCCATGGAAAGCTTATAATATTTAGTTTATTCCTATAAAACTTCATAAGCATTAGACATCATTTGGCTCACAAATGATATAGCCCAAGTTTCTGACCATGTGAACAATGTCTGTATTAGTTCAGTAGAAAAATGCCAACTTTGAAAATTCATAATTAATTACACAGAGCTCCAAATAATTTTTTATTTAGCTTCTCAAAAATATCTGGATAAGATCTATATGTTTGCCAAATTTCATAAGCAAATTCATTCATTTGGTCAGATCTTGACACTGGATTGTGAAATGATTATTTTTAAGTCTTGCAAAGGATCCAAATGGTCTATTTTGAGTTCCAAGGCAACCATGACCACTTGTGTAATACCATATTATATTCTAACATTGAACCTCATCTCACAAGTAATATTATAGAATTCATTCAAGAAATCTCAAGAAATACATTAAAATAATGAATTTAGTTGCGTTGCATTGTGTAGTGGATAAATTTTTCATTTCGCGTTTTCAGGACCCCATGAACTCATCAACAACATTCTCTAATTATTTTTCATAGATAAAAATCATAAAATTCTCAAAAATTGGCACCAACCAAGGATCAAGGGTTAAAAATCCCAAAATTTCTTCATTTCCCACGGCTATACAATGGCAGATTTCAAAGGCAACTTTAAAAAATCATAACTAAATGTAAAAAAATTGAAATCACATAAACCATAGCTTTCTGAAAAGGTATGGATATTTAACTTCACGTGAAAAATAATTCTAGGACATAAGCATAGCCTTTGGACTAGTTTAACAATGAAATAGCCACAAAGGTCTGGCTGTTCCAGGTATTAATATAGTTTACTATCAGGCACTTCAAAAATATTCAATTAATTTTACAAAAATCCAATCAACGTAAATGATACCAATATGGAAAGCTACAGATGTTAGCTAGAGGGACAAAATAACTCTAGACTAGTTCTGACATGTTCAGGCTTTAAAAATTAATCAAAAAGTGACATAGGTCTGACTGGATGCCTAATACTCAACCAAAATTTCAAAAATTAATATCTCCCTTTCTAGACATCTAAATGAGGTGCTTCTAATTGGCACAAGTCATTGGGAAGATCTAGTTTCTTCCTATAAAATTTTGTGACAATTTGACATCATTTGTCCCATGAGTGACAGAGTTTCATTTCGGACCAAAATGAACAGTGCTTTGAACTAAAATTAGAATTTTTACCAATTTCAAAAATGCATCAAATATTTTGTACACCTCCAAATAATACCCACTTTAGCTTCCCAAAAATCTATCAACAAGTTCTATATGCATGTTAAATTTCAGACCAAGAAGAGCTCATTTGGACAAAAAGTGATATAGCTCACCAATTTGGTAAATTTTTCCTCTCATAAGGTATCACTTTAGTCCAAATGGCCTTCCTTTGAGTTTGGCACCTCTTGGAAAAGTTTAAAAATATGAATATAACTTGTAGGAACTACCCAAGTGGTCCCAAATACCATGCATCTTATTTTGACCATCTCACACCCAAGAATACATACATTCAAGTGTGCATTGCACCATATAAGGTTTATACATCATTCATACATAATATTACATTTGTTCATGGTCTTACATTACAAAGATAACATGTACAATATCGCTCTCACATTTATACACAAAGAAAACTACACAAGGTTTTGGCTTGCTTTCTTTGCTTCTTGTGAACCACTTAGACAATTCAAGATAGAAAGGGAAAGGCAAGTGAGATTCTAAGAATCTCAATAGCTTACACACCCATTCATATACACATTCAAGGCATATACACATCAAAGCATATGTATGGAAGGTATGGCAATCATAAAGTATGCAAGGTCATAATTCTCATGCCACTTATTCGCATCCAAGCTAAGACTATGCTTCTTGTGAGCCACCTAGACAATTCAAGATGGAAGGGGAAAGGGGAGTGAGATTTTAAGAATCTCAATAGCTCACACACCCATTTATATACACATTCAAGGAATATACACATCAAAGCATATGTATAGAAGGTATGGCAATCATAAAGTATGTAAGGTCACAATTCTCATGCCACTTATTCACATCCAAGCCAAGACCATGCTCTAGGGACTTTTAGTTTTGCCTCACTCTTAACCTAGGGACTTTTGAATTGGCCTCACCCTTTCAAGAGACTTTTGGCCTAGTCTCACCCATGCCATGAGACTTTTGGCATCTCCTCACTTTCATTAAGGGACTTTTGGCATCATCTCACTTATGAGCCATTTCCATACTATAGTCATTCAAGAAAATATATTGGTACCAATGTAATGTCAAGGCATCAAGTGGCATATTCTCAAGTCACAAGAATATGCACATACACACAAAGACATACATATGCACACAAGAATGTAAGGAGAATGAGGTGGAGAGCTATCTTGGATTTATGCAAACTTTTCTTGATCTTTTCCTTATCTCTTTTTGGCCTCACACGTACACCAAGGTGGGTGGATGTTGTAACACCATAATTTCTAACTCATCTCTATCACATTTGCATGCTCATATGATACATTCCATGAGGGGAAATAAGAAAATCTATTAAAATAATACATTTATTTGCATTGCGTTGCATATAAAAATTTTGTTCGGTGTCACGTGGGTTGTGTGAGCTCATACAACATATTCTCATTTTTATTTTACATGAATACAACTCATTTGCATCATAAAAAGTGGCTACACCTCAATAGTCACAAAAGGAAGCATGAAACATTAATATCCATTTTCAGCTAGATTTGGCTTAATTCTGCCACAACTTTGAAAAATCATAATTAATTCTATAAAAATTAAAATCATGCATTCTTGGCCATTCTGGAAAGATAAGGATGTTTACTTCATATAAAAATATGTCCAGACCATAACATCTATCACAGAGGATGTTTGATATTCAAAAAAGTCTAGAGGTCAAACTGTCCATTGGTGTTGTCATAGATTTCTGTAACAAACTTTGAAAATATACAATTAATTTCACAAAAATCCAATCCATGCAAATGATACCAATATTAAAAGTTGTGGATTTAGCTAAAGGAAAAAAATAACTCCAAACTAGCTTAGGCACATCCAAACCTCGAAATCTAATCAAACAGTAACTGACATCGGGTAAAGTTTCTTATACTGGACAGAATCTTTAAAAGTTCATATCTCCCTCTCTAGACCTTTAAATGAGGTGCTTCTAGTTGGCACAAGTCACTAGAAATGTCTAATTTCTCTGTATAAAATTTTGTAGCAATTGGACATTATTTGGGCCTTGTGTGATAGATTTCATTTTCAGACCTGAGTGAACAGTGACATAACCAAAACCAAAAAATTTGCCAACTTTGAAAATTCATCAAATATTCTGTAGACCTCCAAAAATTATGTTCTTTAGCTTCCCAAAAAGCTCTCAAAAAGCTTTAATTGTATGCTCAATCTCATATCAAGAAGAGCTCATTTGGCTAAAAAGTAATATAGGGCTCCATTATTGTCAATTTTGGCTCCATATAGGGTACTAAAATATCCAAATGGTTTTCCTTGAGTTTTAGCACCTTTTGGGCAAGTCTAAAAGCATAATTAGGACTTGTGTGAGCTGCCCAAATGATCCCCAAACCTCATGCATCCCATTTTGGCTATTTCATCCACAAATATGCACACTTATATCAACTTTTCAAGAAACATAACTTGGCATTACATACTCAATTTATAATCTAGTATTCACATATCACATTCTTTCTTTTATACATCACATATTATCATATTTACACATGTCCAAAAGGTCATGGACCATATACATCAATGGATTACATCATTTGACATAAATATGGCCTTAAAGAACTAAAAACTTTACATTTTGTTGTCATTCGCTCATCCTCAAGGTTAACCAACTTCTATTTCCTTGTCCACTTAGCCCACCTAGCATATTAGATCATTAGAGAGGAGGAAATGAGATTCAAAGAATCTTAATAGCTTATCTCCCTTTTAATCACACATAATATATGCAAAGCAAGTCTTGAAAATACATGCATGGATGTAATAGATGTCATGAACATTCAAGAAGCAAGCTTGACATGTGAATAAGTCATATAAGACATCTAAAAGCTTGCCAAGTGGATGGATTGGCCTCACCCTTTTCTTCATAGATTTTGGACTTGCCTCACCCATTCATTAAGAGATTCTTGGACTCAACTGTGCTCTTGGGAGCCCACTTTGCTTTTGGGAGACTCTTTGCTTTGTCTCTACAAATCTTAAGGGTTCTTAGCTCATCCTCATCATGGTTAAGAGTTCTTGGCCTCTCCACACTCAAACAAATTCAAACAAACATCATAACATCATTTAGAAACATAATATGTCATTATGAAATCATGACATATAAAATCATGCTAGCATACTTTTCATGGCTTGAAAATACACATACACATATTTTAAGACAAGCTAAACATACATCCATGCATGAGAAAAGGTAGAAAGAGCTACCTTGTGTACAATTACACACTTTTCCCTTTGAATGAATGCTCCCTTTTTTGGCCACACACATAAAAAAGTGTGGAGATGCTTTCTCTTGGCTTAGACACAATTTATGGAAGCCAATTAGGTTCATAAACTCAATTCTAAGGTCATACAATTTGTTTAGACACTAGGTTGGCTTATAACCTCATTATGGTTCCATAATTGCACCTAATGAAGCAACACTCCTCAATTAAATTCTAGGTTCCATTCTTTCCTTTCAAATATGATTCTTGACTTCTTTTAAGCCTCTTGGAGTCATCACACAATCAAAACAAAGAGCCTAACTACATGTTACTTCTTTAGGTCATAATATGAAACCTAAAGCACCAATTCACTTTCTATGGGTTCTAATTTTTTTCCAAGGCCTCTCTTATTTTTATTCATCATATATGACTCAAAAATGGGTTTGAAAAATTTTAAAACTCTTTCTAGCTACCCTAACCTACTTAGGCAGAGACAAGGAGCATTTTTGGCCTCCTTGAAGCTTTCTTTGTTTTCTCAAGGGGAGAAGCATATGACGAGCCTCTTAGGGATCTTAAGAAATCATTTAAATGTTTATTTAGGCCTAGGAATCATCATACAAAATTAGATTTTACAAGCTACAATTGAAACCCTAGAAATTGCATCTTAAAATGTAATAGTTTTTTTGTTAATTCCCTTTGCATATTCTTAATCTCCACACCCTTATTCCTTATATTCATCCTTGGTTCTACCTAAAATTCAAGTCCTCTTAGGGTTTCTCACACTAGGCAAAATGGAGGAGAAGAGGGAACCAAGATAGCAACCATAGGAAGAGAAATTACCTAATTTCCTTTATTTTTCTTGCTTTCTCCAAGCTCCTCTCTTCAAATCCAACATTTTCCCTAAGTTTCTCCCTTAAATCAGATTTGTAAACTTCATTTTAATCAAAGGAAACAAAGGAGAATGAAGGATATGAGGTTTGGATGGAAGAAAGTATGAAAAACTACCAAGAAAGCATACCTTAAAGCTTGGGTTTCTCCTTCTTCTTCTTCTTCTTCCTCTCTTGTGTGTCAAAAAAGCTAGCTCCCTTCTCTAAAATTTGTCAAAAATTTCTGAGTCTAAATGAGGGAGAGAGTGGGGTGCCACCTATATATAAGGGGAGGAGGAAGCATTTTTCAAAAATTCTTATTTTGCCCTTCATTTTTTGCATTTTTGTTTCTTCTTCGTTTTAGCTTCTTTTTTAGAACTGTCTTTTTCATTATAAAATTTAGATTTCTAATTTAGTAAAATGCCTTTGGAATCACTCAAATCGGAGCTAAAACCTTCCTGAACAAATTCGTCAAAGTTTGGGTGTACTGACGTCAGAAAACGTCCACTGGAGGGGATTTAACTATCCCAGGGCTTCCTATGGTTTTCAAGGCCTCTAAGAACCCTGAAAAACTCAAAATTTTCATTTAAAAAGCCCTCCTGTGTGAATTCCAAAATTTACTCAAAATTATAAAAATACCATTATGTTTTGTAGGTTTTCTGTCAAAATTTGTTTCTTCACTCTATCTCCATTTCAGGGGACTTGCTTTGAAAACATGCCCATTTTCGTCGTTAAACAAAAATCGAACATTATAAATGTTCTCTTGGCCTAGGCACCATAAACAATACATAATCACACACTTGAAGCAAGCCACCAAACTAAAGCTTAAATATACACTTGGTTTCAAAAGTGGCATAATGATTCCATAATTGACCTGATGAAGCAACTCTCATATTTCAAATTCTAGGCTCCATTCTCTTGTTATTTCTAGACTTTTTGGACTTATTTAAGGTATTTGGAGCCCTCACACATTCACTTGCACAATTGGAAACAAAAGTTACTTCATAAGGCACCATTATGGACATCATTGCTCCATCTCTAATTCCATAGCTCCAAAGTTTTTTCAATAGTTTCTCCCATCTTCTAACATCATATAAAGTCCCAAACCAAGGCTAAAATAAATTAAAACACTCCCTAGCTCTATGAACTAGCTTAGGCCAAGATATGCACCAAGGAAGGAGTTTACAAGCTTCTTGATTTTTCTTTGATGGGAGAGCCACTTCGAAGGGTTTCTAGAGGTCTTAGGAGCTCAAGAAAATATTTAAATAACCAAGGAAACATTCATACAAAATCATATTTTACAAAACCCTAGAAAACTCCACACTTTCCTAACTTGATTTCTATTGGTTTTTCTTGGAATTTCTTGCCATATTCCTCTTCCTCATGGTCTAAAACCCTAATTCCTCTCTTGTTTTTGGGCAGAAAAACCTCCCCCTATATGGTTCCATTCTTGGTCAAAATCATACACATCCATGGAGCAAGAAGAAGAAGCAACTACAACAAGCAATTACCCCTAGATTCAAGCTTGTTTTCAAGGCCTCTTCCTCTTGGTTTGCTTCTCTCCAAGATTTTTGAACTGTCCCTCTAAGTTCTGGACCAAAAATAGAACCAATCATCTCAAGAAAACTAGAGAAAGAAAGCATGGAAGGAGAGGAGAAAGGTTGGAGGAACAAAGAGCATGAAATTCTATGGATTTACCTACCTTTTCCTTGATTTTTCTCCTCCTTTTCTTTCCCTTCTTGTGCTCCTAAGAGAGCATATCATATTCTATATTTTGGACAGAAAATTCCATGCTTAAGAAGGTAGGAGAAGAAGGGAGAAGTGTGTGGGAGCTTTTAGAAACACATTTTTTCAAAAATTTCAATTTCATCCTTCTGTAATGGAAATTTCATTTTAGCTTTGTTTTTGCTCCTTTTTTAGAACCATCTTTTCCATTATAAAATTTAGGTTCCCAATTTAATAAAATACTTTTAGAATCACTCAATTTGGAGCTAAAACCTTACTGAATGAATCCGTCAAAGTTCAAGCTCATTGATGTTGGAAAACATACACCGAATGGGGCTTTACCAGCCTCGGGGCTTCTCATAATTTTTGAGGCTTCTAAGAATCCTGGGCAACTCAAATTTCTCATTTAAAAAACCTTCCTATGTGTTTTTCCAAAAGTTACACTTATTTACGAAAATACCATTACGTTTTATCAGTTTTAATCACAAATTATTTCTCCATTCTAACTCTATTTTTCTTTCCGTCTGAGCCTAGAATTATCATTTTTAGGAGTTTAAGACTCTACTTAAATTTTTCAGGACATTATCTAACCCATTTCAGAGGACTTACTTTTATATGGCTCATTTTGTCGTTTTACAAAAATTACGTTCATTATAACTTGAGCATGTGGGAATGCACCAAAATGACATTATAAACTTGTCTTAAAGGTGTATAAACCCATATTTTTCAAAGTCACTCATCCACCTCATGACATACACAAGAATGCATATGTCTAGTCTTGACATTCTATACCCAAATCATGTTATATCATGCATATGACATTAATTCTTATTCATACATCATATATATGAGTATTTACACATGTTCAAATGATTACATAACAATTCCATCATAGGATTATATCATATGCCATTGGTATGGCTACAAAAGAGACAAAACTAGGCATTTTGATGTCAAACTCTCATCTCCCAACTTGGCGGCTTCCATTACCTTGTTCATTTATTCCACCTACCATGTTAAGACATTGGAGAAGAAGGAATAAGATTTAAAGAATCCTAATAACTCATCTCCCTTTCAATCACACGTAAAGAATGCAAAACAATCTCCCTTTCAATCACACGTAAAGAATGCAAAACAAGTCTTAAAAATGCATCTATGTGCATCATGGAGTGTACAATCATTCAAGAAGCATTCTTGGCACTTGAACAAGTCATACAAAGTATACATAAGCTTGCCAAGTAAGTGGATTAGCCTCACCCATTCTCTTATAAAATTTGGACTTGCCTCATATATTTTCTCTAAGAGGTTTTGACTTAACCTCACTCTTGGGAGACTTTTTACTTTGTCTCAACTAATTTTAAAGGTTCTTGGTTCATCCTCATCATGACTAAGAGTTATTGGCTTCATCACACTTAAGTAAATCCAAGCACACATACTAGGCATCATTTGAAAAAATATTACAACATCATGATACCATATTACATATGCATATTCTAGAACACTTTTCATGGCTTAAAGCACACATACACACATTCAAAGACAAGGTGAGCATACATTCATATATGAGGGAAAGTGGAGAGAGCTACCTTTGTCACATAAGCACACTTTTTCTCTTGGAATTATGCTCCCTCTCTCAGCCACACACTCACAATGATGTGAGGCTTGTTTCTCTTAGCCTAGATATATCATATGGAAGCCAGTTACACTCTTGAATTGAATTCTAAAGCCATACATTCACTAGAAAAGCTAGGTAACTCATATGGCTCTTTTATGATTCTATAATGCACTAAATGAAGCAACATTAAGAAAACATCATCTTGGCTCCATTCTTTCCATTCATTTATGATTCTTGACTCCATTTAAACCTCTTGGAGTCATCACATAATCAAATCAATGAGCCTAGCTAGGTGTTACTTCTTTAAGCCATAATATGGAACCTATGATACCATCACACTATCCATGGCTTCTAAAATTTTTTCAAGGTTTCCTCTCATCCTCTTCTATCATATATGACTCAAAAATGAGTTTGGAACAAATTAAAACTACCCCTTGGTGCTCTAACCTCTCTAGGCCATGGCTATGGACCAAGGAGACACTAAGTGAGTTTGTTTTGCTTTTTTGATGGAAGATATATATAAGGATCCTTCTAGGGATCTCAAGAGCTCATTCAAATACTCATTTAAGCCTAGGAACAATTGCATTAATCAGATTTTTAAGAGAGTCCATGAAACCCTAGGTATGCTATTTTGAAAACTAATAGTTCTTTGTTAATTTTCTTTGCATATTCTCATTCTCTACACCCAATTTCCTAGGATTCAGCCTTAGTTCTACCCAAAATCCAAGCCTTCTTGGACCTCCATATGTTGGACAAACCAAGGAAGAAAGGGGAGAAGAAGTAGCTACCATAGGATGGAGATTTTACCTTATTTTTCCTTGATTTCTTGCTTGTTTCTTCCTTTTCTTGGCTTCCTCTCTTCAAATCCAAAATTTCCCCTCTATTCTTCCCTCAAAACAGATCCAAAAACCTCAATGAAACCATAGGAAAGAAGAAAAAATGGAGAAAAAGAGGTTTGCTAAAGAAAAAGCATGAAAAAAGCCAAGAAAATTCATACCTCTTGCTTATTTTTCTCCTTCCTTTTCCTCCTTCTTGTGTGCCTCACCCTTAGGGTTCTTTCTCTGATTTAGGGTAGAAACAAATGTTGCTAAATGAAGGAGAAGATGGGGCGCCTCATATATATAGGTAGGTTTAAGAAACACTTTTCAAAATTCCAAATTTGCCCCTCCGTCTTGGCATTTTCATTTTTGATTCGTTTTAGCTCATTTTTTGGAACTATCTTTTTTATTATGAAATTTAGGTTCCAAATTTAATAAAATACCTTTGAAATCACTCAAATTGGAGTTAAAACCTTCCCGAATGAATCCATCAAAGTTCGAGTCAATCGATGTTGGAAATGTCCACCAGAGGAGTTTTAACTGTCCCAGAGCTTCTTATAGTTTTCAAGGCCTCTAAGAACCCTAGAGAACTCAAAAATTTTATTTAAAAAGCCCTCCTATGAGAATTTCAAAATTTGCTCAAAATTATGAAAATGCCATTATGTTGCGTCAACCTTCCATTTAATTTGTTTCTTCATTCTAACTTAATTTTTCTTTCCATTTGAACTTAGGATTCTCATTTTTAGGAGTCTAGAATGCCTACATAAATTTTTTGAGACCCTCAAATCACTCTTATCTAGGGGACTTCCCTTTGTATTCGGTGAATTTTGTATGTTTAAGGAGAAATCATACGTTTCATTTCTTACGTTTTCTCTCATTTTTAAAGAACCTGATATTACATGTTCAAGGGTCTACATTATATATACATCATATGAGTACACATCTTGACATCAATATGTCATCAAAATGGCTAAATAACTACTTCTTTGTCAAAGTTTTAGTATTCAAAGTTATTGGCCTCCATTTCTTAAACCACGTGGCTCACTAGACATGGTTAGACATTTATGGGGGAAGAGCAAGATTTCAAGAATGTCAATAGCTTTTTACCCTTTCAAACATATATAATAGACATATTAACATGTCAAAGAATGCATGTATGACATCTAGGCTAATAGTGAACATACATAAAGCATTTTCCATAAGCTCTCAAGGGTATTGGTCTAACCTCACTCATTTTTCTTGGGACTTTTGACTAAGCCTTACTTTTTTTGAAACTTTTGGCTTTGTCTTCCTTAATCCTAAGAACTTTTGCTCATCTTCACTAATACAAAGGGACTTTTGACATTACCATACCCATTCAAGCCATAATGCATTCATAAACTCATTTCAAAATGCATAATGATACCATAACAAGTAAGCAATAGCTAGAAACACATCTTATAATTCAAACATACACATAAGCACTCAAAGACAAGAACACATTCAAGCAATGTATGAAAGAAAGGTTTTTGCTCATCTTCACCAATACAAAGGGACTTTTGACATTACCATACCCATTCAAGCCATAATGCATTCATAAACTCATTTCAAAATGCATAATGATACCATAACAAGTAAGCAATAGCTAGAAACACATCTTATAATTCAAACATACACATAAGCACTCAAAGACAAGAACACATTCAAGCAATGTATGAAAGAAAGGTTAGAGAGCTATCTTGAAGCAAAATCACAAGCTTTTTCCTTGCTTATGTCTTCCCCTCTCTTGACCACACACTTGCAACTAGGTGACACTTAGTTGTCTTGCCCTAAACACATCAAATGAGACATGATTCAATCATTGAAACAGCCTTTGACTTCACACACACACTATGGAAGCTTACTTTGTTCCAAGACTCAATGAATCCATACAAGACTTAATGAAGCAACTATAGGAATTTATAATCTTGGCTCCATTTTCTCCTTCAATCTAAGTCTCTTGACTTCATTTAGAATCATCTCATTCATTTTAAGGAGCTTAGCTATATGTTTCTTTCTTATGTCTCATTATAGGGCCTACACTTCCATCTCACAAACCAAAGCTTTTAAATTTTTTCCAAGGCTTCCTTTAATGTTCATTTATCATATCTAATCTCATTCCAGTCTTAGAAAAATTTAAAATGTAACACCATAATTCTATAGCTCATTTCATACTATTTCTAGGTTTACTTCCTTGAACTATGTAAGCTTGCCAAGGAAAATCATTGAAAATATTCAATATAATTGCGTTACATCACGAATAAAATTTTCATTTAGTGTTCTGTGAGCCATATGGACTCATTTATTTCATTCTCATATTTAAATACATAATTAAAACTCATAACAAGCTCAATAAGTGGCCTAGAACTTGTGAAAATGGATGGTATACATGAAAACATAATATGCAGCCTTGGGTACCCAATCCAGATTCTGTGCCTAAACTTTGAAAAATCATAACTAATTTTTAAAAAAATCAAAATCATGCACACTATACCATTCTAGAAAGCTATAAATGTCTACATTATGATAAAAATAAATCTAGACCACAACAGAGGCTGAACCCACCGAAAATTGATAGAACAATACTAGAGGTCGACTATTATTATTGGTACTATCCTCCAACTTCAAAAATTCATATCTCCCTGCTCAAATGTCCAATTGGGGTGATCTTAGTGGCTAGAAAGCTTATCATGTCTAATTTATGCCTATAAAATTTCATGAGCATTGGACATTTGACCCTCGAATGACATAGCCCAAGTTTATGACCATATGAACAGTGTCTGCATCAGTTCAGCAGAAAAATGCCAACTTTAAAAAAATCATAATTAATTCTATAGAACTTCAAATAATCTGGTCTTTGGCTTCCTAAAAGCTCTAGATGAGATCTATTTGCATGCCAAATTTCATAGGCAAATTCATTCATTTGGTCAGATCTAGACATTCGATTGCATTTTAGTCACTTTTATGGCTTCTAATGTGTCAAAATGTCCATAATTGCTCCTAAGACTCTTGTGGCCACTTGAGCACGTGGGAATGCACCAAAATGGTCTACTAATCTTATCTCAAAGGTGCACAGACCCAAATTTCTCTAATTTACTCATCCACCCCAAGTTATACATAAGAGCATACATGTCAAAACTTGCCATCCAATGCCCAAAATACACTATATCATACATATAGCATTAAATCTCATACATACATGATACACTTACATATTTACATGTGTTCCTAAGGTTATACAACATATATGATAAGAGATTACATCATGTGCCACTCATATAGCTACAAATTTGCATTTTTACATACTTGATTGTCACACTTTCTCCTTCTAGCTTGGTGGCTTTCACTCTTTGGCTCCCTTGGTCCACCTAGATATGTTAAACATGTGGGGAGGAAGAGATGAGATTTTAAGAATCCTAATAAATCTTCTCTCTTTCAATCACAGATAAAGAATGCAAATCTATTGTCTAAAATGCATGCATGAACATTTGAATCATATGATCATTCAAGAAGCATCTTTAGTATTTAAAAAGTCATATAAAACAAGCATAGGCTTGCCAAGCAAGTGATTTAGCCTCACCCAATTTCTTAAAGGCCTTGAGTTAAGCCTTACTTTTTGGAGACTTTAGACTTTGTCTTAACTATTCTCAAGGGTTCTTGGCTCATCCTCACCATAGCTAGAGGGTTCTTGGCTTTACCACACTCAAGCAAACCCAAGCAAACATACTAAGCATCATTTAAAAACATAATACGACATCATGGTACCATGGGACATAGGCATATGCTAGAGCACTTTTCATGGCTTCAAACATACATGCATACATTCAAAGACAAGACATACATACATGCATGCATGAAAAAAGGAAGAGAGAGCTACCTTTGTTACAAATACAAATTTTTCCTTATGAATTGGACTTCTCTTCCTCAGCCACACATACACACAATAAGGTGTATCTTGTTCCTCTTGGCCTAGACACATCATATGGAAGCCAATTATACTCTTGAACAATTTCTAGAGCTACACATTCATTAGAAAAGCTAGGTAGTTCATATGACTTTTTATGGTTCCATAATGCGCTTAATGAGGCAACCCTATGGAAATATGATCTTTGCTCCATTCTCATCACTCATTTATGATTCTTGACTCTATTTAAACCTCTTGGAGTTATCACATAATCAAATTAAGGAGCCTAACTAGGTGTTGCTTCTTTAAGCTATAATATGGAACCTATGATACCATCTCACTATCTATGGCTTCTAAAATTTTTTCAAGGCTTCCTTTTATCCTCTTCCATCATATATGACTCAAAAATAAGCTTAGAACAAATTAAAACTACCTTTAGGTGCCTTAACTACTCTAGGCCGAGGCTATGCTCCTTAAGGCTACCCTTGGAGTTTTCTTTGTTTTCTTGATGGAAGATGCATATGAGGCGCCTTCTAAGGATCTTAGGAGTTCATACAAACACTCATTTAGGCCTAGGAATTATTGCATCAAATTAGATTTTACAAGGGACACTTGAAACTCTAACTTTGTTATCTTGAAATCTAATGGCTATTTGATTATTTTCTTTGCATATTCTTGTTCTCCTCCCTCATTTTCCTAAAATTCACGCTTGGTTTAGCTAGAAATCCAACCCCTCTTTGCTGGTCTCACAAAGGGAGAAACACACACCATAGAAGGAATAAGGAGAATCAAGTGTAGGAATGACAAAATACCTTGTTTTCTTGCTTGTTCTTCACTTGGTTGGCTTCCTTTCCTCAAACATAAATGCCTCTCTCTATTCTACCCTCAAAATAAAACCAAACTCCTCATTAAAACCATGGAAAGAAAGTTTGAAAGGAGAGGAACAAGTTTGGAAGAGGAAGGAGTATGAAAATCTATGAATTCCTTACCTTTTTCTTGCTTTTTTCCTCCTTTCTTCTCCTCCTTGGTGTGGCTAAGAGAGTTGGTATTTTTTTGGTTTTTGGGCAGAACAAGTTGTGCAAATAATCAGGAGAAGAAACATGAAACTTAAAAAGAATGTTTAAAAACCTTCCACTTTCTTAAAAATTCTAATTTTGCCCTTCTTTGTGGCATTTTTGTTTAAGTTTCGTTTTAGCTCCTTTTTTAGAATTGTCTTTTCCATCATAAAATTTAGGTTTCCAATTTTGTAAAATGCCTTTGGAATCACTCAATTTGGAGCTAAAACCTTCCCAAACGAATCGGTTAAAGTTTAGTCTCATTGCTATTAAAAAATGTCTACCGGAGTGGCTTTAACTGTCCCAAGGCTTCCCATAGTTTTCAGGGCCTCTGAGAACCTTAGAAAACTTAGAACTTCCATTTAAAAAATCCCTCCTATGAGTATTCTAAAAATTTCCTGAAATTACAAAAATACCATTATGTTTCGTTGTCTTTTCGTAAGAATCTGTCTGACTATTCTAGTTTCTGTTTCAAGGTACCTCTGACTGTGAATCACCATTAAGTGAGGTCTAGAATATTATTCTAATTTTATTAGACCTCAAATCACTCTATCTGGGAGACTTCTCTTTGTATCTGATGAATTTTGTATATTTACGGAGAAACCGTACGTTACGTTTCTTGCGTTTTCTCTTGTTTTCAAAGAATTAGATATTACATAAAACACTCCCTAGATGATTGGGACATGCTTAGTCAAGACTATGTATTGATATGAAGCCCATGGAGTTTTGCAATTTTTCTTGAAGAAAATGGCTTATATGCAACTTCTTAAAAGTTTAAGAGACTCATACCATATCTTACATAAGCCTAATTACCTGTAGGAAAAATAAGATTTCACATTTCTCTCCAAATCGCTCAGTTGCACCAACTTGGTTTTCTTGGTTCTCTTTTTTATTCCAATGGACCAATCTTACTTCTCATACTTCCAAACACTTGTTTCTTTCTTGTTCAGGTCAAAATTCATCTCCCTCCATGAAAGCTAGGTTTGACCAAAATTACACTAAAGAGAAGCATCCAATAATAAGCCATTAAAACTCAAAAAGCTTACCTTGTTTATGAGCTCTTTTAAGATACTTCCACTTGAAACAAGCCTTGACGGGTCAGGTCGCACAACCCCCAAAATAAAACTAGGTTGAATTAAAATTTATAGTTAGTGGCACAACCTAAGTCATCTCCCTTGGAAATAAAATTTAATGTTTAATTAGGTTTTCCAAGTGTAAAAGAACTCTACAAATTACCTAATTAAAGGGGGTTTAATCTAATTAAACTAAGTAAAATGAAATTGAATTAAAACTCTTAATTACTACCTAATTGCATGAATTAAAGAGTGAATGATAAACATCTGACTAGTTTTGGATTTGTCCCTTGGTATCCACTATCCTTATCCTAATCCAATTGTCATTAATTCTAGTCTAAGAGTCCCTAATTGTGTTCATAACAATGTATCTTGAATTACCACACAAGAATCAAGAGATTAACAATCTAATGTTGAATTAAAACCTGAATCCCATGTCAAATCATTAATTCTTGTCATTAGGATCAATGAAGACTAAATTTGATTGATTAATGGATTAATTAGCCTCTGAATTATCACTTTAAGATATTTAATTAACCAATTAAATTCCAAGGAATCCTTAAACTAGACAATCAAGCACTCAATTTCATTCATACATTTTATCAAATACCTTGACTGCATACATGGGACATAGGAAGAGAATAAAAAATTCAACACTTGATTTAATCAATTAATTAACAAATATTATCCTAATTAGTGTCTAACCAGCCACTAATTATAACTACACCAATCTCAATCAAATACATCTCAACCAAGCATGTACAAGAAAAAGGAAAAGTGTAGAAAAGTAAGAAAATCTTAATTCAAAAATCTATTTATGATCCATGGATTCAAGCTTCTCTAAGTGTCTTCTTCCAAGTTAGCCACTCAAGAGAATTAGAGCTTCATTGGAGGTGGAAGGATGGAGGAAATGGGATGGAATGAAGCTACAGCGTGGAGGAGTAATAGATGAATGGAATGTGTGAATAATTGTCTTTATTCAATGAATTGATGCTTTGGATGAATGGCTGATATATTGATTAATTCCACCATGGATGATGCGTCTTGAATCAATGGATGAGTTGCTACCCGAGTGTATTATTTTTAATCCTTCATGTGCTTCTTCTCCTTTAAAAATCACCTCGCTGATGGAGAGTTTGAGAATGGAATGGATGATTCGATGGAATGAATGAATGAATGGATTCTCTCGATGGGTGAATGATGCTCCCTTTCACGTGCTTCATTTTTTTTAATTCTTCACATGTTGCTTCCCCCTCTTCCTCTTTTTTTTTTTAAATTTCCTATAGCTTCTTCTTACCAAATGAATCACTTCCTCCTCTTGTGTATATGAGTGTGGTTCCCATTATGAATGGATGATGATTCCTCCTGGAGTAACCCCTTCTCCTTGTACATTCTGTCTGTGTGTATTTTTGTTCATCCCCTTATGTGGTTTTCTTCATCTATTCATTCCCACGTCACTTCCCACATATTATTTCCATGTAAGCATCTACATGGTTGGGTCTTTCATTCCTTCCCACGTGAGCAACTCTTTTCTAGCTTCATTCATTCCTTAGCTTCTTCTTCACATGGCTTTATTTGGCTTATTAATTCTATTACTTCTCCATGTCTTACTTTATGTGCTTCTTAATGCCTCCTTTAGCTCGTGTGTGAATAAGACTCCCATACATATGCTTTATCAAATCTCCAACCTTTTCATCACGTTTTAAACCCATAAAGAAGAGCTCCTTGCCTTTTTAATAGGATCCCACTTTCTTCTCTATTTCAGCTGCAGCCCATGGCTTTCTTCCTCTTTTTCTCTTCTTCATACTTCTTTTCTTCATATATGAGCTGCCCTGTAACTGGTTCTACCTCTTGTTTCATCTACCCAAGCCTCTTTTTCATTCTTCCTTTTCTTCAAATGCTTCTTCATTTGTGTTTTCTTAAAGCATGAGAACCAATAGTTGCATGCTTCTTGCTTCATTTAGCTCAAGCTCTTCATGTAGCTTCTCTTCATTCCTTATCTATAAGCTTAGGTATGCTTCATGTAGCTCTTTTTTTATGTTTCTTTTCCTCTGTTCCAGCCACATAAGCTACCTTCTCATATGTTCATTTAATCTTTTTTTCTACTCCTCACATTCTGTTTTAGAGCTTCCTTTATTTATTATTCATATGTTGCTCAAGTGTGTGTGCAAGTGAGGTAGTGTGCATTTCAACGTGAGTTTATGCTAGAAAATGGAGTGCATAATTGGGTAAGTGTTAGTGTGGCTACCTTAATGTGTTGTTGCTCCCTACTTTTCACCAAAACAAGGCATCATCCATGCTTTTTTCCACACGAGTTGATGTGTGTGTGACATGGAAGCTTGTGTGCATATGTTCTGGACCCGTGGCAAGCTACTGAATGAGTGCATGTGAGATGAATGGAATGAATGAACATGCATGGCTTCCTACATGTGTTGGAGCTATTGGAAATGAAGTGGCTGATCTATCTTTCGCCTCTTATGGACTTCCCAAACCCGTAGCTTACTCTGTTCTCCAACTTCTTCCATTAGAGATGAATCCTCACTTAAACTATGGCTTACTCATGCATGTGTGTGTTGGTGTAGTGGTTGGAACGTGGGTGAATAAAGTCATGTAAAAGTGAGTTGCTACGTAGAAGTGTGTGATTACATGGGAGTGAGCTAGTGATATGGATGAGTGAAGCAACATGAGTGGAGATGAATGAGAGTGGATGTACTAGATGATAGACATGCAAGAGAGTGTGATATGGTTATGGATGTGAGAATTGAATGAAGCTAGCTAACTATACATGTGAGTTGCTTGTGGAGTGAATGTGAATGAATTTGTATAAGCACTTTCCTTCTTCTAAAACCCCCATCATATGCCAAATTCTCCTCCAACCTTTAAATTTAAATTACCCAAAGCCTGCACAAAAAGATTGAAAAGAAAACTAAGCAGGAATATTTACAAAAATTATTTAAAAGATTTATGCATTAAAATCTAATAATTTTACAAATAAATTCCTAGAGTGCAAAAATGGCTACTAAAATCAATTATCCACCTAATTAAATCCTTAAAGCCATATTTGATCATTAAAATGCCTAAGTTAGGAGAATTAAAATATAGAAAAATAGACTTCATCAAGCCTCTCCTTCCAAAACTTCCTTCTTCTACTTGGGTTGACCTCAAAATAGAACCATATCACCTCCAAATTGAAGGAAATAGAGAAGAGAAGATGGAGAAGAGACTTAGCATGAGAAGAACCAAGGAAAGGAGCAAGGTTTCTCACCTTTTGTACAAGATTGCTTCCTCCCTTCTCTTTCTTGGTTCAGCGTTCTTTAGCTCATGGAAAACCCTAGTTCATATGCCTAAAAGTCAATGAAGCAAAAGGGGATGAAGGTAACATGCTATAAGTAGCCCAAAAAGTCACTTTATCAACTTTTCTACTTTGCGTCTTAGTCCATTTTCATAGTTCTAGTCATTTAGACTCAACTCAACTCCTTTTTGAAATCTATCTTTTTCATCATAATATTTAGGTCCTCTAACTTATAAATTGTCTTTGGTTTCACTCAAAAAGGATTTAAAACCAATTCGAACCATTCAGTCAAAGTTTTAGTTAATTGACAGCCGAAATCGCTCATCGGAAGGGTTTTAACTGTTATAGGGGTTTCCATGATTTTCAAAGCCTCTAAGAACTCTAAAAAGCTCAAATTTTCCATTTAAAAAGCCATCTTATGAGTTTTTCAAAATTGCTAAAAATTATGAAAATGCTCCAACTTTCTTTCACAAACTTTTCTAACTCATCTAGCTCGGGTTTTTAGGCAACTCGAACATCAAATCTTCATTTTTCATTATTCAAAATTTAATCCTAATTTTATTTGGCCTTAAATCATTCATTTTAGGGGACTTACTTTTATAATTGACTCATTTCTAATGTTTTAATGAAAACCAGATGTTACAATGTTAGCTTCTTCACCAAGAAAGATCAAAGGGCTAAGATGAGTTATGCGCATCCAATGGTCCAAACTTTTTCACATTAAAAGAATGATAACATCAATCTTGAAGTAACAATAAGATAATATCCAAATCCCTTTTGGAATCATCTAACTTGCAAAATGCAATTAAAAAAATAATTGGGCCTCTGTTGAAAAATATAATAAAAATGTATTTAAAGTTCATTAATATAAATTTAGCCTACTTAATATAAAATAAATCCAAAGTCATCAATTTACTCACTAAAGTCATCAATTTACTTACTATGAATTATTAATAAGACTAAACATGTGGAATATAAAATATAATAATGTCGAAATATCATTAAGCTTGCTCCATTTGTTCTTATTTAACTCATTCTACTAACTTAATATCTGCCAGTTCCACTCATGTTCAACACATTTCATGTCTAATTTGTGACTACCCACTCCACCATCATGTAGGTTCACTCCACTTGTTTATTATAAGTTATTTTGTCTATTAATTTTGTCATACTATAAAGAAATAGTACATATTTTACATTACAATGTGCTTTACAACATCAATTTCTTATCCTTAACACTTTTAGCAGTGGAATAAACTGACATTAAAGGCCCAATTTTTTAAATTTTTCATAAATAAATAACTTTAACATAGAAATCTCAAATTTCACCCTGGGCAAATCTATTCAATATGAAACATCATTAAAAAGAGTTATGAATCTCTGGCTCCAAGTCATAAGAATTAGGGGTGTACATGGGTAGGGTTGGGCCGAACATCTAATTGGCCCAAAGCCCAGCCCAATTTTGATATCGAATATGTTTTTATGCCCATGGCCCTGCCCCTGCCCCGCCTGGGGAAGCCCAATTTTATGTAGGGCTAGGGCGGACTAGGGCAGCTCGGGCCAGAGCCAGCCCTAAGAAGCCCGAAATTTTTTTTTAACAAACAACAAATCAATTATTCAATAATCAAAAGCCAATTCCAAACAAAAATAAAAGCATTCAAAATAAAAATTAATGAACCTAAATAAAGCTTATATATATATATATTTAATAAAGACACTTATCAATCATTCAATTCTAAAATAAAATCTACAAGACAAATTATTAAAAATATTATAAAGATTTCAAACAATAACATACCTCAAAATAAAAGTATTCTTCAGAATGATTGGATCATTGTGGAAGAATGATTGCTAAACAAGTAGTAGGTAGCCTTTACAAAAGTTGGAGTACAAATAATGTTTAGCCTTATAATGCAATATACCCCACATTGAGATATCAAAATTATTTATAATTTACAAGTTAAAGAGAACAAGGCATAATTCCAATCTACTTATTAGGAGCATGTTGCCTTAATGTAATATCAAGCACTCTTATGACTTCTAGGAAATTTTCAAACTCCTACCCACGTAATGCATTGGCAATGGCTTGCATTAGAATTTTTACATAAGAAATTGGTAACTTTTAACTTCAAATCAGAAAACTCTAATTAAGACACTGCTTTCCTACTTTGTATATAATTAAACTATTGTAAAACATTATTAAAGCTAATCTCCACCATTAATGCACCTAAATAGAGCTTATATATATATATATATATTCAACAAAGACACTCATCAATCATTCAATTCCAAACTAAGATCCACAAGACAAATTATTAAAAATATTGTAAAGACTTAAAACAATAACATACCTCAAAATATAAGTAATCTTCCACTATTGCTTTGTGAAAGTTAACATCCCTACCAAAGTGCACATTCTCAACATTTCCTATAAGTAGGAGCAACAAATCAACCATTGGAGAATTTTAACTATTAAAGCTACAAAAAAAGGACTTAAAAAAAAAAGAAGACATTAACTAACCTTATAAGACCAATAATTGTTTATTATTGCATCGGCAATAACCATCTCCATTTAAGTGCTCATTACCATCATTTTCAACAATCACCAAATCAATCAATTGAAAATCAAATAAATGGAAAAAAAATCTTGAACACATAGTTAAAATAAAAGAAAAAAAATCTTTTTACACATCAAAATACAAAATATTATGAGCACAAGTAGTCAACTAATAACAAACAACAATCAAAGAAAATCACATAATATCTTACATATATGGCATTAAGAGTCATAAAATAGAAAATACAATGTGTAAATTAAATTGCAAAGCTACAACAATAAATAAAAGCATATCACTATTTAGTGACACTTGTTCCTCCTGAAATCTCTGTAAAAATAAAACAATTGAAAATTAGAAAGTTAAATTCACAACCAAAAAATGCATCATACTTAATTTTTTCTCCAAGTATAGAATTTACCTGATTCAATCATTTTCTCAAACTCTTTGTATTGATCAAAGTCATTATCATTAAAATTGAACACTTGAAGGGATAGCCAATTTTGGGTGTAGATAAGTGCTTCAACCATTTTTGGTGATAATGAACTCATAAATACATTAAGCACCCATCCGTTAGTGCTAAAAGTAGATTCAAAAGCCACAGTGGATACTGGCATAGCTAATACATCACGTGTAATCATAGAAAGCACTTTATACTTCTAGCATTATCTTTCCACCATGCCAAGATATCAAAAGACCTTTCCTCCTCAACTAGATCAGCTGCAAGATACTTATCTAACTCCATTTTTTGGTTACAAGTAAATTTCAATTTTTTCGATGCAAGCCACTTGTTTTTTGGATCAACATATACTGGTATCCTCTCCACAACATCCCTTCCATCAAATCCACTGCAATTGTCATTTTTTTCACTTGATTCATTAACAACCCCTACAAAATATTGTTCATATAGACGATATAAGGCATCTTTGATCTTTCTTTTCATGGTTGCACACACATCATGATCAAGATATATATCATTGAAAGCAATGTTAACATATGCAAGTTTATACTTGGGGTTCAATATCACTCCTATTACCAACAAAGGGTTTATATTTTTTGGCTTCCCCTAATACTTATCATACTTCCTCTGCATATTCTTAGCCATATCTCCAACAAGAGTATCTGTAAATGTAGAACTTGCTTGCAACATAGTCTGAATATGAGCAATTTCATGAAAACATGCATTTGATGTCACATATAGTGATCCACTAAATTTCAATATAATATTATAAAAGACTTTGAAAAAGTCAATAAACACAGAAGCATTACTCCAATCATATGCCATAGGAGGACCAATTCGATTATCATCTTCCTTAAAATATGCATTATATGCCTCATCTTCATCTTCCATTCTCTCAAATACTTTTTGAAACTTTATGGCATGCTCCAACATCATGTAGGTGGAATTCCACCTAGTTGTAACATCCAAACATAAAAGACTCTTAGACTCTATCTTTTCCTTTTCAACAAAACTTTTGAATTTTTGTAACCTTGTAGGAGAAGATCTAACATATCTAATAGCATTTCGAATGGCAAAAATAGAGTCATGCATATCCTTTAACCCATCATTCACTACTAAATTCAGAATATGAGCACAACATCTCACATGCAGATAATCCCCATCACACACTGACCCATTCCAGTTTTTTAATCATTTTTTCAAGTATGCCACTGTAGTATCATTAGAGCTTGCCTTATCAACTGTTAAAGTGAAGACTTTTTCAATACCCCATTCCAACAAACATTTCTCAATTGCCTTTCCTATAGTGTCACCCCTATAGTTTTCAACTATGCAAAAGTTTAAAATATGCTTCTGTAATCTACACTGTTCATTAATGAAATGAGCTGTCAAGCACATATAGTTAAAATTTTAAGTTGATGACCAAGTATCTGTAGTGAGACACACACGGGCACATGAATTTTTTAATAAATCTTTCAATTTCTTAGATTCTTCATGGTAAAGTTTTAGGCAATCCCTAGCAACTATCACTCTTGATGAAATTGGAAATCTAGGTTCCAAATAATTCAATAACTCTCGAAACTCATTCCCTTCCACAACCCAAAAGGACATCTCATCACATATTACAAACTTAGTTAGAGCCTTTCAACATTCATCTAGACTATATGTATGAAGGAACAAAGATCTTGCAGCCTCCTCAACATTGTCTCCCCCACAAGGATGAGTGTATACTAAAATGGGTTGATTTTTTGTCCTATGTAGGCTCTTCATACATGTTTTTAGATGCCTATTCAATGAATTTGTTCCATGTTTTGTTTGGTGACAAGCATAGGAAGCCTCACAATATCTACATACAGCTCTATGTTCCCCTCCAATTTCATCCAATAGAAGTTTTCTAAAATGCTCCCACACATTAGATTTATTTATAGGGGTTTTTCTCTTTCCACCTACATTTACAAAAGGTGTAGCAGCAGAAGTTACAGTGGTAGCAACATTTGAAACTAGAAAGTGTTGGGTGGAAGTATTGCCAAGTTGGGGTTGAGGTTGGGATTAGGATTAACCTTGAGTTTGTTCAGTACTCTGATTTGCCATTGGTGCTTTTGTTCCTATAATAGTTATTAAAATTCATATGATAATTGAATAACTCAAGTAAATAGCAAACATATTTGGAGAAGAAAAGAGCTATTCTAGCATAACATTGTAGAGTTTAATTGTTCTTGTGTGAGTAAATAATAATTGAATTTAACATGAAGGCAAGCATATTTATTGTGAACCAAATAAAGGTCTATTCATTAATTAAGCACTGAGAAGAAAATTTTGACTTGATATACATATTTGCAAATTAACCCTTATTGCACCCTCTCAAATCATCATATAACTGGAGTGGATCCAAAGTTGAATGCAATACTTTCATTTCTGCGGCACAATGAAGCATTTGGTCAGCGTTCTGGAATCTGGACAAATGGATATCGTAACATATACATATATATCTATATATGTGTATATATTTTATTTATTTTGGGATGATCCCTTTACCCTTAGCGATGGCTGTATTTGTAACAAGAAGCCTGCAGATATAAAACTTATGGGAACGAGAACTGTTATAGTAGTAAACCAACAGCCATTGATTAAGATAGAATATTAAAGAGTAATATTTACAATTTTACATAATTTAAATTAGTTTATCCATTTTATGCACTTTACTAATTCCTATTTATGATATTTTATAAACTTGAGAAACTACTTATTAAAATTGTGTGGAAAGAGATGCATAGACATATTTATAGAGAGACATTTGAATTGTTTGAACTGTCTAACATAACATCTATTTTCTCACCTAATGTTATTTATACAATATTATAACATCAGTTATTTGATGTTATGCATGCGTATCTGAAGCAACGATAGAACTGTGATTGCCTATATCTAGGTTAATTCTTCAGTATTCAATAATAATTAATGATTCTTCTATTGAGAGTTCACAGGAAGCTTCCCCATTATCTTAAGTTGGAACTGTGATGGTATTAGAAAAGCCATAGTGGTGCAAAGACGTAGGCAACTAGTATGCACATGTAATTTGAACTACATATTTCTAATAGAAACTATAAAACCTGTATTTGGTGAAGCTTATAGACTACTGAGGCTAGGCTTCTAAATGTCTTGTGGATCAGGGGAGGCTTGTTTTTGGCATGGAAGGACTCTACTCAATGCCAAATTGGTTTTGCTTCATCAAATGTTCAATTCCATAGGTCTAAATATTTGTTAATATAAGTGGGGATCAGAATTTAAATCTAGAAATATTTAAAAAAAGAAAAGGATTTAACAGGGGTTAAAATCATTATAAAGCTCTTAGTACATTTTAATAACAATTTATTGAAATTATTTTTAAATTATAATTTAACTACGATTATCCCTGCACTTGCTGAAGATCGTCATTGAACCATTCATGACAAATGGTTCAACCATAATTCCATTGATCACCATTAAACTCTTTAACGGTGATTAAAACATTGTTAAAGCTAAAAAAAACCATCATTTGAATACAATTTTTCTATAGTGACTTAATCTAAAATCATGAGGCTTAGTGACCAATTTTGCAACTTCTTCTCTGATGTTCTTGAATGTTTCTTCTACTTATCACAATCAAATAAATCGTCAACTCAACTCTCGAGAAGATTTGCAGGACTCATGTTTTATCCAGTTTGACAAGAGAAAAAGCATAGAGAAATTTAATAAATGAGGGAATTGACATTTTGGTCAAGACATGCAAGTTACTAGTATTTCATAATTATGATTTATAGCAAATTCAGTTTATATATTGCAACCAATCATAAGATAACTGGATATTTTTCTTTTAAAAAATAAAATAAAAGGAAGAGAGAAGTCAGCAGCAAATAGAAGGCATATCAGGGGGGAAGAAGATCTTACACAAAGTAACAGGAAAGCTTGAAGATAGAGCTAGCTTCGAGGGCTATGTGATAGCTACCTGGCAGCTGCAACAGTTGGAACCTATAAGAAGCTAGTAAGAACAAATTAGAAATTTAGAACGGATCTAATGCTCTACAACAATAGATCAAAGGGAGAATCACTAATTGAAGAGCAAATTAGCATCAAACCACAAGAAGAGGGAGACTACTATATGTATTTGGGATCGTCGAATGTCACGACTTTAGCGAGGCGAGAGTGGCTTAATCTTGGGTGGCAGGCTGGCCGCAAGTGATGGATGAAGAAAAAGTTGAAGAATGGAAATGAAGTGAAGACTGTGCGATGCAAGTTGCAAGGACGAGGAGCGTAAGGGCTGCAGTTGGGTTAGGGTACTACTGGTTGTGGAGTCAGGGGTGGTTGAGTTTGATTGATGCAGAGAAGGTAAGAAGCAAGCAAGAGTTGTGGCTCTAAGATGTTGCCCGAGGTTAAAGATTTGGACAGATACAGAACCTGTTAGGTGGGTTGAGCTTGTGCCTTGTAAAGTGTATACTGCCATATTGGGCTTAAAAAAGATGGTGATTGGATTGCGCAGCTTGCTACTGCTTCACATGAAAATCCAAGTTAATTTTTTTTATATATCTATACTGGGCTGGGCCGGGCAAACATTGTTTAAAGGCTCTGCCCGTGGCCTGACCCGGCTCGGTATAAAAATACTAAAATTTTTAAAAAGTTTTGCCCATTTTATTTTTGGCCCAACCCGGCCCAACCTGATTAGACCGGTCTATATCGAGTCCTTCAGGCCCATATACACCCCTAATAAGAATCAAACTAGAATTTTGGCACCATTTTTCATGAGTTCATATTTTAACCACCAACTTTAAAAATTCATATCTTAAGTTAGAAAAATCTTATTGGAAAAAAATTAGGATTCTATAGAAAGCTCAGGACATGAACTATATGATGTAAAAATTTTAGATTAAAAAAATTCATTTTAGCTATGAAAACTAATGGAACAGTAACCATATCAATTTTTGAATCTATGACAGAATCTAAACTTTAAGCATGCATATCTCTGACTACACAACTTTGTTTTATGTAAACTCAATGGCTATGGAAGGATTATAATACCAACTATATGCCTATAAAATTTCATGAGTATTGGAATTTATTTGGCCCCTTAAATACCCAGAAAACCAAAACTAACCCTATGAACAATACCCAAACAATTCTATAATTTGTAGCCAATTTTGAAAAATCATAATAAATTCTACAAAATTCTAAAAATTTTACTCTTTGGTTTGTGAAAAGCTCTAAATGAGGTCTAAATACATGTCAAATTTCATCCTAAAATTCATTCATTTAGTCTGATTTTGGTTCATGAGCAACATATGGCTCAAAATGGCATATGTATGGTTCCGATTAGTTCAAATTGAGCTTCTTTAAGTCATGTGGCCATTTGAGCATGTCCCAAATATGATATATAACATATATGACTATTTCATCAGGTCCTAAATATCATGCAACTCAAAATCTCTCAACCACTTGGCATTATACATACATATTCCATAGCTCTCACATACCCAAATCGCACATTCTTACACACACACACATATATATATTCAAAAGGGGCATTTACATCAGAATCCCATACTTTTACAATTGTGGAAATGGTTACATTACAAAACATGTACAACCTCTCATGTGTAATGTATTACATAAAAACCTAAACTATTATCAAAGTAGTGTTATTCATTCTTCTTGGTCTTCATTCTTAGTTTCTTGAGAATTCCCTAGATATTGTTAGAAATAATATAGGGGAGAATGAGATTTTATAAATCCCAATAGTTCATTTACCCTTCAAGTACACTTATAAGACATGTTATCATGTTAAAGAGAGAAAGCATGCATGATAAGCATCCAAATATCAAGCATAATCAAATATTTGAAGTCATATAGATCCATCAAAGTAAGAACAAGGTCTAGGGACTTTTGGTTTAGCCTTACCCAATTATTTAAGACTTTTGGATTATCCTCACCTACTTTTAGGGACTTTTGTCTTAGCCTCATTCATTCTTGAGACTTTTGGCCTTATCTCACCTATATTTAAGGACTTTTAGATTCACCTTATAACACTATATATTTTTAGCTCATCTCATAACATTCTCGTGCTTTACATTATACATTTCATGAAGGAGCAAGAAAAAGAGGATTAAAATAATGCATTTCTTAACGTTGCATTGCGTATAAAATTTTTATTTAGTGTCTTATGGATCGTGTGAGCTCATACATCACATTCTCATATTTAATTACATGAATACAACTCATTTCCATCATCAAAAGTGGCCTACAACTCGTGGGAAGCAAAAGGAAGCATAAAATACATATATGTATTTTCAGCCAGAATTCTCCCCTTTCTGTCACAAAATTTAAAAATTATAACTAATTCTAAAAAAAATCAAAATCATGCATTTCTGGCCATTCTAGAAGTATAAATATGTGTACTTTATGATAAAAATATGTCCAAGCCATGAAACACAACAAAAAAGAAGTTTGACATTCAAAAAAATTCAGAGGTCTGGCTATCCACTGGTACTGTCACAGGTTTCTATAGCAAACTTAAAAAATGTTCAATTAATTTCACAAAAATCAAATCCATGCAAATGATACAAATTTGGAAAGCTACAGATGTTAACTAGAGGAAAAAAATAACTCTAGACCAGTTCAGGCACGTCTAGACTTCGAAACCCAATCAAACAATACCTGAGGTTAGTTAGGGTGCCTGATATTGGATAGAATCTTTAAAAATTCATATCTCCTTCTCTAAACTCCAAATGAGATGCTTCCAATTGCCACAAGTCATTAGAAATGACTAGTTTCTTCATATAAAATTTTGTGACAATTTGACATCATTTAAATCCTGAGTGACAGATTTTAATTTCGAACCAGTATGAACAGTAACATGGCCAAAATAAAAAAAAATTTCGTCTTTGAAAATTCATCAAATATTCTCTAGACCTCTAAAAATTATATTCTTTAGTTTCTTAAAAATATCTCAAGAAGCTCTACTTGCGTGCCAAATCTTAGATCAAGAAGAGCTCATTTGGGCAAAAAGTAGTATAGGATTCTAAAATAGTCAATTCTTGCCCCATACAAGATACTAAAATATCCAAATGGCTTTCTTTGGTGTTTGGACCTCTTGGGCAAGTCTAAAAGCATAAATATGACTTGTATGAATTGCCCAAATGGTCTCAAACCTCATGCATCTCAATTTGACCATCCTACTTGCATTTATACATACACTTCTATAACATAATTTGCCATTACATGACTAAAATGTGCATTTCCATTTATACACCCTTAGCTCTCAATTATACATGATACATTAACATAGTTATACATGTTCATAATATCATAGGACCTATGAAACCATTTGTTACAACATTTTCCATTCATATGGCCTTAAAGTAATAAAATTCTAACACTTTAGTGTCATGCTTTCATTTCTCATGTGGTTAGCTTCCATCCTTAGCTCTCTTGGTCCATCTAGCATGTTAGAACATTGGAGATGAGGGGATGAGATTCAAAGAATCCTAATAGCTCATCTCCTATTCAATCATACATAAAAGATGTAAAACAAATGTTACAAATGTATGGATGGGCATATGGACATGTACAACCAATCAAGAACCATTTTCAACATTTGAGCAAGTCACACTTAGTATATAAAGGCTTGCCAAGCAAGTGAATTAACCTCACCCATTCACTTGTGGATTTTGGACTTGCCTCATCCATTTTTTAAGAGGTTCTTGGACTCAATCTTGCTCTTAGGAGTCAACCTCATTTTTGGGAGACTCTTTGCTTTGTCTTAACCAATTTTAAGGGTTCTTGGCTCATCCTCACCATGGCTAAAGGTTCTTGGCTTCACCATACTCAAGCAAACAAAAAAAAAATCATTTAAAAATATAATACATCATTATGGTACCATGACATATGAAATTATGTGAGATACTTTTCATGGCTTAAAACATACATATACACATTCAAAACAATGTAAGCACACATCTATGCATGAGAGAAGGTGGAGAGAGCCACCTTACTTGCATTTTGCACAGTTTTTCCTTAAGTCTTAAATCCTCTCCCTTGACCTCACACACCTAAGAAGGTGGAGATTACTTCTCTTGGCCTAAATACATTGTATGGAAGCTAGTTATACTCTTGAATTAAATTCTAAGGCCCTATATTCACTAGAAAAGTTAGGTGTCTCATAAGGCTCTTTTATGGTTCCATAATGCACTTAATGAAGCAACCTTAAGAAAACATCATCTTGGCTCCATTCTTTCTATTCATTTATGATTCTTGACTCCTTTTAAGCCTCTTAGAATCATCATACAATCCATTCTAGGAGCCTAGTTAGGTGTTGCTTCTTTAAGCCATATTATGGAACATATAAGGCCATCTTGCTGTCTATGGTTCCTAAAATTTTTCTAAGGCTTCCTCTCATATTTTCCAATCATACATAATGCAAAACTAAGCTTAGAAGAAATTAAAACACTCCCAAGGTGCATTAACTCTCCTCGAATGAAGCTATACTTTTATAATGCACCAACGAAGTTTCCTTACTTTCTTTGATGGGAGAAACATGTAGAAAGCTCTCTTGATATCTTAGGAACTCATATGAACACTTAAACATCATAAAATATGGCTAGGGTTCATGATAAAGTTCAAGGTGCAATCAAAACCCTAACTTTTCTATCTTGCAAATTCATGATTTTTACTTGGATTTCTTTGCATATTCTTACTCTTCTCCCTTAAATTCATGGAATTCACCCTTGGTTCTACCCAAAATTCAAGCCCTCTTATAGTTACATATATGGGACAAAATAGGGAGAAGAAGGGGGGAGGAATAACTACCATGGGATGGAAGATTTACCTTGTTTTTCCTTGTTTTCTTACTTGATTCTCACTTTCCTTGGCCTCCTCTCTTCAAATCCGAATTTTTCCCTCTGTTCTTCCCTCCAAACAGATCCAAAAACTTCAATAAAACCATAGGAAGAAAGCTCAAGAGGAGAGGAACAAGTTTGGAAGAAGAATGAGCATAAAAATCCATGAAATTCTTTACCTTTTCCTTGCTTTTTCTCCTCCTTTCTTCTCCTCTATGGTGTGCCTAAGAGAGCTGGTGTTTTCTCTAATTTTTAGGTAGAATGGGTCATGCAAATGAAGGGGAGAAGAAATAAGAAACTTAAAGAGTGTTCAAGAAACTTTTACTTTCTTAAAAATTTCAATTTTGCCCTTCATTTTTGGTATTTTCATTTATAACTCGTTTTAGCTCCTTTTTTAGAACCATCTTTTTCATTATGAAATTTAGGTTCCTAATTTAGTAAAATACCTTTGGAATCACTCAAATCAGAGCTAAAATCTTCCCAAAAGAATTAATCAAAATTTGGGTCAATCAACGTTAGAAAATATCCACCAGAATGGTTTTAACTGTCCTAGGGATTTTCATAGTTTTCAAGACCTCTGAGAACCCTGGAGAACTTAAAACTTTCATTTAAAAAGCCTTCCTGTGTGAATTCCAAAATTTACTCAAAATGACAAAAATGCCCTTATGTTTCGTCAACTTTTCGTTCAAATTTATTTCTTCATTCTAACTCTATTTTTCTTTCTGTCTGAGCTTAAGATTCTCATTTCTGGGAGTCTAGAATGCTTCCCAAATTTTTTGGGACCTTAACTAAGTCATTTCGAGGGGACTTCCTTTTGTATCCGGTGAATTTCATACGTTTACGGAGAAACTATACGTTACATTTCTTATATTTTCTCTCGTTTTCGAAGAACCAAATATTACACACCTCACCCATATTAAAGGATTTTTGGCACAACCTCACCCATTAAGAGCCATTCCACATTTCAATTACATTCTATATAACATAATTGCATTAAGTCATCACACCAAGAGCAATAAACATAATTCATAATCCATACACTCATATAAGTAATCAATGATAATCAAATAACCAACATAAGCATACAAGAATGGATGCTACCTTTATTGAAGAAGAACAAATTCCCTCCTTAATTCTCACTTTCCTTTCTTGGTCTCATAAACACACTTGGGAGTGACACGGCTTGCTTGGCCTAGACACATCAAACAAGACACAAATGCATCAATGAAATTATTTCTAGACTCACATAAGCCTTACATATGCCAATTTTAGTTTTGGGCTTCTATATGGTTTCATTTAATGGCATAATGAAGCAACTCATATAATTCATTATCATGGCTTCAATTTCTCACTCAATATAAGCCATATGGCTTCATTTAAATTCATTAAAGTTATCATAAATTCAAATCAAGGAACCTAACACTAAGTTATTTTTTTATGCATAATGAAACCCCAAATTTTCACCTTTATAAATAAAACTTATAAATTCAAATCAATAGTTCTTTTGGTATTTATAATTCATATCTAGACCATTCCTCTTAGAATCAAAGAAAAATCTCCCTAAGTGCTTCATATGAGTCTTGGTTGAACCTATGCAAGGTGGAGTCACCTATGGAGTTTTGTTCCATTCTCTTAGGAATTTGGCATCTATGAAGCTTCTTTGATCACTTTTTTAATCAATTACACTTTTACTGTAATACCATAATTTCTTAGCTCATTCCATGCTATTTTTATACCTCATATCAATCAATTCATGTGAGAGGCAAGAAAATGGCATTAAAGTATTAATTATTTTTGCGTTGCATTGCGTCACGTATAAAAATTCCATTGGGTGTCATGTGGACTGAGTGAGCTCATACTATACTTTCTCATATTTAATTACATGTATACAAGTCATTTGAATCATAGAATCATGCCCACAACTCATGGAAACCGAAATGGAGCATAGAATATGGAGATTTATTTTCGGCCAAATTTGGCCCCTTTTTTAGCCAAATTTTGAAATATCATAACTAATTCTAAAAAAATCAAAATCACACATTCTTGGCCATTATGGAAATCTACAGATATCTAATTCACACTAAAAATATGCCCAGACAATAACATCCATCACAAAGGGCATTTGACATCCAAAAAAGTCCAGATGTCAAACTGCCTCCTAATGCTATCACAGATTTTGCAGCAAACTTTGAAAATATCCAATTAATTTCAAAATATCCAATCCAATCAAATATACCAATCTAGAAATCTATGGATGTTAGCTAGAGGGAAAAAAATATTTCCAGACTAGCTCAGGTAGTCCAAATCTAGGAATTTAATAGAACAATAACTCAGGTTGGGTAAGGGTCTTGATATTGGATAGAATATTCAAAAATTCATATCTCCCTCTCTAGACCTCCAAATGTGGTGCTTCT
Source organism: Erythrophleum ivorense (assembly GCA_026724425.1). NCBI lineage: Eukaryota > Viridiplantae > Streptophyta > Magnoliopsida > Fabales > Fabaceae > Erythrophleum > Erythrophleum ivorense. Next base: position 2,154,555 of record JAIUCV010000039.1, on the reverse strand, counting down.
AATTTTCACAAGTAACTAAGAACGTCTAGTTTGTTTGTATAAAATTTTGCAATAATTGGACATCATTTGCCTTATAAGTGACAGAATTTAATTTTGGACCAGTGCTACAGTATCAAGGACCAAAACCAGAAAATTTTTTAACTTCAACAATTCATCAAATATTCCACAGACCTCCAAAAATTACCAACTTTATCTTCCCAAAAATCTCTCAATAAACTCTAAATTTATGCCAAATTTCAAGCTAAGAATAGATCATTTGGACAAAAAGTGGTATAACCTCCTAAAATGCTAAGTTTTTGCTCCATATGGGTAACCAATTTGTCCAAATAGCTTTCTTAATTGTTTGGCACCTCTTGGGCAAGTTTCAAAGTACAAATATGACTTGTAGAGACTACCCAAGTGGTCCCAAACCCTATGCATCTTATTTTGGTCTCTCAACATCTATTTATGCACTAAACACACATGCCATACAAGGGTCCAATAACATAATTTCATGGATTTAATACTACATACATTATACATATAGTCTATACATCATGTTACATATGCTCAAGGTTTTACACAACCAAAAATAATATGTACAATACTTCTTGACACTCCATTACAATTTAAACTACAAATTAAACAAAGTGTAGCCACTTAGTGTTCTTGGCTTACATTTCCTTGGCCTTGAGCATCACCTAGACATTTTAAGTATGAGAGGGAAAGGCGAGTGAGATTCCAAGAATCTCAATAGCTCATACACCCATTCACACCATATTCAAGGCATACATACATCAAATATATGAATATGCAAGTATAAAGTGTGCAATAAATCTCATTTCATGCCACATCAACATATCAAGACCACTCTCATGCTCTAGGGCCTTTTGGTTTAGCCTCACCCTGTTTCTAGGACTTTTGGATTTGCCTCTGTAACATCTTACTTTTGTGCTCATACCCATCATGCCTTACATACTCATATACACATGCTAAGCATACAAGGGAGGTTATTTGCTCTACCTTATGCTTGGTTTCTATGGCATTATGTATGGGTAGATTTCCACTGAAAGTCACATGGACCGGGTGAGCTCTTTCTCTACATCCTCATGCTTAATTATACTACTAAGACTCATTTTAATCCCAACAACATGCTTTAAACTCATGGAAAGCAAGACATGCATTTTTGTTCTTGGCAGATTTTGCTTCATTTCTGGGCTAAGTTTGGAAATGCATAACTAAATGCAGAAAAATCGTATCTGCATGCTCTCAGTCATTCTAGAAAGCTCAAGACGTCTGCTTCATGCTAAAAATATGTAGAAGTCTCAATATCTTACATATCATAAGTTTGACATCAAGAATCGTCCACTGGTCAGAGGGGGCTCTTTTACTGTCACAGTTTACTGATATGGACTTTGAAAATGTCTAACTAATTCCAAAAAAATCCAATGCTTATAAATGATATCTCTATGGAAATATGTGGATGTTAGCTAGAGGATAAAAATATCTCCAGATTAGTTCACCAAGCCAAACTCCCGGAAACCGATGAAACAGTACCTCGGGTCTGGTTGGGTGTCTGATTCTGGGCAGGAACTTCGAAATTGTATAACTTACTCTCTAGACCTCTAAATGAGGTGCTTCCAGTTCCTAAAAGTCACTGTGACCATCTAGTTTCTGTGTATAAAATTTCGTAGCCATTGGACTACGTTTGCTCCTCGGATGACACGATTTATAAACTGACCAAATGAACAGTGTTTTCTGAAATCCGAAATTCTGATGTCAACTTTGAAAAATCATAGAGAATGCTATAGACCTCTAAATGACATGAAATCTAGCTTCCCAGAAAGCTCTAAACATGATCTAGTTACATGTCAAATTTCAGGACAAGAAGAAATCATATGCTTAACCTTGGACATCATGTGCAAAAAGGCCTTTTCTTGGCCAAAAGTGGGGCTCATGGGGCCCAATCTTGGTTCTTCTACTTCTATGACCCATTGAGCACATGAGAAAGCATCTCTAGGGGCCATCAATCATGGCTCAAGTGTCTAATAACTTAGATTGGAGAAACTCACTACCCCATGCCCACTTATGCACTCATATGGCCTATGCTATTATTGAGCATTTCACATTCAAAACTTACTTTCTCATTCAAAATATGCCTCATTCTCATTCATTCATCATTCATACATTAACTTACAAACATACATAGAGGCTACATCATATACATTCTTAATTTACAACACTTGTCTCATATACAATACATTTACAAGAAGCTCTTTTACAAATCTTTCTTAGTCTCCCTAGCCTCATGCTTGGTGATGGTTCCCATCTCTAGTCTCACTTAGTCCACCTGGCAGGTTTGGATGGTGGAGAGGGAGGGTGAGATTTAGAGAATCCCAGTAGTTCATCTCTCATTCAATCATACATATATAGCATGCAAACAAGTCTTATTGTGCATGTATGGCATGTTAGCATATAAAATCATGATGAAAGCATTTAAAACATGTGAATTGGCCATGCATAAAGGAAAACAATCTCAACATGTGAGTAGGCCATACATAACATTTAGAAGCTTGCTAAGTACTTGGATTAGCCTCACCCACTCACTTGTGGCTTTTGGACTTGCCTCACCCATTCTTAAGAGGTCCTTAGACTCAACCCTTACTCTTTGGGAGTCAACCTCACTTTTGGGAAACTCTTTACTCTTGTCTCAACCAACTTAAGAGTTTGGCTCATCCTCACATTTGCTAAAGGGTTATTGGCCTTTCCATTCCTCAAGCAAACCAAAACAATCATACAAATCATCATTTCAATTCATAACATCTCATCATGCTAACACACTTCTCATAACTCGTATCATACATACATACAAGCAAGACAATGTAAACACACAATTATGCATGAGAGAAGGTGGAGAGAACTACCTTATTAGCTATTGACAACTTTCTCTTTCAACTTGTCTCCTCCTTTGTTACTTCCACAATTACCACTAGATTGAAGTACTCCCCTTAAGCCTAGACAAACAAGGAGCATAGGATTACACTCTTAATACCTTATTCATAAAGCAAGGGATGTCTTCTAATAAACCCTACCAAGCATGTACAAGCTAGAGGTTCTCTCTTTCTCTCTAGGAGTTTACTAACTATTCTTCTCTTTTCTTGCATTTCTCAACTCATCACCCTCTCTTGTAAAGGTCTCTTGCTCCCTCTAGGTCAGAACCGAAACTTTCTCACTCCTTAACCCACGAAAAGGAAGCTTAGGAGGAGGGGGGATGAATCAAAGAGAAGGAGCATGAAGAGTTTTGAAGGTTCTTACCTTTCTTCCTTAGCTTCCCTTCCTTCTCTCTTGGTTCCTCCTTGTTTCTCTCTCTCTCTAACCTTCTTTTCTGTGCTTAGACGAAGCTTAAGGCGGTTCTGAGATAAGGGATGAGTTGGAGCTCTTTAAAACATCAAATTTTCTTTTTTCTCGCTTTTCCGGACTAACCCTCGCTATAGCGAGCCATAACCCTCGCTACGGCGAGCTTGAATAAGTCCCAGACCCCTGCCTTCGCTATGGCGTTCGCTACGGCAAGCAATTCCCTGGATTTTGTATGGGGGTGCCCGAACTCGCTATAGCTAGAAGGCAGTCTCGCTATAGCTAGACCACTTCTCGCTATAGCGAACAGGTACATTCGCTATAGCTAGGCTGTAGCTAGCAGACTTAGAAAATTTTCAGCTTCCAAAAATTTTCAGCTTTTCTTTTCTTTTCTTTTTCTTTTCTCATTTCTTTTCTATTTTCTTTTTCTTTTCTTTTTCTTGGCTGTTACAGCCTCACTCTTGGCCTAGAGACTTTTGACTTAGCCTCACCTATTCAAGGGACTTTTAGCCTTGTCTCACTCATGCCATGAGCTTTTGGCACATCCTCACCTACTTTAAGGGACTTTTGGCATTACGTCACCCTTGAGAGCCATTCTCACAATCAATGGCATTCAAAACAACACATTAGTACCAATGCAACCTCAAGAAATCAAGTGGCATGTTCTCAAATCACAAGAGCATATACAAGCACACAACATATACATATGCACACAAGAATGCAAGAGAATGAGTGGAGAGTTACCTTTTAATTAATGCAAGCTTACTTTGCCAATTCCTTTACCTCCTTGGTCTCACAAGAGCACTTAGGTGGAGTAGGGTTCTCTTGACCTAGGCATCACAAACATCACACAGTTACACACTTGAAGCAAGCCAAGAAACTAGGTTCACTCTTAAACACACACTTGGTTCCATAATGGGCATATTGGTTCCATAAATGGTCCATTGAAGCAACTCATATCATCCAAGTTCTAGGCTCCATTCTCTTGCTATTTCTAGACTTCTTAGACTCATTTAAGGTCCTTGGAGCCATCACATATTCAATTGCACCCTTGAAAGAACAAATTGCTTCATATGGCACCATTATGGACACCATTGTCCCATCTCCCAACTTATGGCTCCTAAATTTTTTCTAATGATTTCTCCCATCTTCTAACATCATATAAAGTCCTAAACCAAGGCTAGAATAAATTAAAACATCCCCTAGCCTAATAAACCTAGCTTAGCTAAAATATGCACCATAATGGAGGTTCAAGGAATGTGATTTTTCCTTGATAGGATAGCCACTTGGGAGGCTTTCTAGAGGTCTTAGGAGCTCAAGGGAACATTCAAATAGCCAAGAAAATATTCACACAAAATCAGATTTTGCAAAACCCTAGAAAACACTATACTTTTCTAACTTGTTTTCAATTAGTTTTTCTTGGAATTTCTTACCATATTCCATCTCCCCATGGCCTAAAATCATTGTTCCTTCCTTGTATTTAGACAAATCATCCTCCCCTCCTTTGGTTCTGTTCTTGGCCGAAATACACACAAAGGGAGGGGGAAGAGAAGATGCAACAAAAAGCAAGGATTACCTAGGATTCAAGTGTCTTTCTCCTTGATTCTCTTCTCCTTAGAAAATTCAAAATTCTCCCCTTGGTTCTGAACCTAAAACAGAACCAAAAAGCTTAACTAAACCATAAAAAGAAAGGAGGAAAGGAGAGGAACAAGATTGGAGGAAGATGGAGCATGAAAATCTATAAGTTTCCTTACCTTTGCCTTGATTTTTCTCCTTCTTTTCTTCCCCTTTTGATGCATCTAAGAGAGAAAATCAACTTCTGTATTTTGGGCAGAAAATTTCGTGCTTAAAAAGGTGGAAGAAGAAAGGAGAAGTGTGTGGGGCTAAGACTGTGATTATTTTTTGTGAAAATGGTTGAGACAAGAAGAGGCAGAGGCAGAGGCAGACCACCTAGAGAATTGAAAGTTGAGTCTGCAGACCCCTTACGGGCTGTCACAGATCGGATTGATAGATTTGAGAATATGATGGCCCAGCAATAATATCTCATTCAGTAACAGCATGAGATGATCATGTAGCTGCAGGAGTCCCTAGCTAGATAAGAGGAAGCTAGGAGAGAGGTCCCTCAGCCTCAGCCTTAGCTTTCTACTTCTGCCACCCCACAACCTTCCACCTCGGGTGTTCCACCCCCACCTCCCCAAGAGTCAGCTAAGACTCTGCCATCCATTCAGAAACAGCTAAATCAATTCAAAAAGAACAATCTGCCCATATTTGATGGGGAGTTAGATGCAGATAAGGCAAAGGTTTGGGTGAGAGAAATAGAGAAAATCTTCACAGTGATGGATTGCACCTCAGAACAGAAAGCTCAATTAGCTACCTTTATATTATAAAAAGAAGCTGATAATTGGTGGCTTAGTGTGAAGTCCCTAATGGTTATCTTTTATGACTACTACCCAGCTGAGAGATACCTAAAGCATGGATGTCAGGGGTTTCTAGTCTTTTTCTCTATTCAGATCGAGGTAGAAGAAGGGATAGAGGAGATCCCAATAGTTAGGGAATTCCCAGAGGTCTCCCCTAAAGATTTTGACTTTAGTGGCCTGTCTCTTGAGAAAAAGATAGAGTTTCCTATAGATATAGTACCTGGGGCTGAACCGGTGTCCAAGGCTCCTTATAGGATTGCTCTCATCGAGCTTGCTGAGTTAAAGAAACATATAGAGGAGTTGTTAGAGAAAGGGTTCATACGCCCTAGTGTGTCACCCTGAGGAGCTCCAGTATTATTTGTGAAAATGAAAGATGGTAGCTTGAGATTGTGCATAGATTATAGAGAACTGAATAAAGTTACCATTAAGAATAAGTATCCTCTCCCTAGAATAGATAACTTGTTAGATCAATTAGCTGGGGCATCAATATTTTCTAAGATAGATCTTAGATCTGGGTATCACCAACTGAGGGTGAGAGCTGAAGACGTCCCAAACTCAATTTGGAGCTAAAACCTTACCAAACGAACCAGTCAAAGTTTGAGTCAACTGACGTTGAAAAACATACACCGGAGGGGCTTTACCAGTTCTGGGGCTTCCCATAGTTTCTGGGGCCTCTGAGAACCTTGAGCAACTCAAAACTTTCATTTAACAAGCCTCCTATGTGGTTTTTCAAAAGTTGCACTTATTTACAAAAATGTTATTATGTTTTGTCAGTTTCCGTCGCAAATTATTTCTCCATCCTAACTCCGTTTTTCTTTCCTTCTGAGCCTAGAATTATCATTTTTAGGATCTATGACTCAATCCAAATTTTTTGAGATATTATCTAGGTCATTTCAGAAGACTTACTTCTATATGGCTCATTTTGTCGTGCCCTGAACTTTAACTATTCTATTTGAGCTCATTTTAACTCATTTTTTTAAAACTATCTTTTTCATAATAAAATTTAGATCCTCTAATTCATTAAAAGCCTTTGGTTACACATTAATTGGATTTAAAACTTTATCGAACCATCTGATCAAAAATTTGATAAATTGATGACCTAAATCGCACATTAAAAAGGTTTTAACTATTCTAATGGTTCTCTAAGCCTCTGAGAACCTTAATGAGCTCAATTTTAACATTTAAAACTCCCTTCTTTGAATTTTAAAAAAGTTGTCTGAAATTATAATTTTGCCTCTATATTTTAATTCATTCCATTTAGTCGTTTCAACTTCAATTTTGGGTCATCCTTGGCTTCCTGACTTCATTTCTAGATGCTTTATTTAGAATTCTAGCCTTAATTTGTCTCAATTCACTTTACTCCAGGGTCCTCATTTATTAACCAAACAGTTCTAATTTCAGTCTCTCATAATATATACTGGCTTTCTCTAGGCCCACGACCCCTTGTAAATAATTCATTCCACTATTTAAGAATTATTTTAAATTTCTAAATCATAGGATATTACAATATTTGCTTACTTTATTTAGTTACCATTTAAGTGCTCCATTAAGTAACTGTTCACTCCACCTTATGCTTCTTCCACTTTTATATTAGCAAAATGTTATATTACTAAATTTTCTACATGCCAACTCTATTCATCTCATTCTAAGTGTGTTTATCAAACTCAACTTAAAAAGATATGGAATATTTTTAGCACAAGTAAGACTTCCAATTTAAAGAACAACAATAATAAGTTGAATTAATAATTATAGGCTATCATTGAAATATCTTATGAAAAATTAAGTTATAGGAAGTTGTCAATATCATGGAGTGCAGTTTCCTAAAAAGTAGCTCTGTTTCTTCTTACTTCAGGGTTGGATATGAGTATTGATAGGGAAGCATAGGTGCTTTTAGCATCTGCACGGGTAAGGAGATAAGGCTTTTCATTTTGGGTAATCTGGTTTTTTTTTTTTTTGAGTTAAATGCTAATAAGGTGACAATTCATCTTTTAATTACCATGAAAAATATACATGGCTATGACATCAATATAAAAATTAATGAAAGTTAACTCCTATATGGATTTCACTTAAATGGACTTTTTATCAGACGATTTGGAAATCTTAAAAATATTTCAAGCTTAAAAGACCATTTTAAAATAGTAAAATTAAATGACTAGGTTACTATTTTAACCTTTGAATTATTAATGAGTATATCAAAAGGACTAGAATTAGATGTAGTTATTTATATATTTGCTATCAAATTATAGTTTAATTAGATAACCATGCACTTATATGCAAAAATTATATACTTGTCATGTTATTATTGAAAAATTATATATTTATTATGTTTTAATTAAAAATTTGATAACAAAAATACAAAGAAATATAATTCATAATTGGTATCTTAGATTGGCAAAATAGAATCCAAAAAACTTATAATCGATTAATATAAGATTATATAAAAATAATATAAAATTTTATTCAAAGTTATTAATTTTTTTTGTGAAAATCATAAATTTAATTTATTTTAAAAATTTGTTAAATTTTTATAACATTTATTTTATTAATATATATTTAATATGAATATTATTTTTGAAATTAGATTATTATCATAAGCTAGTTAAATTTAAAAAATTATTTTGTGAATATATATTTTTTGTTTTTAATACCTTTTTATTAGATAATTTTAGAATTTGTTAAATTTTGAAAATTTTTTATTTCATACTCTCACACACATACACATACACACATATTCATTTAATATTTTCTATATTATACAAGTAATTAATAGATTTATGGATATTTTTAAAATAAATGTAATTGTATATTATCTTTTGTTGCAAGGAAGATAAGTTATTTATCTTTTTTTTTTAATCTTCAAGAGATACCATAAAGTAATTATTTTATAACTAAAAATTACATAAAATATTACTCATTTAATCATTATAGTTTACTTTAGTTTTTAATTTAATTCTTATAATTTGTATTTTTTTTTCAAATCAATCCTTACACTTTTCAAACTTTAAGAGCCGGTCCCTATTGCTATGATGTTGCTTTCAGTATACATCTAACATCACTAACTAATTATTGAGGTGAAGTTGACTTTGCCACATAGGTACCGTATACTTATCACATGTATCTCATGTGATTCATATTTCCTACCCCCTATGTCTTGCACTTGAGAAGCAATAAATCCTCTAGATATAGGAATAGCTTTAGCATGCAGAAAAGGTGAGTTAGGGTTCCCTACCATCTTTAGCAGGCTCATTCTTTGCATATCAACAAATCCTCTTCAATTCACAAAGCACTTTTTGCTTTCTTTGGACTTTGATTCAACAAGCTCCATCACGTGGACAAAGAGGAAAGTAAGAGGTGGAAGAAGAACGGACATAACTAACAACAATTTTCAAAAGTTATAAGAATCTAATTATTGGTTGTAGAAGTTCCAAGTGTTTTACATCAAGGTTCACAACTAGATATCTGTTGGTTGTATAATTAATTAATATTAGTATTGGATATCAAAAGAATCTAACTAATTGTTGAGACAATTAATTAAATGAAATTATGATAAAGATACTGGATTTTAAATCCTATAGCTCTAAAATAATTTCAATTTTTTAAAAAGAAAATGTTGTATGGATTACACCAAGTTGAATATATAGTAATTTTAATGTCAAAAGAAAGAAAGAAAGAAAGAAAGAAAGTAGATGAAAGTGATTTTATTTTTGGCTCTGTGGTTGAAGACTCTTTCATGATTTAAATTCACAACTAGATATTACATTATATGATGAATTATGTGTATTAAGAGCCTAATTTCCATTATTATCTATAACAAATGTAAAAAATGAATTTATAATGTCCAAGTTAAATAATTATTCTTACTTATATGAGAAAGAAAAACTCATGATTTAATAACTTAATATTATAGGAGTCTATTTCATAAGGAAGCTTTAAAGCTCCCTTGCTAAAAATGAGCATAAGCTTTCATTCTTTGGATACCAATATTATTGTTTGTAAATGCATAGATTCTACACCTTTTCTAACCTCCATCTTTCTTTTGACCAACATTTAACATATGCTTAGTTGCAGCATTTCAACTTGACACATTCTTTGTAACTAATGAATAGATGTTTGTAGCTAGACAAGGTGTGTAGGTAAAAAATGAATAGATGTATGCTCTTAGAGGGACAAATACAAATGATAGCATCTCACGTTTCTGGTTCAATGATATTGAGGATAAAACCAATAATGACTTATTTTACTAATATCTTGACAAAGACGTGGTTGAGGAAGTTAGTAAAGCTAGTTGTGCATATGAGATTCCCAAACCTAGCCATCATACATCTTTAGATATAGTTCTTTTGTCTATAATGCTTGATGTAGATGTGATCGTTTTACATTGGCAAGTTCATTTTTTAGATACTATAGAGTTGTTGCCATTGTCTTTAAATGTGGTTTGAGAATCTTAGCATGTAATCGTTTTACATTGGCAAGTTCATTTTTTAAAAGCTTCCATCTGAACAAAAATCAATCAAACTTAGACTTCAAAAAAAATGAAGGCAATGGCTAGAGGTTAGTTTTTATTTTGCTTTTTTTTAATTTGAATATGATTATTGTCTTCTATATATCCATATGATTGCTAATGGTTGGTATCAGAGCCTTCAAAACCCATTATCTTACCATTTTCAGAGGCATGAATTTTTTGATTTATTGTGCTTTTCAAGTTGTCAATTACATGCTGACTTTTCATGTTTTTATATTACTTATTAAATGCCCATAAAATTCTGATCATATTTCCCTTTTGGAGCATGCAAAACTGAGGCATGTAGCATTAGATATGGTGGGCTTTGTAGTGAGTCAAAAGTAGGTTACATCAAGTTGGAGTACTTGTCGAGAGGTTAGGGATGAACCAAACAACTTGTCATTTCACCAATTGATGTGCTTGCATTTTGTCACTTGCTAATACATGCCATTTCCCTTTGAATCTCATCTTCAGTTCAAGGCCATACTTCATATTTTGGGCCTTTAGTGTTTTGAAAATATGTAAATAATGTTAGGCTTCATCTTTAGTTTTAAGTTTGGGCCAAATAGATTTATTTTGTTTTAAATATTTTAAATACATCATTAGAAAAAAAATGGACCCTTTTTATCCTGTTTGGACTAACTCATTATTGTGCCTTTAAGTAATCAAATTTTTATTATTTGTGCTAAAGTTTTAAAGCTAGTTTTTGGACCAAATAAGTTTTGGGGCTTATCATTTAATATGAAATCTAGTAATATAAGTCATTTTAGCAATTTTTGGACCTTTTATTTTTCTAATTTTTGGACAAATTTGATGGGCTAGTATTTTGTTAGGATGGAAGTGTTTTTAGGCAAAAATATTTTAGGTCATTTAGGATCACTTTTGGGCAAATTTTGAACTTTCCTTTTGCAATTATGGGATTTAATATCATGGGCTTATTTTTGGCTAAGTTTTTGGAAAAAACTTCTAAGGGGCCAAAAATATTTAATTATAAGCTGTTTTGGGCAAAATAATTTTGGCCATATTTTGTTCAAAAATTAGGCAATAATTATTTTTCTTAGCCATTTATTTTATTCAAAAAAAATGTTTGGTGCCATTTAATTTGTCTGAATTTTAGTAAAATTATTTCAAACAACTTAAGTTAAATTTTTGCAATATATGATGTCATTTAATTTATGTCTAATTTTGGTAACTTCATTTTAGGAAATATTTATGACACATTTATGTTAATTTAAAGAGATAATATTAATTAATTAATTAATTAATCACATTATGTTTAGTTGATTAATTGATTAATTGTTCAAGTTCTTATTATGTAATGCTTGTCTATGCATTTAAGTTCAATCATGCTTAAGCATTTAATTTTAATAATACTATAGTCTAATCTGTAACATCTGGTCCCTCCGTAAACGTGAGAAATGCAATGTTTAGTTTCTCCGTAAACATAAGAAATGGGTCAAATATAAAAGGAAGTTTTTGAAATAGAAGGAATTGGGGCCAACTAAAATTATGATAAAATTTTAAATATTAGAAAATGAGGATTTGAATTTGAGATGCCCAGAAACCAGAGCCAGAAGAGCTCAGAAAATTTGCCGAAGAAAGTAGGGGCATTTTTGTAATTTTTAGAAAATTTTGAAATCTCATAGGAGGGCTTTTTAAATGGAAAATTTGAGCTTTTCGGGGTTCTCAGAGGCCCTGAAAACCATGGGAACCCCTAAAATAGTTTAAACCCCTTCGGTGAGCGATTTCGGCAAAAGTTGACCAAAACTTTGACCGAATGGTTCGGAATGGTTTTAGATCCTTTTTGAGTGATTCCAAAGGCAATTCTTATGATTAAGAGCCTAAAGAATATGATGGAAAATATGGATTTCAAAAAGGAGTTGATATGAGTCTAAAATGAAAAAGCCAAGAAAAGGGACTAAAATGCAAAAGTAAAAAGTTACATAAAGTGCCTTTTAGCTCCTTCTTATCCACGTTCTTTCTCTCCTCTTTAAGACCGACTTGCTTCTGCCCAATTTCAGAGGAAAACTCCAGCTTCTTAGGCACACAAGAGGAGGAGGATTTTGGAGGAAGAGATTCAAGAAAAAGGTAAGAAACTTTAAGAAATTCCATATCCTTCCTTCTTGAACCTTGCTCCTCTCCTCTCAAGCTTTCTTTCTATGATTTTAATGGGGAGTTTGGTGCTGTTTTTGGGGCAGAACATAGAGGGAAATTTCGAAAATTGAGGGAGTAAGCCAACCAAGTGGAAGCAAGAAAACAAGGTAAAACTTCCATTCTTTGGTAGTTTCTCCCTCCCCCTTTCTCTTGCACGAATTTGGGCATCATGAGCCCAATTTTTAGGGGCTGTTTTCTGCCCAATTTATGGAAGGATTAGAGGTTTTAGATGGCAAGGATTAAGAAGGAACCAATAGAATCAAGAAAGGAGCATTAAGAGACAAGATAGAACCATTAGGGATCCAAATGCTCCCTTGCAAATCTGATTTTATATGAATGTTCTTAGACTTAATTGAATGTTTAAACATGCTTCTAAGACCCCTAAAGAGCTTCACACATGCACCTCCCATCCAAGAAAGCAAAGAAATTGCAAGAAAAATTAATGAACTCTAAGTAGAAAAAGTGTAGAGCTCTTGAACACTTTGCAAAAACTGATTTAATATATGAGTTTTCTTGCATGTGTGAGTATTTGATTGAGCTCCTAAGACTTCTAGGAAGTCTCCCAAGTGTATCTCCCATCAAGGAAAAATCAAGAAGGCCGTGAACTCTTCTTCCCCCCATAGTCTCGGCCTAGGCAAGTTCCTATAGCTAAGGAGAGTTTTAGATTTTTCTAAGGCTATTATTGAGTCATATGTGATGAGTGAAGATGAGTAGAGGCCTTAGAAAAAATTTAGAACTCAAAGAAAGTGATTTAGTGCCTTAGTGCCCTAGGTTCCATAATATGACCTAAAGAAGCAACATGGTGCTAGGCCTTTTGTCTCAATGATGTTATGACTCCAAGAGGCTTAAAAGGGGTCAAGAATCATATTTGATAAGAAAGAATAAGGCCTAGAAATTGTTTGAGGGGTGTTGCTTCATTAAGTGTAATTATGGACCATAATGAAGTATATAGAGTAATCTAGTGGTTCATCAAGTTATGTAGCCTTAGAATGTGTTTCATGAACCTAATTGGCTCCCATAATTTGTATATAGGCCAAGAGAAACCATCTCCACCAATTTGTGGGTGTGTGGCCAAAAGAGGAGGCTTGAAAGCTAAAGAAAAAGTGTGTAAAATTGTGCAAGGTAGCTCTCCACCTCATTCTCTTTGCATTCTTGTGTGCATATGTATGTCTTAGTGTGCTTGCATGCATTCTTGATGCTTGATAATATGCCACTCGATCCAGCGATATTATCCCCGTTATGGCACCCCGTGGTACTCTCATTTCCCACGTGGTAAGGTTTTGTTCCTCCCTTAGGGAAATGCGTCGCTGGTGGGGAGAGCTTCGCCCCCACTTATAAGGCCTTCGCCCAAGACCTTCCTATCCGATGTGGGACTTTACAATCCACCCCCCTTGGGGCCAACCCGTCCTCGGGTTGCACATGCGGCTAGGCCGGCTCTGATACCAATTCCCCACAGAGCCTCCAGCGATATTGTCCCCGTTACGGCACCCCGTGGTACTCTTATTTCCCACGTGGTGGGGTTTTGTTCCTCCCTTAGGAAAACGTGTCGCTGGTGGGGAGAGCTTCGCCCCCACTTATAAGGCCTTAGCCCAGGACCTTCCTATCCGATGTGGGACTTTACATAATCAATATAATTTTAGTGTAATTAGAGTTTTGCCACAGTACTTTTAACTATTATAAAATTGTATATTAAGGTATTTAATTATTATATTAAACCTTTGAATCAAATAAAGTAAAATGATATCAATTTGTTATTAAGATGTTATGTAATTTATATAATTTTAGTTTACTTAAGGTTTAACTGCAACACCCCTAATTATTCCAATTTTGTACATTAAGCATTTAATTATTAAAATTAAATTCAAGATCACAGAAAAGAAAGTGACATCAATTGTAATTAAGTATATTTAATATGATAATCATTATCTCACAAAAATATTATCATATTTTATATAATTAATTAAGGTAGAATAGTAAATTTTCGTTAGTCTTAATTTGCCCATAGAGATTGAGTCAAGGAATACAATTTATTAGTTTCATCATTTTTAATATACAAACCTAATTAAATATAAATTAGTACACAAAAATTTTTATTTGTAACAAGGCTTCTGGTTTGAAAGATGTGTTTTGCATTAGCATAACACGTCATAGTGGAATATTTAAATGCCTCAAATTATTAATTTAGCATATAAATTTTGTGCAACTTCTTTACTCAAGAACATATTTCTTGAATTTTATAAGATTTATGTAACGAACGTAATTTTCATAAAATAACGGAATAAGCCGTATAAAAGCAAGTCCCTTGAAATGAGCTAGATAATGTTCCAAAAATTTTAGGTAGAGTCCTAGACTCCTAGAAATGATAATTCCAAGCTCAGACAGAAAGAAAAATGAAGCTAGGATGGTGAAACAAATTGTGACAAAATGTAATAACATTTTCGTAAATAAAAGTAACTTTTGGAAAACACATAAGAGGGCTTTTTAAATGAAAATTTTGAATTTCTCAGGATTCTTAGAGGCCCCAAAAACTATAAGAAGTCCCGGGACTAGTAAAGTCCTTCTGGTATATGTTTTTCAATGGCGGTGAACCCGAACTTTGATTGATTCATTTGACGATTTGAGTGATTCTAAAGGCATTTTATTGAATTGAGAACTTAAATTTTATAATGGAAAAGATGATTCTAAAAAAGGAGCTAAAATGAAGTCAGAACAAAATTGCTATTATGGAAAGACTAAATTGGAATTTTTGATAAAGTAAGTTTCTTGAAGCTTTCACACACTTCTCTCCTTTTTCTCTTCTCATATACCATGACTTCCTCTGCCCAAAAAATAAAAAAAAAGACCAGCTTCTTGAGGCACACCAAAAGAGGGAGAGAAGGAGGAAGAAAAAGGCAAGAAAGGTAGGCAAATTCATAGAATTTCATGCTCCTTTCTCTTCCAATTTTGTTCCTCTCCTTTCCTCCTCTCTTTCCATGATTTATTTAAGTGAATTGGTTCTGTTTTGAGTCCAGAACAAGGAGGAGCAATTCAAATTTCTTGAGAGAAAGCAAACCAAGGAGAAAAAGTCTTGAAATCGAGCTTGAATCCAAGGTATATCTTGTTTCTAGTTGCTTTCTTCCCTTGCTTTTCCTTTGGTGTGAATTTGGCCAAACCAGAACCAAGAGAGGGGAGGGAGTTTTATTCAAAAACAAGAAAGGAATTAGGGTTGTAGACCATGAGGAAGAGGAATATGGCAAGAAATTCTAAGGAAAACTAATAGAAATCAAGATAAAAAAGTGTAGGCTTCTTTAGGGTTTTATGAAATCTGATTTTGTGTGACTATTTCCTTAGCCATTTGAGTGTTTCCTTGAGCTCCTAAGACTCTAAGAAACCTTCCCAAGTGACTCTTCCATCAAGGAAAATTTTAAAACTCTATGAACCTCATTATTACCCTATGTTTCAGCCAAGCAAGGTTCCATGGGCTAGGGAGTGTTTTAATTTGTTCTAACCTTGGTTTAGGACTCTATATGACGTTAGAAGATAGGAGAAATCATTGAAAAAAAAAATAGAAGCCATGTATTGGAAGATGAGACAATGGCGTCCATAATGGTGCTTTGTGAAGCAACTTAATTCTAAACTTGTGTAAATGATTATGTGATGGCTCCAAGGACTTTGAATGAGACTAAGAAGCCTAGAAATGGAAAGAGATGGGAGCCTAGCGCTTGAATTGTGAAGGTTGCTTCAATAGGCCATTTATGGAACCATTATGCCACTTATGGAACCAAGTGTATGTTCAAGAGTGAGTTTAGTGTCTTGGCTTGCTTCAAGTGTATGATTATGTGTTGTTTATGGTGTTTAGGCCAAGAAAACACTAACCCACCTAGGTGTGCTTGTGAAGCCAAGAAAGGGAAGGAGAAAGACTAAAGAAAGCTTGCATAAATTCAAGGTAGCTCTCTATCTCATTCTCCTTACATTCTTATGCATGTGTATGTCTTTGTGTGCATTTGTGTGTTTATGTGACTTGAGAACATGCCACTTGATATCTTGAGTTTGCATTGGTACCAATGTGTTTTCTTGAATGCCTTTAATGGTGGAAATGGCTCATAAAAGTGAGGTGATGCCAAAAGTCCCCTAGTGAAGGTGAGGAAATGCCAAAAGTCTCATGGCATGTTATGGCATGGGTGAGACAAGGCCACAAGTGTAATATCTGATTCTCTGAATGAAGAAAAAAAAATAGAGCTAGAATGAAGAAATGAAATGTAACGAAAAGTTGACGAAACATAAAGGCATTTTTGTCATTTTGAGTAAATTTTAGAATTCACACATGAGAGCTTTTTAAATGAAATTTTTGAGTTCTTTGAAGTTCTCAAAGGTCCTAAAAACTATAAGAAGCCCTGGGACAGTTAAAACCCCTCTAGTGGACATTTTTCAACGTCAGTTGAGCCGAACTTTGACTAATTCTTTCGAGAAGGCTTTAGCTCTAATTTGAGTGATTCCAAAGGCATTTTACTAAATTGGGAACCTAAATTTCATAAGGGAAAATACATCTAAAAAAGAAGGTAAAACGAGCTAGAAACAAAAATGCCAAGAACGAAGGGTAAAATTAGAATTTTTTAAAAAGTAAAAGCTTCTTGAACACTCTTTAAGTTTCTTATTTCTTCTCCCCCTTAATTTGCACGACCTATTCTGCCCAAAAACAAGAGAAAACACTAGCGCTCTTAGGCGTACCATAGAGGAGAAGAAAGGAACAGAAAAAGCAAGAAAAAGGTAAGGAATTTCATGGATTTTCATACTCCTTCTTCTTCCAAACTTGTTTATCTCCTCTTAAGCTTTCTTTCCTATGATTTCATTGAAATTTTTGGATTTGTTTTGAGGAAAGAATAGAGGAAAAATTTGGATTTGAAGAGAGGAGGCCAAGGAAAATGAGAAATAAGCAAGAAAAGCCATGGAAACAAGGTAAAATCTTTATCCTATGATAGTTATTTGTAACACCCCCAAAATTAATTAAGGTGTTAATCATGGATTTGGGTTAATTAAAAATAATTAATATGGGATAATTGGGTAAGTTAAGTGAATGGAAATTTTAGAGAGATAAATTATTAATGAGTTTGAGATTTAATTGAGTTAGAAATCCCATTTAGGCCCAAATTAAATTAAGTAGGCCAAGGTTATGAACTAATTAAGGGCCCAATTTGATTTAATGAATTAGAAACCCAAGACCCAACTTGCATAAGCTTTTATAAATGGCCTAATAACCCTTGTACATACCCAAATCAATTGAGTTCTTTAAACTTGGTCTAGCCTAATTAAATTTCTGCAGCCCAACACATGAAAGTTGACCCAACAAGGCTTAAATCTAAAACCCACTTAGTATTGGATCTTTAGATCAGCCCATGACCCACATTAGACCCAACTTAAATCCAACTAAAACCCTAAACACTTCTGCCCCTCCACATTTTGCTAAAACACAAATACACAACTTATTTTCGGAGGTTTAGAGGGAGGCTAGGGTTCGGGGCAAAAAATCCATCATTTCTCACTTCTAATATCAAAATCAACCAAGGTACTTGTTATATAACTTAATCCCCTTCTCTTTCTCTTCATTTTGGCCTGATTAATTTTTTATTTGGAGCATTTTTCCCATATCCAAATTCTGAAATGTGGTTGTTTGGTATTTTTTTAGAGGATTTTTGGAGGTAAAGGCTAGGAGGGATATTGGGTAAGTGTATACTCTCCATTCTAATGTATTATCTGCTAGTTTAATACCCTCATGGTTGATTTGTAGTATGGGTATTAATTATGTACGAATTTGCTTAAAAGTTGGGTGATATATTGAAGTTTCTGGTAGAGGACATATTCAATATGAATTTGGGGATTTGTAGTGGCTGGGTAAGCATCTTTCGGGTAGCCATTAGTATTTTAATTCCTTGAGTGCTTGTTTCTGCTATATATTATGATTTAAAGTAGTAATCTTATGATGTTATAGTGATAGGGAGATTTTGGCACTACTGGTGGCTTTTAAATTGTCTACAGAGTGAGGTAACCGGGGTTCATGCTAATTCCATGCATATGTTTATTTAATTTTGCATCTACTGCATGATTATGATTCTGAATGCTAAATAAATTGGTTGGCTATCTGCTATATGTGATTGGACCTTGTGAGTCCATGGTGAAGCTGTGGTGCGGCTGCCACCCATGCATATGCTTCAATCGAGCACTGAGTTATGATCAGACTCCAAATGAACTAAGCCCTGGTTATGCTCATTGGAGAGTAGGTGTCGTGGATGGGCCACTCCCGGTGTTATTGGCATATAACATGTGGAATTATGATTGCTAGTATGGGATAGTAATTATAAATACTTTAATTATTTTATTTACTAATATGACTGGTATATTTTCTGATACTTATATGAAATCATGCATATATGTTAATTGAACTGAAATATATGAATGGAATTTGCTTTGGTTACTGAGATTTGCATCTCACCCCATTTCATGGGATTATACTTTCAGGTGAAGGCCCTTCGGGTAAGGATAAGGGGAAGCAAGTGGATGAAAATCCATGAGCTCTAGCCATGTGTGAAGGAAGCTACACTAGGGCTAATCTGAGTAAAGTAGATGCAATTTTGTTAATCTTTTATATAGCATCATCATTTAATCATATTGCCAAGTGTAGGTATTTATATTTTGATTAGTTAAAATGTATCTATTAAGGAGTTAAGTCTCATTATCGCTTGGTATTGGATGTATGAACTTATAGAATCTGATATATGAACTTTGTTGAATTCATAATATGGTCTATGTAACATCCGGGTCTTTAAAAATGAAAGAAAACGTGAGAAACGTAACGTACAGTTTCTCTATCAACGAATGAAACTCACCGAATATAAAAGGAAGTCCTCCAAGATGATGTAGTTAAGGTCCCAAAAAATTTGGAAAGCATTCTAGACTCCTAAAAATAAGAATCCCAGGCTCAGACGGAAAGAAAAACGGAGCTAGAATGAATAAACAATTTCTTATGAAAATCTTACGAAACATAATGGCATTTTCGTAATTTTAAGCAAATTTTGGAATTCACACAGGAAGACTTTTTAAATGAAAATTTTGAGTTCCTCAGGGTTCTTAAAGGCCCTGAAAACCATGGGAAGGTCCAGGATAGTTAAATTTCCTCCGATGGACATTTTCCAATGTCAATGTACCCAAACTTTGACGAATTCGTTCAAGAAGGTTTTAGCTTCGATTTGAGTGATTCCAAAGGTATTTTACTAAATTGGGAACCTAAATTTCATAATGGAAAAAATGGTTCTAAAAAAGGAGCTAAAACGAAGGAGAAACAAAAATGCCAAGGACAAAGGGCAAAATGGAAAATTTTGAATAGTGTAATTTCCTCCCACCTATATATATGATGCACCCTTCTTCTTCCTTCATTATGCAAGACCATGTTCTGCCCAAAACTAGAGGAAACCCTAGGGGATAAGGCACACAAAGAGAGGAAGAAAAGGAAGAGACATTCAAGGTAGAAAGGTATGGATTTTCATGATTTTTCATGCTCCTTCTCTTCCAAACCTTTTTTCCTTCATTCTCCTTTATTTCCTATGATTATAAGTATATGGATATGTTTTAGAGGAGAAATTGAGGGAAAATTTCGGATTTGAAGAGAGGAGCTCAAAAAACATAAGCTTCAAGTGAGAAAAAGCAAGAAAATAAGGTAATTTCTCTTCCTATGGTTGTCATCTTTGGTTCCCTTCTCCTCCATTTCACCTAACATGAGAAAACCCTAGGAGGACTTGATTTTTAGGCAGAACCAAGGGTGAATCTAAGGAAAAGGGTGTGGAGATTAAGAATATGCAAAGGGAATTAACAAAAAACCATTAGATTTCAAGATACAAGTTTTATGGTTTCAATTGCACCTTGTAAAATTTAATTTTGTATGATGATTCCTAGGCCTAAATAAGAATTTAAATGAGCTCGATCCGTAAAAAGCTCCCTATATGCTTCTTCCCTTGAGAAAATAAAGTAAACTCCAAGGAGCTCAATTTCCTCCATAGCCTCGACTAAGAAAGGATAGCATAGCTAGGGAGAGTTTTAAATTTTTCTAAGGCCATTGTTGAGTCATATATGATGAATGAATATGAGGGGAGGCCTTGGAAAAAATTTAGAGCTTATAGAAAGTGAGTTGGTGCTTTAGTTTCCATATTATGACCTAAAGAAGCAACATGTTATTAGGCTCTTGATTTTGATTGTGTGATGACTCCAAGAGGCTTAAAAGGAGTCAAGAATCATATTTGAAAGAAAAGAATGGAGCCTAGAATTTATTTGAGGAGTGTTGCTTTATTAGGTGCATTTATAGACCATAATGGGGTTTATAGAACAACCTAGTGTCTAAGCGAGCTATGTGACCTTAGAAATTGTTTCAAGAACCTAATTGGCTTCTATAAATTGTTTAGGCCAAGAGAAACCTTCCCCACACTTTTGTGGGTGTGTGGCCGAAGCAAGGGAGGGCATTTCAAGAGAAAAAGTGTGAGATTGTGTGCAAGGTAGCTCTCTCCACCTTCTTTCATGCATGGATGTATGCTTAACTTGTCTTAGAATGAGTGTATGTGTATTTTCAATCCATGAAAAGTATGATAGTGTGATTTCTTATGCCATGATTTTATGATGACATATTATGTTTCATATGATGTTTTGATGTGTGCTTGGGTTTACTTGAGTGTGGTAAGGCCAAGAACCCTTAGCCATGGTGAGGATGAGCCAAGAACCCTTAAGATTAGTTGAGATAAAGCAAAGAGTCTCCCAAAAGCAAAGTGGGCTCCCAAAAGCATGGTTAAGTCCAAGAATGCATTAAAGAATGGGTGAGGCAAGTCCAATATCCACAAGAAGTAGGGTGAGGCCAATCCACTTGCTTGGCAAGCCTTTGTATGCTATGTATGACTTTCTCAAATGATGAAAATGTCTCTTGAATGTTTGCACATATCCACATGACCATACATGCATTTATGAAACTTGTTTGCATCCATTATGTATGATTGAATGGGAGATGAGCTATTGGGATTCTTTAAATCTCATTACCTCCTCTCCAATGATCTCACATGCTAGGTGGACTAAGTGGACAAGGTAATGGAAGCCAACCACCTTGAAAAAGAGAGCTTGACACCAATATGCCTAGCTTTTGCCTTTTTAAAGCCATAATGATGCTTAATAATATATATTATTGTTACAAATGATCTATGACCCTTAGAACATATGTAATTATGATATTTTATTATGTAGAAATGAAAAAATGTGTTATATGAATGATGGAATGTAAATTGAGTATACTATAGTAAGGCAACTCCATGAATGGCTTTACGGAAATATGCATATATGTGGATGAAATGGCCACAATGAGATGCATGAGGCTTGGGACCCTTTAGGCAACTTACACAAGTCCTAATCATGCCTTTAGACTTACCCAAAAGGTGCCAAACTCTAGGAAAAGCCATTTGGTTACTTTGGTACTTCATTTGGAGCCAAAATTGACCATAATAGAACCCTACATCACTTTCTAGCCAAATGAACTCTTCTTGGTTTGAGATTTGGCATGAAATTAGAACTTGTTGAGAGATTTTTGGAAAGATAAATAAAATAATTTTCAAACATCTACAGAATTTTTGATGAATTTTCAAAGTTGGCAATTTTTCTAATTTTGGTCTACTGTACTATTCATTTGATTCGAAAATGAAATCTGCCACACAGGACTCAAATGACTTCCAATGGCTATGAAATTTTATACAGAGAAACTAGACATTCATAGTGATTTATTCCAACTAGAAGAACCTAATTTGGATGTCTAGAGAGGAAGATATGAATTTTTAAAGATTCTGTCCAGTATCAGGAGATTCATCCGACTTCAGTTACTGTTCCATTGAATTTCGAGGTCTGGACTGCTTGAACTAGTCTAGAGTTATTTTTCTTCTCTAGCTAACATCCAAAAATTTATAGATTGATATCATTTGTATGAATTAGATTTTTTTTTAATTAATTAGACATTTTCAAAGTTTGTTACAAAAATCTGTGACAACATCAGTGGCAGTTTGACCTCTCGACATTTTAGGATATCAAACGTCCTCTGTGATGGATGTTATGGTCTGAACATATTTTTACTATGAAGTAAACATCAATAGCTTTCCATAATAGCCAAGAATGTGTGATTTTAATTTTTTAGAATTAGTTATGAATTTCCAAAATTTGGTCAAAAAAGGGGCAAATTCTGGCCGAATTTTAATATGTATATTTTAAGCTTCCCTTCGTGATTTATGAGTTGTAGGCAACTTTTGATGATGCAAATAAGTTGTATCCATGTAATTAAATATGAGAATATATTGTATGAGCTCACACGATCCATATGATACCGAATGAAATTTTTATACACGACGCATAGCAAGAAAATACATTATTTTAATTCTCTTTTCTTGCTCATTCATGGAAATTATGAATGTAAAGCATGAGTATGTTATAGAAATGAGCTAGAAATATATGGTGTTACAGTATACTATTGGAAATGTCATCATGGGATATATTAGATTGTTGGTTTGAATCAGTGATGTATGGAATCTCTAATGGAATATGTAATGAATGACAATGGTTGATAGTTCATGAACTCTTACTGTCATTACTCTATGAACTTGTTGATATAGGGTAGTTGGAGGAGTAGAAATTAACATTTAAGTCTTAAACTAGTAATGATAGATAAGCTGGGTAAATTAAGCTAGTGAAAGCTATTGGAACCCCACCAATTAAGGTAGAGTGGCCCTAGGGTGTCATTGGAGGGAGAGTGGAGAGTATAAGACAAGATTTTAGGAGTTGTAGGATCAGAAGGCATTTTGCCGCAGCCAAAATATTATTAGCCATAGCCAATAAAGGCAAAGTTGTCTAGGGAGAGTACCAGAGAGCAATTCACCACAGCGAGAAGTGGAATTAACCGCAACGAAATGTGAGAGGCAAAACTGGGAGTCATCCAGAGGGTAATTCGCTGCTACTAAATGGGAATTGGCAGCGGTGAACTTTTGTGAAATTGTGTCAGGCATTCCAGAGAGGAATTAGCTGCAGCCAATAGCGAGAGGCGAGCGAGGTAGGTTCCAGAAGGCTAACTCGCTGTGGCAAAATCTATAAAAATATAAAGGTGAATGCGAGAGCAATTGGCCGTGGCACAAGGGCATTTAGCCACAGCTAATGGTCCCAAACTCTCATTCTAACCTGGAAATCTTGGTTTTTCATATGATAATGTAACAACCAGAAAAAAGAGGAAAGAAAAGAAATGAGAAAAGAGAAAGCTGAAAAATTTTCGAAGGCTGAAAATTTTCTAAGTCTTCTCGCCATAGCGAGAGATGGAGTCGCTATAGCGAGAATGCCTCCTCGCCATAGCGAAGATGTTTCTAGCTATAGCGAGTACGGCATTCCATACAGAAACCAGGGAGTTGCTCGCCATAGCGGCGCTATAGCGAAAGCAGAGGTCTAGAACAGGCCGAGCTCGCCGTAGCGACGCCATAGCGAAGGCAAAAGTCTGGAACTTGCACGAGCTCGCCGTAGCGAGGATGATGACTCACTATAGCGAGAGCGGTCCAGAAAAGCGTGAAAAGAGAGATTTTAACTTTTTAAAAGAGTCTAAACTCTTCCTTTCTCTCAGAACCGACTTGAGCTTCGACCAAGGAGAGAGAAAGAGCTGAGGAGAGAGAGAGACCTAGAGAAGCAAGGAGATCAAGCAAAGAGGTGAGTAATCTTGAGATTTCCCTAGCTTTTCTCCCTATCATGTTGTCTCCTCCTTTTGCTTTCTCTTTCTACGGTTTTAAAAGTTGTTTTGGGTTAGGTTTAGAAGAAGGAAGTGGGAAAACTACTCTAGAAGGAGGGTAGAACGCATTTATCTTCATTTCTTCTTCCATGCTTTCTTCTTTGAGGGCTTGAGAGAGGAAGGAAAATGAGTAGAGTTCTAGAGAGAGAATCCCTAGATCTGTAAGGGTAGTGAGGGTTTAATTTGATGAAGAGTCTCTTTGAGCTTTGTGGGAGTTATTTAAGCTATGAGAGAGTAATTGGTGCTCTTTGTTCTGCCTAGGCTCAAAGGAAGAAACTCCACCTTGTTGTGAGTGTGAAATCGAGAAGGGAGAGAAGGAATTGAAAGGGAAGGCTTGTGTAATCTGATAAGGTAGCTCTCTACTCTGTTCTTGTTGCATTCTTGGTTGTGTAATAGTCATTACATGTTGAGTATGTGCTTGTATGATGAGATATGCCATTGATTTTGCCCTGATGCATTAGTACCAATATGCTTATGATATGATGTGTGGAAATTGCTCAGGTGAGGTGGTGCCGAAAGTCCCTTGAGACGGGTGAGGAGGAGCCGAAAGTCCCTAAACCAAGGGTGAGGCCGATCCAAAAGTCCTAAAGCTCGGGTGAGGCTAGACCGAAAGTCCCTAGAGCCTAGTCTTGGCATTGGTTTGATAGCATGGCATGTGTGGTGTTATTGTGGCTTGTATGCATGCTTGACTAGTTATATGCCTTGATTGCATCTTGAATGAGTATGAGCTATTGAGATTCTCCCGAATCTCACCCCCTTCCCCTCCCATCTTACTATCCAGGTGGTGTTCAAGGAGAGGCAAGCATACCTCATGGAGCCTAGTAGAGCATAGTTAGGAAGATGTATAGCTTTTTGGTTCTTTTGATGTATAAGGTGCCAAAATGAAGATGCACCTCTTATTTTTGAGTTGTAACTATATGAGCACATGTAAATGTATGTATAGATGATGTATGAATCATGTAAAGGACCGAAGTAATGAGAATGTATAAATTGGCCTTTTGAGGCACATATGAAACAGTGTATTCTCTTCCATAGCATAGTGAATTCGGAATGTATGATGATTTGGGTTACTTAGACATTTCATATATGCTATGTTTGTACTTTTAAACTTGCCCAAAAGAGGTTAGAGCATGTGGGAGGTCATTTAGACCCATCTTGAACCACATGGGGTGCCAAAACTACCAATTGGGTGAGCTCCGTCAAAGTATGACCGGATGAGCTCTTCTTGGTATGGAATTTGGCATGCCTCTAGAGTCTATTGAGAGCTTCTTGAGAAGCTAGAGTGGGTAATATTCGGAGGTCTAGAGAATATTTGGTGAATTGTTGAAATTGGGAAATTTCAATGGTTTGGTCATGGTACTGTACATTGGGTCCGAAAATACCATGTCATTCACAGGACCCACGGGGCAAAATGTGACCAGTTAAACCCCGACTTTAAGTAGTAAAATACCACGGTTTCGATCATTTTCTGGGAAATCATATGGAATCAAGCCTAGAGGGAGATGACTTGGGGTGTAGTCAGTAAGGTGTTACAGATAACCTCAAGGGATGACTTAAAAACATTAATAGAAGATTCTTATGAGTTAGAATTAATGGGTAATAGAACCAAAGGCCTATAAATGAGCGTTTGTTTCCCTTGTATACATGAATGCTTGTAATTATTTAGTTGATAACTCTAATAACATAAAGGTTCCCCTGTATTTTTTAAATGTAATTAGTCTTAATGTCTTGAAACTCTGATTTATGGTTATTAATCACGTATTTTACCTTAATTACAATGGTTAGAAGTTAAGGTCGTCACACTATTCCTCCCCTTTTCTTCTCCCTATTTTGCCCCATATATATAGCTATAAGAGGGCTTGAATTTTAGACAGAACCAAGGGTGAATTCTATGAATTTAAGGGAGGAGAGTAAGAATATGCAAAGAAATCCAAGGAAAAGCCATTGAAAATCAAGATAACAAAGTTAAAGTTTCAAGTGTTCCTTGTAAAATCTGATTTGATATCTTAATTCCTAGGCCTAAATAAATGTTTAAATGAGCTTTTAAGATCCCTAAGAAGCTCCCCATATGCATCTTCCATAATAAAAAAAAAAAAGCAAAGTCCATAGGTGCCAAAACCAAGCACAGTCTCAACCTAGAAGAGATAAGGTACCTAGGGATAGTTTTAATTGTTCCAAGCCCATTTTTAAGTCATATATGATGAGTGACTATGAGGGGAAGCCTTGAGAAAAATTTAGAAGGCCTAGAGAATGAATTGGTGTCACAGGTTCTATAATATGACCTAAGGAATCAACATGCAGTTAGGTTCCTTGATTTAATTATGTGATGACTCCAAGGGGTTTAAATGGAATCAAGAATCATAAATGAATAGATAGAATGGAGCCAAGATGATGTTTTCTTAAGGTTGCTTCATTAAGTGCATTATGGAACCATAAAAGAGCCTTATGAGTCATCTCGCTTTTCTAGTGAATATGTGGCCTTAAAATGTAATTCAAGAGTATAATTAGCTTCCATATGATGTGTCTTGGCCAAGAGAAATGATATCCACCTTCTTGGGTGTGTGAGGTCAAGGGAGAGGACTCAAGGCTCAAGAAAAAAGTGTGTGAATGCAAGCAAGGTAACTCTCTCCACCTTCTCTCATACATGAATGTGTACTTACATTGTCTTTGAATGTTTGTATATATATTTTGAGCTATGAAAAGTATTTTAGCATGAAATTTTATTCCATGGTACCATAATGATGTTTTATGCATTCAAAAGTTGTTTTATATGCTTACCTTGATTTGCTTGAGTGTGGAGAAGTCAAGAACTCTTAACCATGGTGAGGATAACCAAAAACCCTTAAAGTTGGTTGAGACAAAGTAAAGAGTCTCCCAAGAGTGAGGTTGTAACGCCATCATTTCTAGCTCATACCCATCATCCCTTGCATGCTCATATGAGATATAGGGAGAATAAAGTGAGATCTTTCTCATTGGATTCATATACTTTATTAACATTACGACATGGTTAAAAATTCATTTCAGTGTCACATGGACTGTGTGATCTCATTCTATGCATCCTCATATTTAATTGCACAATTACAACTCATTTCAATGCCAAAAACATGTTTTCAGCCCATGGAAACCAAAAAGAGGTATGGAACATGCATGTTCATTTTCGGCCAGGCCTGGCCTCATTTCTGGGCAAAGTTTGAAAAATCACAACTAAATCTAGAAAAATAAAAAACATGTATCTCAATCATTCTGGAAATCTTAGGATGTCTACTTCATGCTAAAAATATGTACAAGTCATAACATCCTACACACAGGACGTTTGACATGCAAATTGGTCTGGAGGTTGGACTAGTCCTGATACCATCATAGTTTACTGATATGAATTTCAAAAATGTCCAACTAATTCCAAAAAAATATAATGCATGCAAATGATACCATTATGGAAATATGTAGATGTTAAAGATAGAAAAAATATCTCCAGATCAGTTCATCAAGCCAAACTCTCAGAAATCAATGGAACAGTACCTCTGGTTAGGCAAGATGACGGATACTGGGTAGAAACTTCAAAAATGCATATCTTCCTCTCTAGTCCTCCAAATGAGGTCTTTCTAGTTGCTACAAGTCACTGTGACTGTCTAGTTTTTGACTATAAAATTTCGTAGCCATTGGACCATGTTTGCCCCTCGGATGACATAATTTCACAACTGACCAAATGAATAGTGCTTATGCAAATCTAAAATTCTGATACCAACTTTGAAAAATCATAAAAAATTCCACAGACCTCCAAATGACCTGATCTTTAGCTTCCTAAAAATCTCTAGACAAGATCTAGTTACATGCCAAATTTCAAGGCAAGAAGAGGTCATTTGTTAAGACTTGGACATCATGGGGCAAAGTGACCAGTTTTTATGTTACAAGGGGGCTATTAAGGTTCAACTTTGCTTCTCTTACCTCTAAGGCTCTATGAGCACATGGGAAAGTATCAACATAAGCTATTAAACATGGCTCAAATT
Organism: Erythrophleum ivorense; assembly: GCA_026724425.1. Taxonomy (NCBI): domain Eukaryota; kingdom Viridiplantae; phylum Streptophyta; class Magnoliopsida; order Fabales; family Fabaceae; genus Erythrophleum; species Erythrophleum ivorense. Next base: position 2,126,337 of record JAIUCV010000039.1, on the reverse strand, counting down.
TCTAACAATGTAGATTTACAAAACTCACTCTCCCACACCAAAACATACACCATGTACATAATGCCAAGATCTTGCTATTCATAACAAAACTTGCTACATCATTCAAGATGGTTCTAATTCTCACACATATATGATAAATACATTTATTTATAAGTATTCATACGTGCTACATCATGTACATCATTAGAGTACATCTCTTAATTTAACTACAAAATAGTGATAATATAACTATTTCACAACTCCTTCGCCAATTTTCTAGCTTCAAGCTCGGTGGCTCCCATCTCTTGTCTCACTTGGTCCACCTAGCATGTTAGGATGGTGGAGAGGGGGAGTGAGATTCCAAGAATCTCAATAGCTCATCTCTCATTCAATCATACATAAAGCACGCAAACAAATCTCACAATGTATGCATGGGCATATTAGCATGTGAAATCATAAGAAAAGCATTTTCAACATTTGAGTAGGCCATACATAACATACAAAAGCTTTGGACTTGCCTCACCCATTCTTTAAGAGGCTCTTAGACTCAACCTTACTCTTAGGAGTCAACCTCACTTTTGGGAGACTCTTTACTTTGTCTCAACTAACTTTAGGGTTCTTGGCTCATCCTCACCATGGCTAGAGGGTTGTTGGCTTTTCCATATTCAAGCAAACCAAAGTAATCACATAATACATCATTGAAATACATAAGGCATCATCATGCTAGCATACTTTTCATGGTTTAAAAACATACATACACACATGCAAGACAATGTAAGCACACATCTATGCATGAGAGAAGGTGAAGAGAGAGCTACCTTATCGGCTAATCACAAGCTTTCCCTTTCAATTTGTCTCCTCCCTTGTTGATTTCACAATCACACTATATGGGAGTGCTTCTCTTGAGCCTAGGCACACAAAGAGCATGAAATTACCCTTTTAACACTTTATTCATGAAGAGAAACTAGGTTTCTCTATCTAGAATTCTACTAACTCTCCTTCCTCTCTCAAGCTCTCAAGAAAGGAAAGCAAAGAAGAAGAAGTAAAGATATATGAGTTTTGGTCTTCTTCAAGAGGGGTTTTCCACTCTCCCTCTTCTAAACCAAGCTCAAAGCCCAACTACTTCAATAACCAAAACCATAGGAAGAGAGAGCAAAGAGAGAAGAATAACATGCTAAGAAGAAAAACCATGCAAATCTTATCTTTTTCTTGTTCTTCCTTCCTCCTCTAAGTTTCTCTCTCTCTCTCCTCCGCCCTTTTCTCTGCCTTAGAGAAAGTTTAAGTCAGCTAAAAGGAGAAAGGAAGGGTTTGGATGCTTTAAAAAGTTAAATTCTCTTTTTTTTACACTTTTCCGGACTAACCTTCACTATAACGAGGCATAACCCTTGCTACGGCGAGCACGTATTAGTCTCAGACCCCTGCCTTCGCTATAGTGCACACTACGGCGAGCAGCTCCCTGGTTTTTGTATGGGATGCCGCACTCGCTATAGCTAGAAGCATTCTCGCTATGGCTAGAAGGCATTCTCGCTATAGCTAGACCATTTCTCGCTATAGCGAACAGGTATATTCGCTATAGCTAGGCTATTTCTCGCTATAGCTAGCAGACTTAGAAAATTGTCAGCCTTTCGAAAATTTTTTAATTTTTTTTTTGGTTGTTACAGAGGTTGACTCCCAAGAGTTGAGGTTAAGTCAAAAACCTTTTAAAGAAAATGGGTGAGACAAGTCTAAAATCCATCAGTGAATGGGTGAAGCTAATCCACTCATTTGGCAAGCTTATGTATGCTATGTATGACTTGTTTATATGCTAAGAATATTTTTTTTAAATGCTTAAATATGTCTATATGCTCATACATGTATTTTCAAGGCTTGTATTGCATACTTTATGTGTAATTGAAAGGGAGATGAGCTATTAGGATTCTTTGAATCTCATTCCCTCCTCTGCAATGTCTTAACATGCTAGGTGAATCAATTAAGCAAGGTAATGAAAGCCACCAAGTCAAGGAGAAGGAGATTGACATCAAAATGTATGAAATGACCTAGTTATGTCTCTCTTGTAGCCATACATATGGCATATGATGTAATCCCATAATGAAATTGTTATGTATCCATTCAAACATGTGTAAATACCCATATATTTGATGTATGTATGAGCTTTAGTGCCATATGAATGATAATGTAGTTTTTGGGTATTGAATGGCAAGAGAAAGTGTATGAAATCCTATGTATGGCATGGGGTGAGAGAGTGCGTTTGAGAAATCTGGGTTTATACACCTTTGAAACAAGTTTAGAGAGTCATTTTGGTGCATTCCCACATGCTCAAGTGGCCACACAAGTTTGGGAAGCAAAATTGGACACTTTGATGCTAGTTGAGACCATAAAAATGACCAAACCAGAACCCTATGGTACAAACTGACCAAATGGATGAATCTTTCCATGAAATTGGGCAGACATGTAGAGCTCATTGAGAGCCTTTTGGAAAGTTAAAGTGTAGAAAAATTGGAGCTCTACAAAATTAATTATGAATTTTCAAATTTGGAATTTTTTTGCTATTTTGGTGCATGTACTATTTATATGGTCAGTTTTGTATTCTATATTATCTAATAGACAAATGGTGTCCAATACTTGTGAAATTATACAAGCATAAACTAGAGGTTATAAGCTTTCAATAGCCACTAAGATCACCTCATTTGGATGTCTAATTAAAGAGTTATGAATTTTTGAATTTTAATGTTAGTACTAGTAATGCCCCTTGACCTCTAGTATTATTCCATCATAATTCAGTTCTTAAATGAACTTGAAATAGTTTGAAGATATTTTTTTCTTAAATTCAACATCTGTAGCTTCTTAGATTGATTGAATTTTCATGATTTGGATTTTTGTAGAATTAGTTATGAATTTCTAAATTTTATGCCAGTAAACTATGATAATAGCCTAGGCAGCTGAGACCTTGGGTGATTTTTGAATGTCAAACTTCTTCTAGTTGGTGTATTAGGATCTAGACATATTTTTAGCATAAATTAGATATCTGTAGCTTTCTAGAATGGTAAATAATGCATGATTTAAAGTTTTTTAGAATTAGTTATGATTTTTCAAAGTTTGTGATAGAAAGGTGAAGTTTCTGGCTGAGGCTACACTATGATATTTTGTGTGTTTCTTGCACTTGCACGAATTCTAGGTTACTTTTGATGATAGATTTGAGTTGTATCTATGTAATTAAATATTAGAATGTAATACATGAGCTCACATGGTCCACAGGACACTGAATGGAAATTTCATCCCCTATACAACACAAAAATATTCACTTTTTATATGCCATTTTCTTGTGTTCTTGAGAAATACATGGCATGAGACTTAGAAATAGCATGAGGCAAAGCTAGAAATCTATGGTATTATAAAAAGTCTCTTCGATAGGTGATATCAAGTCAAAAGTCCCTAGGCCAAGAGTGAGGCAAATCTAAATATCCTAGAATTAGGGTGAGGCAAAACCAAAAATCTCTAGAGCATGTTCTTGAATTGTGAATGAATTGATAGCATGAAAGTATGTATGTATGCATGTTCACATTGAGACATGTTCTAAAAGTGTGCCTTTGATGTATGTATGCCTTGAATGTGTGTGTGAATGGGTGTGTGAGCTATTGAGGTTCTAGGAATGTCACTCCCCTTCCCTCTTTTATCTTAACATGCTTAGGTGGTACTCAAGAAGGGAGAAATGCAAGCCAAGGGCCTTAAGAGGCTAATATTTGATCATCATGTAGTCAAAGTGATTATGTATATGTTATTTTTTGGATATAAGACCTTGAGTAAATCTAAAATGATGTATAAATGTTGTATGGACCCTATGTAGCACAAAATCAATGCAAATAAGGGATTTTGACTCTTGATGGCATGTATGTAATTGTGTATTCATGGATGTAGGATAGCCAAATTGATATGTATGAGGTTTGAAACCACTTGGATAGTTCCTACAAGTCATATTCATGCATTTACACTTGCCCAAGAGGGGCCAAATCTAAAAGGAAGTCATTTGGACCAAAGTGATGCTTTATGAGAAACAAAATTGACCATATTGTAAGGCTACGTCACTTTCTGTCCAAATGAGCTCTTCTTAGTCTAAAATTTGGCATACATCTAGATCTTGATGAGATATTTTTAGAAATTTAAAGTAGGTAATATTTGAAGGTCTACAAAATTTTTTGTGAATTTTTGAAGTTAACAATTTTTTGGTTTTTAGTTAGTGTACTGTTCATATAGTCCGAATTTTGATCTATGTCATTCAAGGAGCAAATAATGTTCAACTGCCATGAAATTTTTACAAAGAAACTACACCTTCCCAATGACTTATGCCAATTAGAAGCACCTCATTTGGATGTCCAAAGAGGGAGATATGAATTTTTGAAGTTTTTGTTCTGTTCCAGGCGCACCTCCAAACCCATGTTACTATTTAATTAATTTTTTGGGTCTGAATGAACCTGGATTGGCCTAGAACTATTTTTATCCTCTAATTAACATCTTTAGATTTCCAAATTGGTATATATCCCATGGATTGGATTTGTTTGGAATTAATTATGATTTTTCAAATTTTATATCAGTGAGTTATATTAAATTTCTAGATAGCTCTATCTCCCTACATTTTCTATTGTCAAACATGGTCGAGATGAGACTTTCATGGCTAGGAACTATTTTTAGTGTAAATTTAACATCTAGAACTTTCCAAAAAGCTATGATTTGTATGGTTTTGATTTTTCTACATTTAGTTATGACTTTTCAATTTTACCCCTAAAATCTATCACTGTACAGCTATGAAGAATAAAGGGAATTTTAGGGTTTTTGAATTGAAAACCATGGATTGCTTGATAATTTGAGTTGTTTATGATTTGTACCACTGATAAATGACTAGAGAATATTGTTGGATAATCCAAGGGGCCCATATAACTAAAATTGAAAAATTTTACCCTAACGTAACACAATAAAGTGCATGAAAATATGACTTTTTCTTAATAATTCCCTATGAACATACACATAACTATCTTGAATGGAAGGATATATGAAAGGAAATATAAGGTATGACAATTTGGAAGGAAAATATTCTCTCAATTAAGAAGCATGGATATTGATGATGTTGTTAGACATGATAGACCTTTCCTATGCTTACATATACTAGTAATAGTTTTGAAATTAATCTTTTTAAATACCAAGTACAACATAATCACCTCAGCATGATGTATATAGAAATGAAATTGCCTGTTAATACATGTGGATTGATAAAAAGGTCATGAAAACATTAAAGACTTTTTAAAAGCCATTAATGAAAACTTTAAATCTTTGGATGAGGGCTTAGGTAGTGATCTAACTACAAAGTTAATGTAAGTGCAAGAGCATATCATTCAAATAAGGAATATAATGGCTCAACATAAAGAATTCAAGGTTGAGATATCTGAGTCCTTCCTCATGCACTTCATCTTGAACTCCTTGCCACCTCAATATATAGCTTTAAAGGACACCTATTACATACATAAGGAAATATGATTTTTATTATGAATCTAATATGGTAGATGTTAATAGTAACACATGATGGATTAATTCTGGTTTAGTAATTCATATTTCTAATACCTTATAGGGCTTTCTGAACCAAAAGAAGCTAATAGGCAATGAGTAGTACATTTATTCAAAAAATAGGATGGACTTAACTATAGAGACCATAGGAACATGCAAATTAGTTCTTGACTCTGGTTTTGTTTTAATTTTAGATAGGACCATTTATGTACCATATTTCTCAATAAACTTGATTTTGGTTTCCAAACTTGTATTGTTAAGATATTCTTTTGAATTTTCTACTAATATATTCAAGTATTATTGGAAATTACATAATTTGTGATGGTCTATTCTGAATTCAATTACAAGATAGTATCTCTTATGATTCAATGCATGCTTTTAGTAGTATAGGCATTAAGAGATATGTTACTAATAAAAATTCTTTTATATTGTGGCACTGTAGACTAAGTCATATCTCAATAGAGAGGGTCAAGAGATTGGTGGAAGATAAAGTAGCTAATACTCTTCACTTTACTTATTTTAACATTTGTATAAACTACATCAAGGGTAAGCAAATTAATAAGGCCAATAAAGATGCTAAAAGGAGCTATAGCTTGTTAGAAATTTGCATACAAATATTTGTAGTCTAGATTTAGACACTACTAGTCAGAAATACTTATAATACATATATCTCTATTTGCTCAATAATAAGAATAAATAAAGTAATAGATGCCTTTAAGGTATTTAAGATAGAAGTAAAGAAACAATGTGGAAAAGGCATAAAATGGTGATAGAAATATTACCTTTTTATGAAGATTGCTTCACCAAGTCAAGTCCACGTCTATTTAACTCACAAACTCCTTATCTCATGAACACACATATACTTGAATAGTTCTGTGATCTCTATGTGTGCATTCAAGGAATCACATATGCAAATCAATAAACCTATGTCTCTACAATATCCATATACAAGTATATCAAAACTCCAATCCCAGAGTGAATGGATAAAGTCTCTCTCTTTTCTCAGTCTCTACTAGAAGACTTTTTCACTCTATTTGGCAGCTCTCACTTGGTTTTGTCTGTACAGCCACCAAATCCTTAGTTGTTTATTTATAGATAAATGCCTAGGGTTTTGTGATGTCCAATTAATGGGTTCTAACCAAATAGATGATAAGTGAAGAGATAATTAGATTTTAGTTATTAACCCAATCTAATAACAATTGCCCAAAAAATAATGTAATATAATAAAGCCCAAAAGAATATAATATTACTTTAATTTAAAGTAATGATATATTATAACATAATATAATTACATTATATTATAATATTTATATTGAGCTATATATTTTAAGATTTTTAGTCTAACTACAATCTAAATTATATTACAGTAACTCCAATCTTGATTTACTCTTTGTGTGTGTACATTAACTCCAATTTTGATTTACTCTTTGTGTGTGACCTTATAAGTTCTTATTACATTGGTAGTGATCCATAAAAAAAAAAGGAAAATCCTATTTTAGTATCACAAAGAGTGAGTGGTATCTAGCAATACATCACTTCCATCCAAGTAATAAGAATATCTATGATTCGACATACCTAATCTATAACCAATATTCCATGTAGTTTAATCACTTTTGTTTAGATAGTTAGCTTGAACTTGAGGCATGAAATGTCTCATTCTCTTGATAATTCAATCTATGTGTTTCTTGATCCTTGAGTAGACCAAAAATGAATCAATATCACACTTTGATCCATTTGAGTATAGTCATGAATTTTTTAGTCTCAATCAAAGGGTCTATAGATATCACTCCTCCTATATTGAAGGAATAAAATCTCATCTATATCACTCACATCCCTTAGCATGATTTGTGATACACCTAGTTACTACCTTTTGGTCATCCTTATTAAAGGTGACAATTGACAACATCAAAGTATATTACTCTCATGTAGGAAATTATAGTGATGTTAAGCCAAAAGACAACGTACATCATGGTCACTATGAAAATAGCTTCTGACACAACTATCCATGAAGCACTCTCACGATAGGTCTATCTAGTACATTTGTTCTTTAACATGTATCCATGTAATGACTTGATATCTTATATCCATAACTATGGTCATCAGCCAATATACATATTAGTCTCATTATATTATTATTATTCCAATTTATAATGATATGCGACTAGGGATAATTTAAAAATTATAAATTATTCCAAGAACAATTAATATATTTATTTATATTATGTAGATATAATATTAAATATAATAATTGAAATGCTTTTATTTATCAAAACATAATAAAATGTATTTAAGTACAATCATTGCCTAGTGATTTTAGGGCCATTAGATGCAAATGGATCTATAAGACAAAAAAGGACACATTAGACAACATCAAGAAATATAAGGCAAGACTCATGGCCAAAGAATTCACCCAAAAGGAAGGAATCAATTACACTAAAACTTTCGCCTTTGTATTTTGAAAAAGATTCTCTCTATGTGATAATGGTATTAGTTGCCTATTTTAACCAGAAACTACATTAGATGGATGTAAAGATGGTAATAAGGATCTAAAAGAGGAGGTATAAATGAAACAACATAAAGGATCCTCCTCTAATGCGAACGAGCACTCGATATGTAAACTTAAGAAATCTACATGTGGATTGAAACAAACCTTACACTAATGGTACTTAAAGTTTTATAATGTCATCTCCTCATTCGGATTTATAAAGAATGTTATGGATTAGTATATATACCAGAAGATTAATAGAAGTAATATCTATTTTCTTGTACTATATATGTAACACCCCAAAATTAATTACGGTGTTAATTATAAATTTAGGATAATTAAGAATAATTAATATGGGATAATCAAGCAAGTTAAGTGAATAGAAATTTTAGAGAGATAAATTATTAACAGTTTGAGGTTTAATTGAGTTATAAACCCCATCTAGGCCCAAATTAAATTAAGTAGGCCAAGGTTAGGGACTAATAGAGGCCTAATAATTTTAGGTGCAAACCCAACCTTTAATTGTGAGACTTGGCCCAAGAGAGAGCACCTAGTGATAGCCCAATAACCCTTGTGCAGACCCAAATCAATTGAGTCCTTCAAACTTGGCCTGGCCCAATTAAATTTCTACAGCCTAACACCTTGAAGTTAGCCCAACAAGGCTTAAATCATAATCCACTTGCAATTGGACCCTTGGGTCAGCCCATGACCCACATTAGACCCAACTTCAACCCAACTAAAACCCTAAACACTTCAGCCCTTTCCCCATTTTGCTAAAACACAAAAGAGAAATTCGGAGGTTTAAAGGGACGCTAGGGTTTGGGGCAAGAAATCCATTATTTCCCACTTCTAGAGCAAGATTCAGCTAAGGTAATAGTTATATAACTTAATCCCCTTCTCTTTCTCTTCATTTTCGCCTAATTAGTTTTTTATTTGGAGTATTTTCACCATACCCAAAATCTAAAATGTGGTTGTTTGGGATTTTCTTGGTAAAATTTCGTAGGTTGAGGTTAAGGGTGTTATTAAGTAAATATAAACTCTCTATTTTGATGCTTTCTTTGCTAGTTTGAGACCTCTATAGCTGATTTATAATATAGGTATGGTTTCTGTGCGAATTTACTCAGAATTTGAGGTGTTATTTTGAGGTTTTTGGGGTAGGAGCTACCGAATCCAAATTTGGTTTTAGTGGTGATTGGGTAAGTATTTCTGAGTAGTCCTATATAGCTTAACTTCTTTTAAGTGATGGGTTTGCTTATACAAATTGTGATTAGGGATGGTAATGGCTTAGTTTTGTATCCATAGGCTGAAGTAACATTCAATTGGCTCTTAGAGGATTGGCTACAAGTGAGATAACCGAGACTATATTAATTCCATGCATATATTTATTTTAATTTCATATTTTGTTGTACATGAATGATTTGAAATGCTGAATGAATTGGTTAGCTATCTATTGTATTGTGATTGAACCTTGTGAGTCCATGGTGGAGCTATGGTGCGACTACTACCCGTGCATGTGCTTTGATCGGGCACCGAGTTATGATCAAACCTCATATGCACTGAGCCCTGGTTGTGCTCAATGGGGAGTAGGTGCCATGAACGGGCCTTTCCCAGTGTTATTGGCCTTTAATATGTAAAAATATGATTGCTAGTATGGAATAGTAATCATGATAGTCTAATTGTTTCATTTATTAATATGACTAGTATGTTTTTTGATGCTTATGTGAAATCATGCATATATATTAATTAAACTAGAATATATGATGGAATTTGCCTTGGTTACTGAGATTTACATCTCACCCCGTTTCATGGGCTAAACATTTCAGGTGAAGATTCTTCGGGTAAGGATAAAGGCAAACAAATGGATGAAAATCGATGAGCTCTAGCCATATGTGGAGGAAGCTACACTCAGGCTAATCTAAGTAGAGTAGATGCAATTTTGTTAATCTTATATATAGCATCATCATGTAATCATATTGCCAAGTGTAAGTGTTTATATCTTGATTACTTGGAATGTATTTATTAAGGAGTTAAGTCTCAATATAGCTTAGTTTTGGATGTATGAACTATAGTTTCTGATGTATAAACTTTGTTGAATTCATGATATGGTTTACTATTGGGAATGTCATCATGGGTTATATGAGATTGTTAATTTGAATCAATGATGCATGAAATCTTTAAAGGAATACATATTTGAATGATAATTGCTGGAAGCTTATGAAATTCTACTATTATTAGTCTATGAATTTGCTAACATATAGTAGTTGGATAAGTAAGAATTTATACTTAAGTTTTAAATTGGTAATGGTAGAATAGTTAGATAAACAAGGTAGATAAATACCATTAGAATAGCATAAAATAAAGTAGAGTGGCCCTAGGGTGTTATTGGAGGGAGAGTGGAAAGTATGAGATAAAATTTTAGGAGTTGTAGGATCATAAGGCATTTCACCATGGCCAAAATATTATTAGCCGCGGCCAATAAAGGCAAAATTGCCCAGGGGAGTACAGAAAGCAATTAGCCGCGGCGAAATGTAAAAGGCAAAACTGAGAGTCGTCCAAAGGGTAATTCGTCACGGTAAACTTTTGTTAAAATGTGATAGGCATTCCAGAGAGGAATTTGTCATGGCGAAAGGGGGAATTGGCTGCAGCCAATAGTGAGAGGTGAGTAAGGTAGGTTCCAGGAGGCTTCCTCACTATGGCGCCATGTAGGTTAGTCGCGACGAAGGTCCAATAGCTGCGGTGAAATTTATGAAGTTAAGGAGTGAACCTGAGAGCAATTGGCCGTGACGCAAGGACATTTAGCCGTAGCTAACGGTCCCAAACCTTCATTCTAATCTAGAAATCTTGGTTTTTCATATGGTAACCCCAAGGGATGACTTAGAAACATTAGTAGAATATTCTTGTGAGTTGTAATTAATGGGTAATAGAATCAAAGGCTTATAAATGAGTGTTTGTTTCCCTGATGTACGTGAGTGCTTGTAATTATATGACTGATGACTTTAATAACATTAAGGTTCAAATTTCCCTGTATTTTCTGAATGTAATTAGTTATATTGTCTCGTAACCCCAATTTATGATTATTAATCACATATTTTGCCTTAATTACAATGATTAGAAGTTAAGGTCGTCACAATATGTGGATCATATATTACTTGCAATCAATGATATATAGTTGCTATATAAAGTAAAACAATTTCTTTATGAAAATTTTGACATAAAGGATATAGGTGAGGATCTTATATCATTGGCATTAAGATACATAGGGATAAAAACTTAATGTATTTTAGGCTTATCGTAAGGAACCTATATCAATAAGGTTTTTGAGAGATTTCAAAAGAAAGATTATTCATTAAATATAACCCTCATTATGAAGGGTAACAAGTTCAATCTAAACTAGTGCCCAAAGAACAATCTAGAGGGGGAACAAATGCATGACATTATATATGCTTATGCTCTTGAAAGCCTTATGTGTGCTCAAGTTTGCACAATTCTTGACATTACATTTATGGTCAGAATGTTATGTAGATATTAGAGTAATCCAATTATGAATCATTTGAGAGCTGCAAAGAAGGTTATAAGGTATCTCAAAGGTACTAAGTGTTAGGTTTCTTAGTAATTATTGGAACAGAAGAATTTTAAAATTTTTTTATCATCAATACCCTTCGCAAGATCATGCACAAGAACACAAATCAAGATAAGACAAGAAAGTTACCTTTTGTTTAAGCTATGATCTGAATCACATGCGTAGACCTAGTAATCTGTGCCTCTACAGTATCCATACAGAGTGGATGAAACCTTCCCTCACTCTATCTTTATTAGAAGACACCTCTCGCTCTCTAGGGTTAGGGTTTATCAAAGTTCTAAGTCAAATAGGATTTCAAAGACACTCTCTTATGTCTTATGTACTGCCACCTATGGTCTTATATTTATAGACTCAACATTTGACACTCTACTAATCTTAGTCAACTTCTAATTCCTAATCCAACTTAAACTCTTAGAACCCAAGCCTAATAAAGAGCGAGGAGAGATAGGCCCAACACAATGTAACATTATGTAATATTACTTTAATATTAAATAACCTTACATTATATTATTATTTAATAATATAATGTGCTATAATATTATTTAATATTACTCTAATATTAAATAATATATTACGCCACAACGTAATCCAATTATATTATATTGGGTCTTATTATTGAAATTTTTAATCTAACTAAAACTCCAATAATATTACAATATTTCAGTTTCATTTCTATTCTTCGTGTGTGACTCCATAGGTTCTTATTACGTTAGTAATGGTTCGGAAAAAATCTTATTTTAAGATCACAGACAATGAATGGTATCTAGCAATACATAACTGTTACCCAAGTAATAAGAATATATGTGATTTGACATACCTAATACATGACCAATACCATGTAATTTAGTTCCTTTTGTATCGATATCCAAATTGAACTTAAGGCATGGGATGGTGTAACAACCAGAAAAAAAAAAGCTGAAAAATTTTCGAAGGGCTGAAAATTTTTCAAGTCTACTAGCTATAGCGAGAAATGGCCTAACAATAGCGAATGTACCTGTTCTCTATAGCGAAAAATGGTCAAGCTATAGCGAGAGTGCCTTCTAGCTATAGTGAGTGCGAGCACCCCATACAAAAACCAGGGGGCTACTCGCCGTAGTGAAAGCAGGGGTCTGGGACTGATACGTGCTCGCCGTAGCGAGGGTTATGCTTCGCTATAGCGAGGGTTAGTCTGGAAAGAGTGAAAAAAGAGAATTTGACTTCTTAAAACATCCCAATTCATTCCTTCTCCTTTTAACCGACTTAGGCTTCCTCTAGGGTAGAGAAAAAGGCAGAGGAGAGAAAGAGACACCTAGAGAAGGAAGGAGAACAAGAAAAAGGTAAGCATAACTTGAGATTTCCCTAGCTTTTCTTCTTAGAATCTTGTTCTTCTCTCCTTGCCCTCTCTTTCTATGGTTTTGGTTATTGAATTAGCTATGTTTTGGGCTTGGTTCAGAAGAGGGAAAGTGGAAAAGCACTCTTGAAGGAGGTTAGAACTCATGCAGCTTTACTTCTTTGCTTTCCTTTTTGAAAGCTTGAGAGAGGAAGGATAGTTGGTGAACTTTTAGAGAGAGAAAGAACCCCTAGTTTCTTATATGCTTAGTAGGGTTTGCTGTAAAGAAACCTCTAGTTTTGTGAATAAGTGTTGAGTTATGACAGAGTAATTCCATGCTCTTGTGTGTCTAGGCTCAAGAGAAATACTTCCATCTAGTTGTGATTGTGGAACCAAGAAGGGAGAAGACAAATTCAAAGGGAAGGCTTATGTTAGCCTATAAGGTAGCTCTCTTTGCCTTTCTCTCATGCATGAATGTGTGTTTAGCTTGTTCTAGAATGTGTGTGTGTGTATTTTCAAGCTATAAAAAGTATGCTAGCATGCCTTTACATGTCATGATCCTTGATGCTATGTCATGTGTTAAATGAATCCATGATGTTTGTATGAGTTTGCTTGAGTATAGAAAGGCCAAGAACTCTTCCTTTGGGTGAGGATGAGCCAAGAACCCTCGAGTTTGGTTGAGACAAAGCAAAGGGTCTTCCAAAAGTAATATAGACTCACAAGAGTATGGTTGAGTCCAAAGTACTCAAAAGTGGGTGAGGCAAGTTCAAAATCCATGAGGAGAAGTGTGAGGCCAATCCAAACACTTGGTGAACCCTTGAATGTCTTGTATGATTGATTCACATGCCAAGGTTGTTTTTAAAGTGTCCATGACTTCCACTTTTCCATACATGCATTTAAGAAGCTTGCTTTGCACATATTATGTATGATTGAATGAGAGATGAGCTATTGGGATTCTTTGAATCTCATCCCCTTCTCTCTACTATCCTAACATGCTAGGTGGACTAAGTGAACAAAGACATGAGAGCCACCAAACTTGAAGCTAGGAAAATCGGCAAAGAATTTGTAAAATAGCCATTTTGTCACAATTTTGTTGTTAAGAGATGTAATCTAATGATGTACATGGGGTGTACACTTATGAATACTTGTAAATGGATGTACTTATTGTATATGTATGAGAATTAGAACTATAGTGCATGATGTAGCAAGTTTTTGGTATGAATAGCAAGATCTTAGCATTATGTACATGGTGTATGTTTTGGTGTGAGAGAGTGGGTTTTGCAAATCTAGGTTGTTAGATATTTGAGCCATGTTTGATAGCCTATGTTTATGCTTTCCCATGTGCTCATAGAGCCTTAGGAGTAGGAGAAGCAAATTTGAACCCTTGGAGCCGTCTTTTAACACAAGAAATTGACAATTTGCCCCTTTATGTCAAAGTCTGGCCAAATGACCTCTTCTTGCCTTGAAATTTGGCATGTGATTAGATCTTGCCTAGAGATTTTTGGAAAGCCAAATATTATGTCATTTGGAGATCTGTGTAATTTTCTATGATTTTTCAAAGTTGGTATCAAAATTTCGGATTTGTACTAGCACTGTTCATTTGGTCAGTTGTGTAATTGTGTCATCCGAGTGGAAAACGTGGTCCAATGGCTACAAAATTTTATATGAAAAAACTAAACATTCACAGTGACTTTTATCAACTTGAAGCACCTCATTTGGAGGTCTAGAGAGGAAGATATGAATTTTTGAAGTTTCTGCCCAGTATTAGTCATCTTGCCTGACCAGAAGTACTATTCCATCGATTTCTGAGAGCTTGGCTTAATGAACTGACCTAGAGATATTTTTTGTCTCTAGTTAACATCCAAATATTTTCATATTGGTATCTTTTTAATGTATTGGATTTTTGTAGAATTAGTTGGACATTTTTGAAGTTCATATCAGTAAATTGTGACAGCATCAGGACCCAGTCTGACCTCTAGACCATTTCGCATGTCAAACATCCTATATGTGGGATATTGTGACTTGAACATATTTTTAGCATGAATTAGACATCCTAAGCTTTCTAGAATGACCAAGATTTCCTATTTTTAAATTTTTTTGATTTAGTTACGATGTTTCAAAATTTGCCTAGAAATGAGGCCAAGTCTGGCCGAGAATGAATATTCATGTCCCATGTCTCTTTTTGGTTTCCATGGGTTAAAAGCATGTTTTTGGAATTGAAATGAGTTGTAATGGTATAATTAAATATGAGGATGCATAGCATGAGCTCACACGGTCTATGTGACACCGAAATGACTTTTTAACTATGACACAATCTAAGAAAGTGTATGAATTCAATGGAAGTTCTCACATAAGCATGTAAGGGATGATAGGCATGAGTTAGAAATGATGGTGTTACAAATGGGTCATCTTTGTCAATGTTCAACATACATTTCTTGACAACAAGTAGACCAATCAAAACAAATTATCAATATCACATATTGATTTATTTGAGTATAGCCATTTATTTCTTAGTCTAACTCAATCAAAATGCCCACAAATATCACTCCTCCTATATAGGAGACACAAAATCCCATCTACATTACTCACATACCTTCACATGATTTGTGATATACCCAATCACTGTTCTATTAGCCATCCCAGTCAAAGGCAACACAAGATGGTGTCAAAGTAGTCAACTCCTCATGTAGGGAACCAAAGTGACTTTAGGTCAAAGAACTTCCTTCACTATGGCCACATAAGAATTGCTAATGATACTTTAAAATCCATGTAGCATTCTCATAGCAGGTTAGTTTAGTACACTTGTTCTCTAACTTATCTCTATATATTGACTTGATATCATATATTCATGGCTTAAAGTCATCAATCACTATAAATTCTAGTCTTGATGTATTATTGCTATCCATATTGCAATAATACTTAACTAGGAGCAATTTAATAATAACAACTATTTTAGAGACAATTACTATATTAAGTTATATTACACAGATATAAAAACAAAATATAATAATTGTATTATCTCAAAATTATGATACAATGTATGTTATTACAATCATCTTATGATTGGCTCCTAAGGTACACAAACACCAAAAACTACATGTTGATGTATAGACAAACTAAGAACCTTGAGATAGTTGGCTATTTAGATTCAAATTTTGCTAGATACATTAATTCATAAAAATCAACATGAAGCTTCATTTTCATGTTTTCCAATGGAGCTATATCTTGAAGGATTATGAAGTGGACTTTGATTACTACTTCTATCATGAAGGTTAGTTCATACCTTATTTTGAGGCAACTCCACATGATGTTTGGCTTGAGGGCTTTATTTCTAGACTTAGAATTATCAACACTATCTTTAGGCCATTAAGGATATATTATGACAATTCAACTACTATCTTTCTAACTAAGAATAATAAGAGTAAAAGTCAAAGTAAGCATATCAACATAAAATACTTAGCCATTTAAGAATGTGTCAAGGAAAATAAAGTTGCCATTAAACACATTAACACTGAGTTGATGATAATTGATCTTTTAATAAAAGGTATGCCACTAATAGTGTTTAAGGATCATATAGGTAGAATAGAACTTGATTCCGTATTAAGCTTTTTATGTATATGTTATATATCATTTGTAATAAAAGCCATTATCCAGTTTGAGTTATTTTTCTTATTTTTATGTATGCATTTATGTTTCAAGAATAATAAATTAAGAGAACCTTGAATAAGCATATAGCTTATTCAGTAAGTTAAGTAGAGGTGGGTTGAGGAAATGAAATGTATCATGATACATGGAAGGTGGTACTCGCTTATAGAGGACCTACCACTTTAATCTATGCATTTAATTTCCTCTTTTTTGGGATATTAATATTCATAAATCTTGGAGTGTAACGAACGTAATTTTTGTAAAACAATGAAATGAGCCATATAGAAGTAAGTCCTCTGAAATGACCTAGATAATGTTCCCAAAAAATTGGGTTGAGTCCTAAACTCCTAAAAATGATAATTCTAGACTCAGACGGAAAGAAAAACGAAGTTACAATAGAAAAACAATTTGCAATGAAAATTGACGAAACATAATGGCATTTTCGTAAATAAATGTAGCTTTTGGAAAACCACAAAGGGGGGCTTTTTAAATGAAATTTTTGAGTTGCCCAAGGTTCTTAGAGGCCCTAAAAACCATGGGAAGCCCCGAGACTGGTAAATCCCTTCCGGTGTATGCTTTTCAATGTCAGTTGACCCAAACTTTGACCAGTTCATTCGGTAAGGTTTTAGCTCCAAATCGAGTGATTTCAAAGGTATTTTATTAAATTAGGAACCTAAATTTTATAACAGAAAAGACAATTCTAAAAAATGAGCTAAAACAAAGCCAAAATGAAATTGCCATTACGAAAGGGCAAAATTAGAAATAAAAGCTTCTAGAATGTCCTAAACACTTCCACACTTTTCTTCCATCTTCTCCCTTTTATTGAGCACAAAATTTTTTGCCCAAAATATAAAAGTTATTCTGCTCTCTTAGGCACATAAGAAGGAGGAGAAAAAGAGGAAGAAAACCATGGAGAAACTAGGTAATTTTATGGATTTTCTTGCTTCATCTTCCTCCAATCTTATTCTCCTCTCTTTCTCCTTTCTTTCCATGGATTTTTTGAATGATTTGGTTCTATTTTTGGTCCAGACCTAAGGGGAAAAATTTGAATTTGCCAAGGAGAAGGGAACCAAGGAAGAAAAGCTTTGAAAACAAGCTTGAAACTAATGTCTTTTTCCATTCTTGATGCTTCATCTTGATTGCTTCTCTTTGTGGTAGTTTCGGCCAGCCTATGAGAGATAGAAGGAGATGAATTTTGGGCAAAACCAAGGGAGAAACCTAGGAAAAAGAGTGCAAGGATTAAGACTATGGCAAGAAATTCAAGTAAAAACCAAAGGAAATCAAGATAGAAAAGTGTAGGCTTTCTTAGGGTTTTGTAAAATCTGACTTTGTGTGAGTAATTCCTTGACTATTTGAATGTTTCCTTGAGCTCTTAAGACCCCTAGAAACCTTCCCAAGTGGCTCTCCCATCAAGGAAAATTTTGAAACTCCAAGAAACCCCATTATGTGCTTGTCTCAGCCAAGGAGGATTCATAGGGCTAAGGAGTGTTTTAATGTGTTCTAGCCTTGGTTTGAGTCTCCTTATGATGTTAGAAGTTAGAAGGAACCGTTGGAAAAAATTTAGGAGCCATAGGTTGGGAGATGGGACAATGGTATCCATAATCGTGCCTTATGAAGCAACTTGGTCTCCAAAGGTGCAATTGAATATATGATGGCTTCAAGGACCTTCAATGAGTCCAAGAAGTCTAGAAATAGCAAGAGAGTGGAGCCTAGAACTTGGATGATGTAAGTTGCTTCAATGAGCCATTTATGGAACCAATATGCCCATTATGGAATCAAGTGTGTGTTTAAGAGTGAACCTAGTGTCTTGGCTTGCTTCAAGTGTGTAATTGTGTGATGTTTGTGATGTCTAGGTCAAGAGAACCCTACTCCACCTAAGTTCTCTTATAAGACCAAGGAGGGAAAGGAATTGGCAAAGTAAGCTCACATAAATTAAAAAGTAGCTCTCCACCTCATTCTTTTTGCATTCTTGTATACATAGGTATATGTTGTGTGCTTGTATATGCTCTTGTGATTGAAAACATGCCATTTGATGTCTTGAAGTTGCATTGGTACCAATATATCTTCTTGAATGACTATGGTTATGGAAAGAGCTCATAAGGGTGAAGTGATGGCCAAAGTCCCTTGATGAAGGTGAGGAGATGCCAAAAGTCTCATGGCATGGGTGAGACAAAGCCAAAAGTCCCTTGAATGGGTGAAGCTAAGTTAAAAGTCCCTAGGCCAAAAGTGAGGCAAATCCAAAATTCCTAGAAATAGGAGGGTGAGGCTAAACCAAAAGTCCTTAGAACATGAGAGTGGTCTTGACATGTTGATGTGGCATGAAATGAGATTTATTGCACACTTTATGCTTGCATATTCATATATTTAATGTATGTATGCCTTGAATGTAGTGTGAATGGGTGTGTGAGCTATTGAGATTCTTAAAATCTCACTCCTCTTTTTCCCTCTCATGCTTAAAATGTCTAGGTGGTGCCCAAGTCCAAGGAAATGCAAGCCAAGAATACTAAATGGCTACACTTTGTTTAATTTGTAGTTTAGATTGTAATAGAGTGTCAAGAAGCACTGTACATATTATTTTTGATTTTTTAAAACCTTAAGCATATGTAACATGGTGTATAGACTATATGTATAATGTATGTAGTATTAAATCAATGAGATTATGTTATTGGACCCTTGAATGGCAAGTGGGTTTAGTGCATAAATGGATGTTGAGACCAAAATAAGATGCATGTTTGAGACCACTTGGATAGTCTCTACAAGTCATGTTTGTACTTTGAAACTTGCCCAAGAGGTGCCAAACAATTAAGAAAGCCAATTGGGCAAATTGGTAACCCATATGAAGCAAAAATTTACTATTTCATGAGGCTATGTCACTTTTTATCCAAATGAGCTCTTCTTAGTCTGAAATTTGGCATGCATCTAGAGCTTATTGAGAGATTTTTTAGAAGCTATTGGTAATTTTTGGAGGTCTGTGAAATATTTGGCGTATTGTTGAAGTTAAAAATTTTTCTAGTTTTAATCCTTAGTACTGTAACACTGGTCCGCAATTAAATTCTATCACTTATGGGGCAAATGATGTCCAATTGCCACAAATTTTATATAGAGAAATTAGACATTCCCAGTTACTTGTGGCAACTGGAAGCACCTCATTTGGAGTTCTAGAGAGGGAGATATGAATTTTTGAACATTCTGTCCAGTATCAGGACCCTTACCCGACCTGGTTTACTATTCTATTGAATTCCAAGATTTGGGCTACCTGAGCTGGTCTAGAGATATTTTTTCCCTCTATCTAACATCCACATATTTCCAGATTGGTATCATTTACATGCATTGGATTTTTTTGGAATTAATTGAACATTTTCAAAGTTTGCTGCAGAATTCTATGATAGTTCCAAAATGCAGTCTGACCTCTGGACCTTTTAAGATGTTAAACGTCCTTTGTGATAGATGTTATGGTCTAGAAATATTTTTATCATGAAGTAGATATCATTATCTTTCCAGAATGGCCAAGAATGTATGATTTTGATTTTTCTAAAATTAGTTATGATTTTTCAAAATCTGCCCAGAAAAGGGACCAAATCTGGCCGAAAATAAACCTCCATATTCTATGTTCCATTTCGGTTTCCATAAGTTGAGGGCATGATTTTATGATTTAAATGAGTTGTATACATGTAATTAAATATGGGAAAGTATAGTATGAGTTCACACAGTCCACGTGATATTGAACGAAATTTTTATACGCGACGCAATGCAAAAATAATCCATACTTTAATGCCATTTTCTTGGAGGTATTTGCTTTTCAAGCAATAATCGGGTATTCATTTGATCGAAAAGAAACATTGAATAAAGTATTTACCCAAAAGCAATAAAATCTGAAACTTAGAGTCAAACAAGCCGAATTCCAATGTACGAATGCTACCCAGAACGCCACGTGTCACCTAGATTTGGTTCCGAGTTTGTGATCCCGGCGCCACGTGTCACACTCTCACAAACTCGGAACCAACGGTTCTGAGTTTGTAGGCTCGCGAGGCTAGGCTCAGCCTAGCTGGCGTGACCGGTCACGTCGATTTTGAATATCTTGCCACATGTCACAATATGATTGGGTGGAAGAAAAACCTCAGGAATTTGATTGGTCAAAAAACGGCTGAACTCCTTTATAAATATGGCTTCGGCTTCCTCTTCAAACGCCATTTCATTTCTGAAGCGTGGTGGGGTGCTCTGGGGATAAACCCTCATCTTCCTACTATTGTGAGATCAGTAAAAAGTTTTGACAGCCTCCAAGAAAAGTAGATTAAAGGTATGTAATATAATTTAGTCATTTATTTTGTTTTATATTAGGTATAAAAAATTATTAAATTTACTTGTTATTTTTTAAAAAAAAAGGATTAGTGAAATAAAAAATTTTTGAAACAAAAAAAAATTGATGTAAATGAAAATAAAAATTATTCATATTATTTTTTATTAGTTATTTATGTTTGTTGGTTATTATTTTTTAATGGATAAAAAACATGGAGAATCATTGTATTTCATTTTACCAATTTTATTTTTTATTTAATATTTACTTCTATTATTTGTATTAGAATAAATTATTTATTTGGTATTATTGATATGTTGTGCCTAGGAGAGGTAAAATTATATATTGGAAACTATATATTTAAAAAATACGTTGAAAATGGAAACTATATATAGGCAAAAAATAAGAAGAGTAAAAGATGAAGCAATAAAGAAATGAAAAATGATTTAGTGAAAGAAAAGAGAATGGAAAAAAAGTGTAGTTCAAAGATAAAGGAAATTTGAATAAATTATCAGTGAGATGGAGAAAATAAATAAGAAAGTATGAAATAATAAAGAAAATTGAAAAAGTAAGATAGATCAAATATTTAATGATATATTTATAATAAAATATCCAAAAAAGAAGGAAGAAAATATGAGATAAAATAATTAGGTGAAAAAATTTGGAGAAATAAATAGGTGATGAAAAATAATTAAAATAAAAATATTAGAAGAAATAAATAAGTAATACATCTTGAAAATGACATTGGATTGTAGGAAAAAAAATTTGTGGATGTAGTTATTCTTTTTCGAAATAGAAAAAAATATACTATATGTATATATATATAGTTTCCATTTTTCAATAGATGTGAAAAAAAAAACTACATATAGACCCAAAAATAAAAAGATAAAAGGATAAAGAAATGAAGGATTGAAAAATTATTAAGAAAAAAAAAAGAGAATAAAAAATTGTATCTTAGAAAGGAAGGATTTTAGGAAGAAAATGAGTGAAATGGAGGAAAAAAAGTAAATAAACAAATGGCAATAAAATCGGTAGAAAAAATTGTATTAAAAAATGAGGAGAAATGAATAAGTCATGAATAAATAATTATATTAAAAAAATAGGATAAATAAATAAATAATACATATTGAAAATTACCTTGTAGTGGATAAAGATAATATGTTGTGTTATTTATTAGGGAAATGCATTTAATACTATATATATTATTTATTATGCAGAAGTATGTAAATTTTGTTACCTTAGATTATTTATTTATTATTGTCTATATATTGGCACGGTTTTAAAAAATATATGCAAATATGTTGGAAGTAAAGGAATATTTGAAAAGGAAAAAAAGTGTAGGAACAGATAATTATATTGAAAAAATTAGGATATATAAATAGGTAATGAAATATATATTAGAGATTAAATGTGGGGATGATTAAATGAAACTGTGAATTTAGGAATTCAAATGGCAGTAAGAAATGAACTTGTTTGCATTTATGCAAATGGGAGAATCTTTGACAGTGTGCAAGGTGCAACATTCCAATGCCCAATCTCAAAATATATAACAATTAGCACCGGAATCACATTAGCCACACTGAAAGATGCAGTGAGTCAGAAATTACGCCTTCCCCTTAATGAAGTTGTGACTGAATTGATTTATAGACTGCCAGCATCACTAAATCCTACATGGTACCAATCCGTTGTTTTAAAGGATGATTTTGATGTTCAGTGGATGTGGCAAGCTCATTCACATTTCCCAGGGCAATTGAATGCAATCGAATTATATGCAAAGACCTCCCTTACAAGCTCACAAGGGAGCTTAGAATTGCCGCCAACCTCCTTATAGCAATATCAGATCATCTCGAGGGAGACCATTTCTCAACCAAGCTTTTCCCACCTAGCTCTTTGCTGCACTGAACCTCTTTCTCCAAATGGGTCTGAAGACAATGTATTAGAGGATTTTGAAAATGAAGACGAATATAATGTTAAACTCGATCCCGATTATGATGATGAAGAGGAGGATGATGGTGAGGATGATGATGATGAGATTACTGAATTGGAAAATGACGGTGGATTGGAAGGCCAATATGTAGACCCTGCTGCTGCTTTCTTCTCCCAGGTTAATATGGCCTTAGCTAGTGGGGATGGATTTGAGGAGGTTTGGGATGGCACATACTTGAGCATGCAAGACCTGTCCATTGGATTGCAATATCCAAGTCAAAAAGCATTACGTCGTGCTATAAAATTATATTCTATGAAAGCACATCACTCTTTTAAAAAATATTTGACATCTGAAAAGTACGAAGAATTCCAGTGCCTTAACTATGGGAAAGGATGTAGCTGGCAAGTGAGGGCATGCAAAAAGGGTAAGGGAAAAGGTTCGCACTGGCAAATAACAAAATATGATGGAACCCATACATGTCTGTTAGCGACTTTATCACAAGACCACCCGAAATTGGATTCTGATGTCATATCATCATGTATTGTAGGCATGGTAACTGAGACACCTGATATTCCAATCAAAACCATTATTGAACGGATGAAAAACTTATTTGGATATATAGTGTCATACAGAAAAGCATGGAAAGCAAAGCACAAAGCCGCTGCAATTGCTTTTGGTAATTAGGAAAGCTCATATGCTATATTACCTAGATGGATGGGTGCGATCCAATATTTCATGCCTGGGTCATATATTGAATTTGTGACTGAACAATGCCAAGTTGGTGGTTCCATTAATGAGATAGTTGCAATGTTCAAACGTGTCTTTTGGGCATTCAAACCCTGCATAAGTGCATTTGATCATCTGAAACCAATGATCTAGATTGATGGGACATTTCTATATGGCAAATACAAAGGGACTCTCTTGATAGCAACAACACAGGATGGTGATCGACAGATTGTACCTATTGCATTTGCAATAGTTGAGGGTGAAACGCAAGCAGCATGGTCATGATTCCTTTTGAACTTACGTAGACGAGTGGTACGAGAGAGGCGTGGACTTTGTTTGATCTCTGATAGACATCTGTCAATTATAGCGGCTGTTACTAATCCTCAGCTTAGTTGGCAACCACCATATGGTTATCACATGTTTTGTCTCCGGCATGTGGCTAGCAACTTACATACTCACTTTAAATCGGTGGATTTAAAACAAATATTAAAAACTATTAGTATGTTTCTTTTTTCCCTAAGCAATTTACAGCAACCTTATTGTTTCACTGCCTATTAGACTCACAATGCTTGTGCTCAATAGGTTATGCATACGAGCGACGTTACGTTGATAAGAAGTTAGCTGAGCTAGCAATCATTCATGAAGAAGCAGCTAAATGGCTTGCAGACATCCCAAAAGAACAATGAACCCGAGCTTATGATGTAGAAGGACGTCGCTTTGGCCACATGACAACAAACCTAGCCGAATGCATGAACAGTGTTTTCAAAGGAGTCAGATCCTTACCTATATCAGGCATAGCTAAGGCGACATATTACAGAGTCAACCAATATTTCGTGCAACGTGCTAAACAAGTTAATGCTCAGATGTCTGCGAGCAATGTCTACTCCAAAGCTTGATTAAAAGGATGGCAACAAAGGTGCAACATGCATCCGCATGTTCTGTGCAAGCATTTGATAGAAATGCTCAATCATTTGAGGTGGAAGAGCTATATGATCAGATGAATCGAAAATACGGCCGGTGCTGCAAAGTTAACTTGATTGAGCGCTTTTGTGATTGCGGGGAATTTCAAGTGGAAAAGTATCCCTGTCAGCATGTTCTTGCTGCCTGTGCAGCTGTTTCGATACGTTGATCCTATTTTTCGCCTAGATACCATGCAGTGTGCTTATAATAATGTTTTTCAACCAATTGGAGGACAAGAATATTGGCCAATTCCTGACGGTCCAAAGTTAGTCCCCGATCCATCGATGCGTCGTGAGAGGGGTCGACCACGAGCCTCTTGTTATCGAAATGAAATGGACTTTAGGGCATCCGAACAACCAGTTCGGTGTGGGTTATGTCGACAACTAGGACATAACCGAGCAACTTGCATACATCGCCAACGTGATTGATAGGCGAAAACTATATTGTACTAAATAATTATAACTTAATTATACTAAATATTTATATTTCAAAATGTATGTGTGTTAATTGAAATGTAACTCAACTTTTATAAAGAAATCAAATGAAATCAATTTGATGTGTTGTGCGAAGTTTTCTAATTTCAATTAAATTTATACATTTAAATTGAATATATACTATATTTTTTTAAATTTTGTCATAATTGATAGGTGCGTCGACATCATGGCCGGCCCACAGTATGTTGTGCATCCAGGGCCTGAGGATGATTCACTCTTATACTTACAAAGATTGCATGTATCTGAAGCCATTTGGAATGGTCAGGTTAGATAAATTCATTGCCCTTATTGTTAGCATCAATATTTTAACCGGTAATTGACTATATTGACTAATAAGCTTTCTCTTTTTTGTGGATATTTGAAGGATAATCGTATTCTTCGCCCACGATATGTATAGCATAAGGATCGTTTGGGTGATCCACCTCTGGCTATAGTGGAATATTTGAGGCAGGCTGGTTTTTATGGCGTCACTCGACTTGGCCACTTCGAGTACGATCCTTCGCTGGTCAGTGCACTTGTAGAGCGATGGTGCCCAGAGACACATACATTTCATACTACTCGAGGTGAGTGCATGATCACTCTTGAGGACGTTGCCGTTCAGTTAGGCTTACCATGCGAGGGCGACCCTATTTCTGGAGCAACAAACTGGTCATGGGTAGATACATGTGAGTGGCTCCTGGGCATTCGACCACCTGCTGAAAAGATTGATGGCCAGTGGCTCACTATTGCTTGGTTAGCGGAGAACTTTGCTAACCTACCAGATGATGCTGATGAGGAGGTTGTCCGGCGCTTTGCTCGAGCCTATATACTTAGATTGATTGGAGGCTTCTTATTCCCAGATAGATCTAGTCATAAAGTATATTTAATGTATCTCCCACTATTGGATGACTTCGAACAAGCAGGGAGGTTCAGTTGGGGTTCAGCAGTATTAGCTTACTTATACCGCGGGCTATGTAATGCAACATATAGAGATGAAAAGGGGATAGGTGGTTGCTTGACACTGCTACATTTGTGGACATGGGATCGATTTCCAATGCTTGCACCAGAGAAGCCGTTGACCCCTGACCCTCAGATAGAGGATTATCCTCTACTTCCCCCTTTACGGTTCAAGTACTCATTGTATAACTGTTATATTTGTAAATGCATCTTCTTACATAGCCTTTATTATTTTTATTTTTCATTAGTGACTGAAACTCGTTACAGATGGAAGAATGTTGGACGACCTCCTCGTCCAGGTATGCGAGCCCTGAGTCAGTATCGAACCTTACTGGATGCTATGGGGGACAACGAGGTTAGTTATTTTTTTCTTTTTACTTATGTTCAAGATAATTTCAATATTTTGATATTTTATTGTTTCATCCGTGTTGCTTCTAGATTATTTGGCGCCCATACCAATCCCAAGATGTGCTTGACTTAATTTCTGCATACTGTTTAGTATCGCCTTATATTTGGATTGCTTCGGTGCCCCTCATATGCTTCCATATCATAGAGTGGCATCATCCAGATCGCGTCCTTCGCCAATTTGGTCGGCATCAACCTATTCCCCAGGCACCTGTCAGATTAGATTCTCTTCATGCTCTACAGCTACGCGGCAGAACCCAAACCAACTGGAGAACAGAGCATAACGCCTTTGTCCAACAATGGTATAACTGGCAAAATGTTAGAGCACAGTCTGCTATTATTGACGAGCCATTTGATCACACATCTGAATATATGAAATGGTACTGGCGATGTACTCGACGATGGATCCACCCCGTTAGCGCTGCAACTGGTTATGCGGTAATTTTTTTCATTCCTAATACATTTGATCTCTTACTTTTTCCTATATATATATTAGTGTATATATGTATTTATTTGTTTTGTTTCCCCATTATATTGACATTCAAATGCTCATTTCTTTTTATACAGGCTGATTTAGCAGAAAGTCTTTATCACCTGCACTTACAAGACCCTTTGCCTTCGAATTTTAGTGAGATTGTAGGTCGAGACTCTAGAAATATATTATTAGCTCTTGGTGAACAATGTTTTTCACTATTCTCCCAGCCTGTTGAACCAGCACCTGATTTGCCCCAACCTCAAATTCCAATTGGTCGACCAGGGAAATGCCGTCAGGGTTACTTGTCATCCCAGCAACCCACTGTTACAGGTCAAACGCAACAAAGGGAAGAGCCGGTGCAGCAAGATATTAGTAGTAGCATGGCTGGTCCATCTTCATATATTCCGACTCTAGTGCCTCAAGAGATTGGTACAGCTGGTCCATCTTCTTCTGTTCCAACTAGCCAATTTCGTGACTTTGTGGGATTCGGCCCTTCATATTGCCCGCCCTCATCACCAATGTCTCAATTAGAACACCTGAGCAGCAACCTAGAGGCTCATTTGTTGACCTTTTATTTGATACATCTGCATTCAGTGCTGCATATGCTAGTAGCTCCTTCGACCCTGGGGGATCATCGTAGGCCGGATTTGTGACACCACATGAGCCGATTACTCGAGTTGATTCCCCATGCGTTAATTTAGATTCTTCACCCACGGCATAGGAGCAACAACAATCTGAAGAAGTGAGACAGCAGCGACCACAACGTGAAAGAAAGAGACCTCATTGCGACACCGGAAGTCATCTCTTATAGTATTTTTAAATTTTTATGTAATTTAGTATCACATTTTATATGAATTCCATAGCAACCTGCAGGTCATTTTATTTCTTTTATCCTTATCAACTTAATTTTATAGTTCATAATTACAAACTTTAAAAACTTAACATAACAAAATTTATAATTTAAATAAAGACAATGAAATTTATAATTTAAATTATTTTTTTAACTTGCATAATTAAATTTAAACAATCCAATTATTGGCATTACTAACCAAATCTATTTTAGTACAAATGATAAGCCGGCCACTTGAAGTGATCAATCAATTTTATTTTTTATTCGCCAAATAATGAATCCAGACGTTCAAAAGTTTTTTACATTCTCCAATACTATAAAAATTTTACCAAAAGTAATAAAAAAATAGACTAAATTTTTACGTATAGATTAAAATATTTTTTATAGAAAATTATTTTTATCTGTTAAGAAATATTATTAAATAAATAATAATTTTTTAGTGGATTATTAAAAAAAATTTTATTTGAACAACTTTTATCTATTGTTTACAAAGAATTATTACATCTAAATAATAGGAAAATGCATTATCTCTTAAGTAAATATCTCTTTAAACATATATTTTTAGGGATTAGAATCATTCTAAAAACTTTATAATAAATATTTGAATAAATCCTTAGTTTCTTTGAAAAATTACATTTCAATAACAAATTTAAACTAATTTCACTTCAATTTGTTAAAATGCAAAAATATTTTTACAATAAGTACTTAGTCATAATTCCAACTAATTAATAAGATAAGTTGAGATAGATTTTTCTTTTATTGTTCTTTTAAATATTACAATAAAAATAAATAAATACACATCTATTTTTTTGGATATCTTTTTTTTTCTCTTTATCAGCTTAGTCTTATTATTAATAATTATTTATTTTTAAAAAATAAGTATTTATTTCTTATTTCTTATAATTTATGTAATTTATTATTATACTTTTATTATGAATTTCTTAAAATTATTACACATCCCTTATTTTTTTCTTTTATTTATTTTTTCTTGTTTTTTTTATTTTCTTTATTTTTGTCTTTCATTTTTTTACAAAAAAATGTTCATCAAATGATTAATTATTTATTTTCAATTTTTTCATTTATTTATATTATTTAATTAGTTATAATAGGTCTTCATATTTTTAATTTATTTTTTTTAATTTAATTGAACTCGGATTCATTGAATTCGAGTTCAATGGGATAGAACTCGAACTGGTATAGTCCAAGTTCCAGTAATTTCGGCCCCAACCAGTCTGAGTTTATCATTTTATTACCTTTCGTGCATATATTTTTTCATGTATTGTGTTTGAAACATTATTTATTTTTTCTATTATTTTTCCATACATGAGCCCATTTTCTTGCCTCTCACATGAATTGATTGATATGAGGTATAAAAATAGCATGGAATGAGCTAAAAAATTACGATATTACATGGAGTCTTTATATATTTAGGTATTCAAACCAAGTAGGAGAATGTGGTCATTTTGCATTGGCAAGTTCATTTTTTAGATATTGTAGAGTTATTACCAACATTTCTAAATGTGGTCCAAGAATCTTGGCAAAAATTTTGGCCCACAACAGTCATGTTCACAAGATATCCCTATCCTCCAGAGATCTTGGCATTTTGATGGAAAATGTTATGTTGAAAATTTGTTTATAAAGACAATGTCCCTGAGCTCATATTTCACATTTCTTAAAAGTATTAAAAACACCATCAGTTAGTGAAATATAAGAGCTTGGAAGCTTCCTTATGAATAAAAATCGATCAAACTCAAACTAAAAAAAAAGGCAATGATTGGAGATTAGTTTTTATTTTACATTTTGCTTGTTTGAATATCATTAGTCTTTTGTATATCCATATGATTACTAACAGTACGTGTAAGGTCAATTCCATCCTACTATGAGATTGATGAATTAAACTCCAACAATGGTTCAGAGTTAGACGAAGGAAATGTCAAGAGTAGGTACTTCCAACATAACCCTACTGAGGTACTTCCAATACAACCTTACTGAGGCAATTCACATCGATTCAACAATTTAAGGAAGCTATGAAAGAGGGGTTATTACTCCATGGTTATGACATGCGATTCTAGAAGAATGACAAATTGTGGTGTAAGGTGGTTTGTAAGGGTAAGTGTGAATGTTTGATGTTCATTGGTAAGGCTAGGGGTTCCATGACATATAGGCTAAAGATGCTCAATTTTAAACACAACTATGAGGTCACATTTAATGTAAGAATGGCTTCTTCTAAATGGATTGCTAATAAGTTTGTTTTTACTATGAAGATTAATAAGAACATGAAGTTGATAGATGCCATCTTCTTAATTAGAAAGAACCACATGGCCAAGATGTTAGTCAATAAGGTCTATAAGTCTAGAAAAAAGGCCAAAGCTATTATTAAGGGTAGCAACAAAACATAGTATAAGAAGCTATAGGATTATTGTCTTAAAGTAAAGACTTATAACCCCAAAATAACCTTCCAAATGTAGAAAGATATATTGTTCTTCAATAGGCCTCCTATGTTTAAAAGACTCTGCTTGCACTTAAATGTTGTGAATAGAGGTTTTTTGGTAATATACAAATCAATTAATAGATTAGATGGATGCCGTCTTAAGGGGCCATTTGGTGGTATTTTTCTTGTTGCTATAGCAAGGAATCTTAATGACTAGTGCTTTCCCCTATCATGGCTTTCATGGAGCAAGAAATTAAGGACTTATAAATGCGGTTTCTCACTCAGATACTTGGTGACATTTAGAGCATGATAGGGAGAAATTGAACTTTTATCTCAAATCAATAAAAGGTAAGTAATTTCAATGGTTTACACATTCTAATCACTATAATTATTGGTTTGCACATTATATTTTATGGTCTATAGGGGTTAATTCCTACATTTGATGAGTTTGTTCAAGGGGTTAAACACCATATCTTTGTGTTAAGCAATTCTATACCAATATTAAAAGTAGATATGGCAATGGGATTATGGTTAAAGATGAATGGTGCTTAGGGCTACCAAAGCAATCGATGTCTAGGCCTAGCAGCAAAAGATGGATAGAGGTGAAATAAGCTAGCCTTTAAGGAAGCTCATGACCACTTGATGAGTTTCCCTCCCACATGTTTGACAAAATCTCATTTTGGAGAGTATCCAAGATGTGAAATGATCTTGAATTACATATCAAAGTATTCTAAGGGAGACTTATGGAGGCTTCCCATCATTACTATGCTCGAATGGAAATGAACTTACCTAATGACAAGATTTGCTAATAACAAGATTAAAGTGGAAAAGTATAAGGGGAAGGGGATTATGTGCCCAAAATTGAAAAGGTTGGACAATGAAATTCAAGAATCAAGAAGGTAGATAACAAAATGGGTTGGAAATATGAAATTTGAAGTGTCATATTACACCCACAAGTTTGTGGTAGATCTCAAGGCAAGAAGTTGTTTCTCGCAAATGCTAGGAGTTGATTGGATTACCATGTAGGCATATGTGATTAATTCATTGCTCAAATAATCTAATGACGAAAAGTATTTCAATTACAATTTAACAATGCTAAATTGTTACTTTTTTAGGCATGCAATTAGCTGCATATACACCAAGAGGGAGGATCCATGTAACAACCAAAAATTGCTAAAATTTCTGAAATCCTGAAATTTTTCTAAGCCTGCTGGCTATAGCGAGAAATGGCTTTGCTATAGTGAATGTACCAGTTCGCTATAACGAGAATACTTCTAGCTATAGTAAGTTCAGACATCTCATACAAAAACTAGGGGGTTCCTCGCAATAGTGCGTGCCGTAGTGAGGGTTATTTTTCGCTATAGCGAGGGTTAGTCCAGAAAAGCATAAAAAAGAAGAATTTTGCTTCTTAAAGTGTTCAGATCCTTTCCTTTTCTTCTAACCAACCTAAGCTTCATCCAAAACAGAGAAAAAGGCTTGAGAAAGAGAGAGAAACCAAGAGAAGCTAAGAGAAAAGGAAAGAAACCAAGGAAGAAAGGTAAGAACCTTTAAAGATCTTCATGCTTCTTCTTCTTGATTTTATTCTTCTCCTTCTAAGTTTCCTTTCCATGGGTGATTGAGTAAGATAGCTCTGTTTTGACCTAAAATAAGCAAGAAACCCTTGAATTAAAGTATGATAAGTTAAGAAATGCAAAAGAAGTAGAAGAAGAGTTAGTGAAATTTAAGAGAAAGAAAACTATGTGTTCTTATATACTTTGTATGGTTTGTTTTGATGAAGAACCCCCTAACTTTGTGAGTGTTTATTTGAGTTATAAGAGAGTAATTGCATGCTATTTGTTGTGTCTAGGTCTAAAAGAAGTAACTCCATCTAATTATAATTGTGAGACCAAGAAGGGAGAAGAGAAATTGAAAAGGAAGGCCTGTGTTGGTTTGTAAGATAGTTCTCCACTCTTTTTTGTTGTATTCTTGGATGTATATAGTCATTGTATGCTTGTGTATGTGCTTATATTGTGAAATATGCCATTTGATGTTGCCTCGATACATTGGTACCAATATACTTATGTTTTGGGTTGTGAAAATTACTCGAGTGAGGTAGTGCCAAAAGTCCTTTGATATGGATGAGATAGAGCCAAAAGTCCCTAAAGATGGGTGAGATAAGGCCAAAAGTCTCATAACTGAGTGAAGCCAAGTTAAAAGTCCCTAAACCAAGGGTAAGGCCAATCCAAAAGTCCCAAAAATCAGATGAGGTTAGACCAAAAGTCCCTAGAGCTCATTCTTGGCATTGATATAATATTCATGGTATGTAAATCATGTGTTGTGTGATTATGAATGGTTAGATGCCTACTTGCATGCTTTGACTTGTTTATATGCCTTGATTGCTTCCTTGAATGAGTGTATGAGCTATTGAGATTCTATGAATCTCACCCCCCTTCCCTCTCCCATCTCATATGATTCAGGTGGAGCTCAAGAGCCTAAGAGTGGAGGCCATGAGGCATATAAGGCCTTTGTTTTGACACTTTTGCATAGTTTGATGTATAGGAAAGTATAAGTGCTTATGTATACCTATTTTTTGAGATGTAAATGCTTAAGCAAGTGTAAAAGTATGTATAAATGATGTATGATCCATATATGGAACTAAAATAATGAAAAGACGAGATTTAATCCTTTGGTGGCTTATATGTAGTAGTGTACTTTTACCTGTAGCATAGTGAGTTTGAGATGTGTGTTGGTTTGGATCACTTGGGTAATTCATATATTTTGTGTTTATACTTTAAAACTTGTCCAAGAGGTGCTAGAGCATGTAGGAGACTATTTACCCTCATTTTGAATCATTTATGGTGTCAAAATTGTCAAATTTGTGAGTTTTATCAAAGTATAACCAAATGAGCTCTTCTTGATATGAAATTTGGCATGCCTCTAGATATTGTTGAGAGCTTTTTTGAAAGCTAAAGTGGGTAATACTTTGAGGTCTAGGGAATATTTGGCGAATTGTTGAAGTTGGAGAATTTTTCTGATTTTGGTTATTGTATTGTGCAACTAGTCCAAAAATGAATCTATGTCACTCATGTACCAAACGGTGTCCAATTATCATGAAATTCTATGGACCTAAACTAGACATCCACAGTGACCTATACCAACTAGAAACACCTCAATTGGAGTCTATAGAGGGAGAAATAACTGTCTGAAGTTCTGTATCAGCATCAGAGAAGCCATCCAACCTTCGTTACTGTTCCATCATTTTTTGAGGTCAAAAGGCTACTTAAATGATTTAAACTTTTTTTTTTCCTCTATCTAACATCTCTATCTTTCTAAATTGGTATATTTTTCCTAGATTGGATTTTTTTGGAATTAGTTGTGAATTTTTGAAGTTCATGACAGCAAGCTGCATTAGTACCAGGGACAACTAGACCTTTGTCTCTTGTTCGATGTTAAACATAGTCCAAACGCTAGGATTGTGGTTGGGAATTATTTTTAATGTAAATTTAACACTTAAAGATTTCCAGAAAGCTATGGTTTGCTTGATTTTCATTTTTCTAGAATTAGTTATAATTTTCCAAAATTAGAGCCAAAAATATGACTTTTGGGCCCATTTTGAGAAATTACATTTTGGGGTTTTTGGCTTAATATCCGTGGTTCATTGGTTATTTTATGCTATGTATGAGTTGTATAAATGTATTATGAGTAGAGTATGTGACTGATGGGTTCACAAGACCCACAGGATAAATTATGAGCATTTAAACCCCGATACATAGCAGGAAAATGCCACAGTTTGCTCTTTTTCTTTGGATAAGCAGAGACTAATTGGGGTTAATATATTATAGTATTACAATCCACATTATTATGTGTATGAGTACCTAATGCTTCAATCTTATGCAACATTTTAACTCACCCATCTTATTGCCAATGAATGGACAAAATATCATTTGTTAAACATCTCACAACTTCAATTTTCTTGAAGTTTATTATTTGATTATGGTGCAACCAAGAAATAAATTTTAAAAGGAGATGTTTGCTATGCTTTACAAGAATGTTCAAGCTACCATTGAGATGTCTATTCATGTTAAAAAGTGGTCTTAAGGCCTTGGATAATTTGTGAAATTTCGCAAAAACATAGAGAAACATTTATTTGGTATTCATTAATTTCAAATGAATATTCTAATGTTACAACTACATATGTGGTAAACCAAATAAAAGTGGTGCATATCAAACCAAATACACATCTCAAAGGCTACAATTTACCAACCTATACACAAAAAATTACAACTTATAACAAGAACCCTATCCAAATTAGAGTGGCACTGCATCAACATCTATAGTTTAGGATAGCCTAAGCGAATTGACATTGCAAGTCCTCCATCAAAGCCAAGATGTGACCATTTTAATCTTCAAGATTCTAATCCTTTGCCTACAGCTTGCAAGAGCCTTCTACTGGCCTCTTACCAATTCCATTGTTGGCATAGGCATTAGTTAATCTAGCCAATCAAAGCATCTACAACTTTAAGACTTCTACATTAAAAATGCAAATGTAATTAGCTAAATGATTAATTAAGGAAAATGTGTAAAGAAAGAAGAGAAAATATAAAGAGTGCTTTCTTTTAGACAAAACAAAAACACTAACACAAAAACCATTAAACAATATTATGGGGCTTCAAAACATCAGGATAGTACTTTCTAACTTGTTCCATCTTCTCAAAACAAAGAAATAGCATGATTTCAAAGAAAAGGGAAATGATATTGCTAAAATAAAACTAAATATAGAAAGAAGAGCTATTGATTAAAGATTATAATTTCTCTGAGCCTTTGATTTTAAGCTGTTAACCTGCAAGTCATTTGCAACCAATATTTTGACATACAAAATAACTTGCTACTGTGACGACCCTAACTTCTAATCATGGTAATTATAGTTAAATACACGATTAATAATTAATGATCAAGGTTTGGAGTCGTTACAATTTAATACATTATGAAAATATAAGAAAATTTGAACCTTGATATTAGGGTCATCCCTAAACAACCACAAATGTGAGAATGCATAAAAGAAATTATACTGTCGTGAGGGTTTGTGATTCATCCATCTATCAATTTTAACACACAAAAACCTCCCACAAGTGTCCCTATATCATTTTCTAGCATTACCATTGAAGAAACTAGGGTTTCTACACTAAAGGTAGGAGTTTGGGGACATGCGCCGCGACATAAAACTCTCTCGCCTCAACTAAGTTAGGTACTGAGGCTTGACAACTAAGTTTTTCACTTTATGCTATGGCCCCGACTTTCCACACAGTTGCTAAGTTGCTCTCGGGAATCATTGGACAATTCATGTGAATTTTGCCACGACGATAGCCGCGGCAAGTTGGACCATCACCGTGGCTAGCCTACGTGGCGTCGTGATAGAAATGCCTCCTGGGACTACTATTCGAATTCCCACAATTCTCCCCTCGGCGAAAAGCTCTTGCGCCATGGCAAGGCTTGCTACTGGACACTCCTTACCTAGTTTCCTCGACCAGCGCCGCGACAGGACCTATTGCGCAGTAGTGAGGTTTCTCTCTACTACACTCTTGGGTGATTTCTTTCACACTGAGCTATGGCAAAATTACTCAAGCTACAGCGTTCCTCACCACTGTCACTCTTCAGGCCACAGCGTGACTCCCTCCTGTAACTACATATCCCAAATTTCATCCTATGCACTCCAATTCTCTTCTTAGGAACACCCTAGGACCACTTCCCCTTATTTTATATGACTCTAATGGTATTTATCTACCTTATTTACCCAACTATTCTACCATTACCAATTCAAAACTTAAGTACTAATTCCTACTCATCTAACTACCACATGTCAACAATTTCATAGATTAATGACAGTAAGAATTCATGCACTATCAACAATTAACATCCGATACACATTCTGTTAGAGATTTTATACATCAATGGTTCATATCAACATCTAATGCATCACATAATTATATTTCCAATAGTATACCATACCATAAATTCAGTAAAATCCATACATCAAGTGTTATAGGTTTATACATCCAATACCAAGATAAGATGAGAACTAATTCCTCAATAGATACATCCTAAGTAATCAAAATATAAGAGCTTACACTTAGCAACATGATTAAATGATGATACTATACAAAAAAGAATATAAAATTTAGCATCTATTCTAAATAAACTAGTCTAAGTGTAGCCTTCTCCCCACATGGTTGAAGCTCATGGATTTTCATCTACTTGCTTCCCCTTATCCTTACCCGAAGAGCCTTCACCTAAAATTATGATCCCATAAAACGGGGTGAGATGCGAATCTCAGTAACCAAGGAAATTTCCATTCATAATATCTAATTTAATTAACATATATGCATGAATCAAAATCAATATCAGAATCATATCAGCAAAGGAAATAGTTAAGCCACTATGATTAATTTCCCATACTAGCAATTATATTTCCACATGTTAAAAGCCAATAACACTGGGAGAGGCCCGTCTACGGCACCCACTCCCCAATGAGCACAACCAGGGCTCAGTGCATATGGGGTTTAATCATAACCCGGTGTCTGATCGAAACACATGCACAGGTAGCAGCCACACCACAGCTCCACCATGGACTCACAAGGTCCGAACATAATACAATAAATAGCCAACTAATTCATTTAGCATTTCAAATCATTCATGTACAGAAAATATGAAATTAAAGTAGATACATGCATTAAATTAATGTAATCCCTGTTACCTCACTTATAGATAAATTTGCAAAAGCCACCAATGGTACAAAAATCCCCCTAGCCACTACTAATTCCTAAAATTCTGAATGGAAGTGTCCTCTATCAAAAATTTCGATATATCATCCTAAATCCTAAGAAAATTTATAAAAAATTAATACCCATACTATAATCCAATCATTAGGGTCTCAAACCAATAAAAATACCTCAAAAAGAAGAGTTTATACTTACCTAATGTCAGCCCTAGCCTCAACCTACAAAATTTCACCATAGAAACATCAAATGGCAAGTTTCAGATTTGGGTGTAGGTGAAAGTGTCCCAATTAGAACATTAATTAGGTCAAATTAAAGAGAAAGATGAGAGGATTAAGTTATATAACTATTACCTTAGCTGAATCTTGCTCTAGAAGTGGGAAATGGTAGATTTATTGCCCCAAATCCTAGCCTTCCTTCAAACCTCTGAATTTTTCTTTTGTGTTCTTATGTTCTGCAGAATGGGGGGTGGCTAGGTTAGTTGTTAGGTTTAAGTTGGATTTTCTATAGGTTATGGGCTGCTCCAATGATCCAACTCCAAATAAGCTTCAGATTTAAACTTTGTTGAGCCAGCTTTCATGTGTTGAGCTGTTGGGTTTTAATTGGATTAGGCCAAGTTTTAAGAGCTCAAAGAATTTGGGTCTGCACAAAGGTTGTTGGGCCAATTATAAGAGTCTATAAAAGGTTGATCTTAGGCCTTTATTACATTAAATTAGATTAGGTCTGCACCTAACTTATTAGGCCTCCTTTGGCCTCTTATCATGATCTCCTACATTAATTTGGGCCTAAGTGAAGTTCTATCCCAATTAAATCCCAAACTCATTAATAATTTATCTCTTTAAAATTTTTATTCACTTAACTTACTCGATTATTCCATATTAATTATTCTTAATTAACCAAAATCTATGATTAACACCTTAATTAATTTTGAGGTGTTACGGCTATCACATTTATATTGACTTTTCTTTCCCAAATGATTCTGTTCTTATCCATTATTAATGTGTTTTATTATGATCTATTTTAGTTTCAAAGATAGTTTTGTCTGTTAACTAAAACAAGCTACTTGTATGCTAAATTAAGCTCACAATTTCACTTTAATTTTTAGCTAAAACTTAGTCCAATAAAAATTCCTTTTTATTCTTAATTTTAAGTATATTTCTCCCTTAATCTATTTGCACTATAATTTTGCATTGCCTCCTCTCATTATTGTGAAGGTAGAGTAGAGATGACTATCTTGCTTGCTAGACTTTTGAAAAATTTGAATTCTTATTCTCTCATTTAAGTAAGGGGTGGGGAAAGCAAAGTTGAAGAATGGTATAGCAAGAGTAGCTACCACTTATCATTAACATTATTGAATAAATGAAGCCAACAACCTTAGGAGCACACATTTATACCTATGGTTATGGCCTGTGTGCACCACTGCCAACTCCCAATTTATAAGCAAGTGACTTTTATGGTCAGGTAAAACTTGACCATAAAGAACTTGAAATTTGACATTTCAATAACAAAACATAATGAGGAATTGTAAAATGGCCAAAATTGATGGATTTGATTTGTAAAGAACTTGCATACCTACTGTATAATTTGGGCAACATAAGAATCTTCTTCCAGGATTCGCTATAGTTCATGAAGTATATGTAACTAGTTGGTCACCACAATCGTAAAAAATACTTCCCCTTTTGCTAATGGAGCTAGCATATGAAGTTTGTGATTCTATCAAGTAATCTAAGCTGTGTGGTTCCTTCTCCATGTAATTGAGGGTTTGCTGAAGGCATACTTCCTCCTTCTTCCAACTCACCTCCTTCTTGGCCTGATTGAGAGCTTGCTGAAGAGGAAGAGGTGAAGATCGGAGGAACCCTAAGTTGCCTCCTCTGTGTCTGCATGGAAACTTCCTCAAACCTTTACTATATGGCAGGCTTCTACTTCTTGGTTATAGCCTACATGCATCTCTCATGATGAGTATGTGGTACCACGTGACAAGTCAGCTTTACCTTGGCAGTCCTTTAATACTAATAGTGTTATAACACATCATAGTATTAGGGACTAACTCTTACACATTTAGAAAGTGTTAGGACAAATTTAAAAAATTTAAACTGTAAGAATCAAATTAAAAATTGAATTAAACTATAGAAACCAAATGATTAATTTTTCTTAAATTGTAATATATTGTTTTATTGAAAATAGAATAAAACTTTTAATGGATAGTATAGTGAAATTTAGCAAAGTACAATTTTATGGTTATTTATGCATACACTCATAGGAAATCAAGATTTTTTTTTATTTTCATCCATAATTTTATTTTAGTAGTAAACGAACTATTAACAAAAATTAATAAGTTTTAATTATCAAACAAAAACTAAAGAGTTTCAAATGACAACTTAAATATGAGGACGATAATGCCATATTCAAATCAAATCAAAGTTGGGAAATGCATGAATTGAAAGTTTCCTTCTTAAAAAAAATATAAGTTTTCAACCATGTAATTAAAAATTAAAGGTAAGAAATGTTAAGCGATAAATAAAATGTAATTCTCTATGTTTACCCTCCAATTTAGGAAGGAAAACAAATTGTTACTTTTAGTGGGAAGGAATGAATGTATGTTTTTAAGTTTAGAAACAAGAGAGCTCTCTTTATATTTTCATTTCTTGATTCCCATCCAGACAAAGTATATAAAAGTGTTTGTGGAATTAAAACAATATAAGCATGGTTCAGAGGTTAGCCGAAAAACAATGGGAGAATAAGTCGACGTGCTTGAGGAATGTTGCTAGCAGCACAAAGGCACTATTCTTTTTTTTTTTCTT
The DNA here is from genome assembly GCA_026724425.1 of Erythrophleum ivorense. Taxonomy (NCBI): domain Eukaryota; kingdom Viridiplantae; phylum Streptophyta; class Magnoliopsida; order Fabales; family Fabaceae; genus Erythrophleum; species Erythrophleum ivorense. The sequence continues at coordinate 2,086,735 of JAIUCV010000039.1, read as the reverse complement.
GGTCTTTTCTTTTAATACATTGTCCCTACACAAGAGCAATTTGGTTTGGTGCAGCATTAACTTTGAGAATAGATGCGATTTAGCCTCAAGATTAAAAGAATGGCTGCAAGTATCACAATGGAATTATGGTCGTCATAATCCTGACTTTATGCAATTTTGAGTATTGTATATACCCTATTGGCTTTTTGGTATACGTGGAATCTAAATCTTTTAAGGACACACTTACACCTGAAAAATGTAGTGCAAATAGCATATCATGGTATTAGTTTACTAGTAAGCTCTCACCAATGAAATGTAGAGAAACCAAAAAGCATAATCAAGAAGAGTTAGGGAAAATAAGTTAAGCTAAATAACATAGCTTTTAGGTGCAATGTGATTGGCATAGGTAGAGAGTGATCACTCCATTCCTATTAGAATTCATTTGAAGGATAACCTCTAGTCAAGCTCAAGGATACAGTGTAAATCCACATGAATTCCCTACACAAATTATCATACAACAATCTCTCTAGTTATAAATTCAATTACATACATCAATTCATGAAAACCAATTGCATAGGTATATGTAATTTCTAGTTTGTAAATTCAACAAAAGAGATTACACAGAGAAAACATAATTTCATAGATACTTTCTGCCATGATTATGAATTTGAAGTAGAAAGCTAAAAAATAATCAACTATAGATTACAAGCACTTAAAATCACAACATAGAAGACAGAAAGTGAATGATATTCATGTATGCAATTTTCTAACATGTGTATGATTTCAAAGATGATTTCTATTGGAGGAAATCTTTCCTGCTAAGAACGCTCTTACATAATGGTAAGCTTTTCTCAATATAATGTATTCCCATCAAGGATTTATGTCTTAATTGTGTGATAATTGATCTCATCCTCTCACCTACTAAATAAATGCTTACCATGACAATTTTATAATTCTAAGAGATATGAAGCCCACTCACAATATACTTTTAAAATTTCAAAATAATGGAATTTGGGAAGATTCCTATTTTATATATATATATATATATTATTTTAAAATATCTCAACATACAAATTTTAGTGATTGATAGTTTAGTAACTTACAAGGAAGACCCAATTTAGGTAGTATTTGGTACACGAGAAAGAAGATTAAGGGAATGGAAATAAAAGAAAAAAGAGAATAAATAAAATGGAAAATGACATTTGTATCTCTATTTTAAAAAAAATAGAAAGATATAAATATTGTTAAATAATGATGACAAAAATATAATAAATATTTTTATTATTTTTTTAAACTATAACATTTCATAGAATATCTAAACCATTCTACCAAATGCTACATTAGGTCTTATTAATATTGTACCTATAATGGGAATGTGTCGTTACTATAAACAAAGTATCAAATTTACACCCCAAATTAAAGACATATACCTTATATTACAAGAAATCATGTTTAAAATAATAGCTTTCAACCAAAGTACTTAATAAAAATTCATATACAAGCCAAACATAAGTATAACATAGTCATAATCATAATATTTGTTTTTTAGATTTAATTTTCAAGTCTCAAGTGCCTTTTTTCTTCAATTTCTTTTTACCTAGCTGGCTTTTAAAAATCTAACCAAGTAGTCACAACAATTTTTTTTATTTTAGCTAAGTTAATCCAAGCTAACATCCTAATGAAGGCTTAGAAATAACCTAAATCATTTTGCTTACCTAAATCCTAATCCAATCAATTCGACCAAATAGGCTGGTTCATGTCTTAAACCATTGCTCTATTGTAGTTTTATGTATGTGTGTGTCAAAAGAAGTCTCACATTGCTTAAAATAGAGAGTCTTAGTGCATATATACTAAGATGTAATATTGGACAAGTGAATAGGTCAAGAAAAGAAGTGGGCTAGTGTGTATAACAATGGGCCAACACAGTTGAAGACCGCAGATTCTCCCTCCTGCACATGAGTAAGATGCAGTATTGGGCATTTTTGCCAGAAATATTTTTGAATATTTCAAAAATGCTTTGTTTAAAATAAGCTTACCATAAAGACCTTGGTTTTAGTAGTTTTGAATTTGGGCATTTGTTGAAGCTTTTAATTATCGATTTTAATTTCCTCATTAACCGTTTTCCTCCAAACGTTCAAAAATAGTTTTCCTTTAATCACCTTTAATCCTAACATTCAAAACTAATTTCATTAATCATGATTAAGCAGTTATTAATTGGTTTTATTACTACCTAACGTTCCTGTCTGTGTCCTTGGCTTATAAAAGGTAGTGCATAGTGCATGTTCAAAATGCACTACTCTTGAGTTTTTGAGCTCTCCTCTCTTCCCCTCTTCTGAGTTCTTTTGTCTTGTTTCTACTATACTATGCCTCTATTCTCTGTAGGAAAGGTTCATTTGATCCTAAGAAGCTGTTGCATTCTACCATATGTGACAGAATAACTCTTAAGGATAGTATCCTCAGACACAACTTGAACCAAAATTTTAAACACTGCTACCAACAATCTTAAGAGTTATAGAGTAACACTAAGAGCCTTTTGTTTCCGACCATGTCAATGTCATCGCTACTGGTTCTAGTGGAGATGGTGCTTTTACTTCTGTGTATGTTCCTACAGCACTGTCGTTACCCAAGCCATTCCTAAATATATTAAAGATCAAGGTGTTCGATTGGGAAAAACTTTAAATAGTGGCAAGAGTGCATTTTCTCTGTCCTCGACATGCATGGAGTTGCTACTGCATTCATGTAGTTCGAGCCTCTTATAGATACTAACCAGGCCCAGAGAGATGTTTAGATTTATGCAAACAAGGCATGTAGGCATATTATAATTAGCACTTTGTCTAATGACTTATTCGATGTCTACTGTGTGTACAAGGAAGCCAACAAGAATTGGAAGCTATTGGTCACCAAGTATACTACTAATGATGTTAGAAAGTAGATGTTTGTTATTGAAAACTACTATAGGTGGGAGATGTTAGAAGACAAAGATATCAAGTTGTAGATTAACGAATATCACAAGTTGCTAGAGGAACTCCATGTTGAAAAGATCAATCTTTCAGATGAATTCGTTGTTAGGATTCTGATCGAAAAGCTGCCAAACTCATAGAACAACTACAAATAGCTACTTAAATACAAGCAGAAGCAACTTTCACTATCAGACCTCATCACTCACATTATTATTGAAGACACAAACTAGAAGGCAATTCGAGCAGCAAAGGGCAAAAGGATGCCATCTAAAGCAAACCTGGTAGAGATAAAGCTGCGCAATAAGAGGTATGACTCTAAAAACAAAAGGCCTGATTACAAACCCAAAAATGCTAACTCCATGTTCAAAAGGAAAGGCAATTCCCTTGTTTGTGGCAAGCAAGGACATCATGCTACTCAGTGCAGAAAGAGAGCTAGAAATGATAATCCTCCCAAGCCAAATACAAATTTGGTTCAAGAAGATGAGAACAATGTTGATGAGATCATTTCTGTAGTCATTTCTCAAGCTCTCCATGTCTCCGATATAAGAAAGTAGGTGGTAAACTCTGGAGCTACTAGGCACATTTGTGCAAACAGGGATATGTTTGCCTCCTATGATCTTATAAAGGAAGGAGAAAATTGCTTATATCTTGCTGATTCTCGAATTACAAAAATTTTAGCGAAAGGAAAAGTTGCTCTTAAGCTCACGTCTGAAAAGACCTTGGCGCTAAATGGTGTTTTGCAAGTACTTAATGTTAGAGCAAATTTAATTTCTGTAACTCTATTGGGAAAGGTTGGGGTTAAAGTATCATTTAAATTTGACAAGATTGTGATGACAAAGAATAATGTCTTTGTGGGAAAGGATTATTGTAATCAAGGACTGTTTGTAATAAATGTTACTAAAATGAATGAAAACGCATCTTCTTCTACTTACTTGCCTGTTCTTATGATTGATTCATTTGATGTGTGGCATGCTAGATTAAGACATGTTACTAAATCTTATATAAAGAAAATGCAACAACTTAGTTTGATTTCTAAAATTAAAAGTGACTTTTTGAATAAATGTGAAGTATGTGCAGAAGCTAAGTTAACTAAGAAATCACATTTTTCTGCACGAAGAAAAACTGAATTGCTTTCTTTAATACACATTAATTTGGGTGATTTAAAATAAACAATTACTAAATGTGGTAAAAAGTATTATATTACTTTTATCAATGATTTTTCAAGGTATACTATAGTATATTTGTTGAGAAATAAAGATGAAGCTTTTTGAAAATATTCTTTTGTATAAGGCAAAGATAGAAAATCAACTAAATAAAAATATTAAAAGGGTAAGGTCAGATAGAAGAGGAGAATATGTTTTATTAAATTATTTTTGTGAAAAAGATGAAATTATTCATAAAGTAACTCCTCCATATTCGCCTGAATCTAATGGTGTTGTAAAAAGGAAATATAAAAATTTAAAAGAAATGATAAATGTTGTGCTTGTAAGTTCTTCTACATCAAATAATTTGTAGGGTGAAACCTTGTTGTTTGCTTATTTTTTACAAAATAGGATACCTTACAAAAAAGCAAATAGATCACCTTATGAATTATGGAAAGATTTTGCACCCAATCTAAAATATTTGAAAGTGTGAGGGTGTCTTGCAAAAATTTTACTACCTAATTCTAAAAAGAGAAAAATTGGTTCCAAAACTTCTAATGGCATGTTTTGTTAGTTATGCTGAACAAAGTGCAGTTTACAGATTTCTGGTTTTGAAAAGTGATGTTTGTAACACCCCAAAATTAATTAAGACTAATTATAATGATTAGAGAATTAATCTATGTAATTAGTAAAACTAAGTGAGTGAAAAGGGGAGGTAGAACTTATGGAGGCATAAATTGTTAATATAGGTTTACTCAGGAAAAATTAATTGAGAGAAGTGGACATTAATTTGGACCTTATGGTTAATTTAATTATGCTTTGGGTTAAGTATAGAAGCCCAATTTTATCCTTAGAGAGATCCAATTCCATTTCTTAGAGACTCAATAGTTATTTGTGCCAACCCAAATGCTAATGGACCTTTTTAGCTTGGCCCAAATCTCATGTATAACCATGTAATCATATAATCCATGGTCCAACAAGGATAAAACTAGACCCACTTAGAATTGGGCTTTTGGGTTAGCCCAAGACCCAAACTTAAACCCTAAACCCTTAGTAGCCCCTTCTGTAACACCCCATAATTAATTAAGGTATTAATCATGGATTAGAATTAATTAAGAGTAATTAATATGGGCTCATTGGGCAATTTAAGTGAATGGAGACTTTAGAGAGAAATTATTAATATGGGTTTGAGATTTAATTGGGATAGAAATTCTATCTAGGCCTAAATTAATAGATCATGAGAAGAGGTTAATAGAGGCCCAATGGGTTATGTGCAGACCTAACATAATTTAGTGGGATGGAGGCCCAAGATTTATCTTGTATAGACTCTTCTAAGTGGCCCAATAATCCTTTTGCAGACCTAAAATTCTTAAGCTTCTCAAACTTGGCCCAAACTCAATTAAACTTCAGCAACCCAAATGCATAAAACTGGCCCAACAAAATTCTGCAGCCCAACACTCCAAAAACTGGCCCAATAAGCTAAAATCTGAAGCCCAAGTGGAGATGGATCTTGGAGTAGCCCATGACCCATACTTGACCCAACTTAAACCCTAATACCCCACCCACTTACTCACTTGCTGAAACATAAGATTCAAGAGGCAAAATCGGAGGTGGAGAAGGAGGCTAGGGTTTGAGACCAAAATTCTGCATTTTCTCATACTTAGAGCAAGATTCAGCCAAGGTAGTAGTTATACAACTTAATCCCCTCATCTTTCTCTTTAATTTGGTCCGATTAGTTTTTCATTTAGAGCATTTTCATCCTACCCAAAATCTGAAATGTAAGTGTTTGGGGGTTTTCTTGATGAAATTCGTAGGTTGGGATTAAGGCTGACTTTGGGTGAGTTTAGACCCTCCATTTTGATGCTTTAATGGTTAATTTGAGACCCCCATAGCAAATTTATAAAATGGGTATTAATTATGTACGAATTTGCTTAGGATTTTGGGTGGAATGTTGAATTTTCTGGTGGAGGAAACTTAAATCCGAAATTGGGACTTGTTGTGGCTGGGTAAATGATTCTTGGGTAGTCATTGGTATTTTAAATTCCTGGGGTACTGATTATGATTATTAATGATGAATTAGAGTAGTAATTATGTGATGTTATGGTTATAGGAGGAATTCTGCACCATTGGTGATTGTTACAAGTGCCTACAAGTGAGGTAACCGGGTTTATATCAATTCCATGTGTATATTTGATTTAATTCCATATGTTGCTATATATGATTGATTGAAAAATGCTGAATGAATTGGTTGGCTATCTGTTGAATTGTGATTGGACCTTGTGAGTCCATGGTGGAGCTGTGGTACGGCTGCCACCCGTGCATGTGCTATGATCAAGCACCGGGTTATGATCAAACCCCAGATGCACTGAGCCCCGGCTGTGCTCAATGAGGAGTAGGTGCCGTGGACGGGCCTCTCCGGTGTTAATGGCCTTTAACATGTGTTAATATGATTGCTAGTATGGGATAGTAATCATAATAGCCTAATTGTTTCATTTGCTGTTATAATGGATATGATTCTGATGTTGATTTTGATTTATGCATATATGGTAATTAAACTGGATATATAATGGAATTGCCTTGGTTACTGAGATTCATATCTCACCCCGTTTTATGGGATTAACGTTTCAGGTGAAAGTTCCTCGGGTAAGGATAAGGGTAAGCAAGTGGATGAACATCCATGAGCTGAGGCCGGGTGTGGGGAGCTACACTTGGTCTGAGTAGAATAGGATAGATGCAATTTTTGTTATTATTACCTAGCATCATCATGTAATCATATTACCAAGTGTAGGCGTTTATATTTTGCTTGATTGAAATGTAACCGTTAAGGATTTAGAGCACATCATAGTGGAATATCAATGTATGAACTTATAGCATTATATATATGTATGTAGTTCTGCTGAAATTGTGATATGGATCACCTTATGGGAATTGTAGTTATATGATGCCTTAGAGGTAAGCTATTGTTGAATGGAATCTTTATGAAATTTGCATGGGATGTAAATTGCTGATAATGTATGTGATCTTGCTGCCATTTATTTATGAATTTGTTGGTATGAGTTAGTGGAACAAGTAGGAAGTGACATTTGAGTTTCACAATGGTAATGGATGGATTGATGGGTAAATAGGGTAGATAAATACCATTAGGATCACTTAAAACAAGGGTAGGTGGACCTAGAGTGTTGCTAAGGTGAGAATTGGAGTGTAGAGGGTGAAATTCGGGTAATATGGTCACAGAAGGGAATCCCGCCGCGGCCAAGAAGGCTTCGCCGCGGCCAAAGGGGAGACAGAGCCGAAAGGCGCCGCGGCGCAACAAACCTCGCCGCGGTGCAAAGCGAAAAATTCACCCAGGGGGGTAACAGAACCGAAACCCGCCGCGGCGCAGTGTTTCCCGCCGCGGCGCGAGTCGAAAAATTAAAATTCGTGTTGGGCAGAAGCAAAACTCGCCGCGGCGCGAATATATTACGCCGAGGCGAGAATTCTGGAAGTCGAGTAGAAGTTCCAAGAAGCATTTCCGCTGCGGTACCACATAGGTTGGCCGCGGCGAAGGTCCAACTCGCCGCGGCGGTTGTGAAATTAGGAAAATGATATAAGATTGCAAGCCGGGAGGTTATGGAGTGTTGAAACTAATGGATGGTTGAATCATGAGCCTCTTATGGTAGTAAGATTTCTTTTATGCACATTTTATTTTGTTAAGGTGGCATGGTGATGACCCTAACATCAAGGTTCAAATTTCCTCACATTTTCATAATGCGTTAAAATATAATGACCTCAAACCTTGATCATTAACTAATAATCTTGTATTTAACCATAATTACAATGATTAGAAGGTAGGGTTGTCACACCTTCCCCCAATCTGCAGAAACAAAACACACAAGAAGCACAAGAAAATTCGAAGGTTTTAGAGAGAGGCTAAGGTTCTTGGCAAAAATTCATCTTTTCCCACTTTTAGAGTCAAAATCAGCTAATGTGACTATTATATAACTTAATCCCTTCATCTTTCTTTTTAATTTGACCTGATTGGTTTCTCATTTAGAGCGTCTTCACCACACCCAAAATCTGATATAGATTATTCGATGTTTTCTTGGAGGATTTTTGGAGGTTAAGATTAGAAGGGATATTAGGTAAGTGTAAACTCCTATTTTGATACATTTTCTACTGGTTTAAGACCCCCATAGTTGATTGTAGTATAGGTATTAATTTTGTATTAATTTACCTAGAATTTAGGGTGATACTCTAAAGTTACTAGTAGGGGAAACATCAAATCCAAATTTTGTTCTTGTAGTGGCTGGGTAAATGTCCTTTAGGTAGTTATTGGTAGTTTAATTCTTTAAGTATTAGGTTGCAACTGTAATTGATAAATAGGAATGGTAATGGTCTAATTTTATGTTCATAGGCTGAGCTAGCATTATTGTTGACTTTCAAGGAATTATCTACAAGTGAGGTAACCGAAGTTAATATTAAATTTCATGCATATGTCTACTTTAATTTTATATCTATTGTATATGTATGATTTTGAAATGTATAATGAATAGTTGGCTATCTGATGTATTGTGATTGGACCTTATAAGTCCATGGTGGAGTTGTGGTGCGGCTGCCACCCGTGCATTGTGCTTTGATCGAGCATTAGGTTATGATTAGACCTTTATATACACTGAGCTCAAGTTGTGCTCATCGGGGAGTTGGTGCCATAGACAGGCCTCTCTCATTGTTAATAGCCTTTAACATATGGAAATGTGATTGCTAGTATGAGATACTAGTCACCGATAGTCCAATTGTTTTATTTACTGATATGACTGTTATTTCTAATGCTTATTTGATTAATTGGATATATGTTAATTAAATTGGAATATATGAATGAAATTTGCCTTTGGTTATTGAGATTTGTATCTCACCCCGTTTCATGGGATTATACTTTTAAGTGAAAGCTCTTCAGGTAAAGATAAGGGAAAGCAAGTGAATACACATCCATAAGCTAAGACCATGTGTAAGAAGTTTTGTATTTGGATGGATCTAATTTAAGATAGATGCTAATTTTTGTCATTGCTTTTGTATAGCATCATCATCATGAAATCATGTTGCCAAGTATAGGCATTTTGTGTTTTGTTAATGTAATGTTTGATTTTTGTTAAATGACAGAAACGGGTGCATTTTCAAAGCAAGTTCCCCTAAATGAATTAGTTAAGGTCCCGAAAATTTTGAATAATATTCTAGACTCCTAAAAATGAGAATCCTAGGCTTAAATAGAAAGAAAAATGAAGCTAGAATAAAGAAATAAAATTTAACGAAAGACTTACAAAACATAATAGCATTTTTGTAATTTTGAATAAATTTTGAAATTCACACAAGAGGACTTTTTAAATGAAAATTTTGAATTCTTTGGAGTTCTCAAAGGCCTTAAAAACTATAGGAAGCCCCAGGACAGTTAAAACTCCTTTAGTATATGTTTTTCAACGTCGGTATACCTAAACTTTGACGGATTCGTTCAGGAAGTTTTTAACTCAGATTTGAGTGATTCTAAAGGCATTTTACTAAATTGGGAACCTAATTTTGTAATGAAAATGACGGTTCTCAAAAAGGAGCTAAAACGAATTAAAAACGAAAATGCCAAGAACGAAAAAGAAAATAAAGGGCAAAATGAGAATTTTTGAAAAGTGTTTCTTCCTCCCACCTATAAATAGATGGCACCCCCACCTCCTCACTCACATAGCTTCATATGTTTCTGCCCTAAACTAGAGAAAAAGCCCTAGGAGAGTGGCGCACAAAAGGAAAACAAAGAAGAGGATAAATCAAAGGCTTAAGGTATAAAAATTTGGTAGTTTTTCATGCTCTTTCCCTTGCAAACCTTTTCTCCTCCATTTCTCTTTCTTTTTTGTGATTATATTGAAGTATATAAATCTATTTTAAGGGAAAAATTCAAATTTGAAGAGCAGAGGCCAAAGAAGACAAGATTCAAGTGAGAAAATAAGGAAAAATAAAATAATTTCTTCTTCCATGGTTGCTCCCCCCTTGCTCCTCTTCTCTCCATATTTTTCCCCATTTAAGAAGCTATAGGAGGGGTTAGTTTTTAGGCAAAACCAAGGGTGATTCTTAGGAAAAAGAGTGTGGAGAATAAGAATATGCAAAGAAAATTAACAAATAACTATGAAAATTCAAGATGCAAATTCTATGGTTTCATATGTTCCTCGTAAAATATGATTTGATACCTTAATTTCTATGCCTAAATGAGAGTTTAAATGAGCTCCTAAGATCCCTAGAAGTCTCCCAATGTGCTTCCTCCATCAAGAAAACAAACCAAAGTCCAAGAAGGCCAATTTCCTTCCTAGTCTCGGCCTAAATAGGTTTGGGTACTTATGGAGAGTTTTAAAATTTTCTAAACTCATTTTTGAGTCATATATGATGAATGAAAATGATGAGAAGCCTTGAAAAAAATTTAGGAAGCCTAGAGAATGGATTGGTGCCTTATGTTCTATAATATGACCTAAAGAAGCAACATATAGTTAGGCTCTTTGTTTTAATTGTGTGATGACTCCAAGAAACTTAAAAGGAGTTAAGAATCATGTATGAAGAGAAAGAATGGAGCATAAAATTTATTTGATAGGTGTTGCTTCATTAGGTGCATTCTTGGAACCAAAAAAGCGGTTTATAAACCAAGTTAGTGTGTAAGAAAGATGTGTGGCTTTAGAATTAATTTTATGAACCTAATTAGCTTCCATAAATTGTGTCTAGGCCAAGAGAAATCATTCCCACACCTTTGTGTGTGTGAAGCTGAGGAAGGGAGCATCATTTCAAAGAGAAAAGTGTATGGTTGCATCCAAGGTAGCTCACTCCTCCTTCTCTCATGCATGAATGTATGCTTGTCTAGTCTTTGAATGTATGTATGTGTGTTTAAGCCATAAAAAATATTCTAGCATAATTTTATATACCATGGTACCATGATGATGCATTATGTTTCTAAATGATATTTATGATGCTTACTTTGGTTTGCTTGAGTGTGGTGAAGCCAAAAACTCTTAGTCATGGTGAGGATGAGCCAAGAACCCCCAAAATTAGTTGAGATAGAGTAAAGAGTCTCCCAAGAGTTAGGTTGACTCCTAAGAGTAAGGTTGAGTCAAAAACCTCTTAAAGAATGGGTGAATGTAACATCTAATTTTTTGAAAAATGAGAGAAAACGTGAGAAACGTAACGTATGATTTCTCCGTAAACAAATGAAATTCACTGGATACAAAAGGAAGTCCCCCAAGATGATGTAATTAAGGTCCCAAAAAATTTGGGAAGCATTCTAGACTCCTAAAAATGAGAATCCCAGGCTTAGAGGGAAAGAAAAATGAAGCTAGAATAAAGAAACAATCTCTTACGAAAAACTTACGAAACATAATGGCATTTTCGTAATTTTGAACAAATTTTAGAATTCACATAGAAAGGCTTTTTAAATGAAATTTTTTTTAGTTTGTCAAGGTTCTCAGAGCCCCTAAGAACCATGGAAAGCCCTGGGATAGTTAAATCCCCTCTGGTAAACATTTTTCAATGTCAGTGTGCTCGAACTTTGACGGATTCATTCAGGAAGGTTTTGGCTCCTATTTGAGTGATTCCAAAGGCATTTTACTAAATTGGGAACCTAAATTTCATAATGGAAAAATACGGTTCTAAAAAAGGAGCTAAAACGAAGGAAAAACGAAAATGCCAAGAACAAAGGGCAAAATGAGAATTTTTGAAAAGTGTAACTTCCTCCCACCTATATATATGATGCATCCTTCTTCTCCCTTCATGTTGCACAACCAAGTTCTGCAAAAAACTAAAGGAAAACCCTAGGGAGAGTGGTGCACAAGAGAAAGGCAAAGATGAGGAGAAATCAAAGGCTTAAGGTATAAAAATTTAGTAGTTTTCATACTCTTTCTCTTCCAAACCTCTTCTCCTTCATTCTCCTTTATTTCCTAAGATTATAAGAAAGTATATGGATCTTTTTTAAAGGACAAATTGAGGGAAAAATTCGGATTTGAAGAGAGGAGCTCAAAGAACACAAGATTCAAGTGAGAAAAAGTAAGAAAACAAAGTAATTTCTCTTCCTATGGTTGTCATCTTTGGTTCCCTCCTCTTCCATTTCACCTAACATGAGAAAACTCTAGGAGGACTTGATTTTTAGGCAGAACCAAGGGTGAATCTAAGGAAAAAGGGTGTGGGATTAAGAATATGCAAAAGGAATCAACAAAAAATCATTAGATTTCAAGATGCCAGTTCTAAGGTTTCAAGTGCACCTTGTAAAATCTGATTTTGTATGATGATTCTTAGGCCTAAATAAGAGTTTAAATGAACTCCTAAGATCCCTAAGAGGCTCCCCATATGCATCCTCCCTTGAAAAAACAAGGCAAACTCCAAAAAGCCTCATTTCTTCCATAGCCTCGGCCTAAAGGGATTTGTGTAGTTAGGGAGAGTTTTGGATTTTTCTAAACCCATTTTTGAGTCATACATGATGAATGAATATGAGGGGAAGCCTTGGGAGAAATTTAGAAACCATAAAAAGTGAGTTAGTGCTTTATGTTCCATATTATGACATAAAGAAGTAACATGTAGTTAGGCTCTTGGTTTTAATTGTGTGATGACTCCAAGAGGCTTAAAAGGAGTCAAGAATCATATTTGAAAGAAATGAATGAAGCCTAAAATTTAATTGAAGGGTGTTGCTTCATTAGGTACAATTATAGAACCATAATGAGGTTATAGATCAAGCTAAAGTTCAAGCAAGTGTGTGTCCTTAGAATTAATTCTATGAATCTAATTGGCTTTCATAAATTGTGTTTAGGCCAAGAGAAATTATCCCCACACTTTTGTGTGTGTGTGGCCGAAGCAAGAGAGGGATATTCAAGAAGAAAAGTGTGTGATTGTGTATAAGGTAGCTCTCTCCACCTTTTCTCATGCATGGATGTATGCTTAGCTTGTCTTAGAATATATGTGTGTGTATTTTCAAGCTATGAAAAGTATGATAGTATGATTTCATATGCCATGATTTTATGATAACATATTATGTTTCATATGATGTTTTGATATGTGCTTGGATTTGCTTGAGTGTGGTGAGGCCAAGAACCCTTAGCCATTGTGAGGATGAGCCAAGAACCCTTAAGATTAGTTAAGACAAAGCAAAGAGTCTCTCAAAAACTAAGTGGGCTCCCAAGAGCATGGTTGAGTCCAAGAATGCATTAAAGAATAGGTGAGGCAAGTCCAATATCTACAAGAAATTGGGTGAGACTAATTCACTTGCTTGGCAAGCCTTTGTATGCTATGTATGACTTTCTTAAATGATGAAAATGTTTCTTAAGTGCTTGCACATGTCTACATGACCATACATGCATTTATGAGCCTTGTTTGTATCCATTATGTATAATTGAATGGGAGACGAGCTATTGGGATTCTTTGAATCTCATCCCCTCCTCTCCAATGATCTAACATGTTAGGTAGACCAAGTAGACAAAGTAATGGAAGCCAACCACCTTAAAGAAGAGAGCTTGACAACATAATGCATGATTTTTAGTCTTTAAAGCCATATTCATGTCAAAGGATGTAATTCATGCTTGTATATGGTTATGACTTTTGGAACATATGTAATTATGATATTATATAATGTATAAATGAAAGAATATGATATGTGAATGCTAAAATGTAAAGTGGGTATATAATGCCAAGTTATGGTTTTTGAAAAGTTAATGTAAGTGTGTATAAGTGTGGATGAAATGGTCAAAATGAAATGCATGAGGTTTGGGACCATTTGGACAACTCACACAAGTCCCAATTATACTTTTAGAATTTCCCAAGAGGTGTCAAACCCCAAGAAAAGCCATTTAGATATTTTGGTATCCCTTATGCAACCAAAATTGACCAATTTAAAACCCTACATTAATTTTTGTCCAAATAAGCCCTTCTTGATCTAATATTTAACAAGAAATTAGAGCTTGTTGAGAGTTTTTTGGAAAGTTAAAGAACATAATTTTCAGAGTTCTACAGAATATTTGATGAATTTTTAAAATTGACAAATTTTTTATTGTGGTCTAATGCACTATTCATTTGGTCCGAAAATGAGATCCATCACACAGGGCTCAAATGATGTCCAATTGACATGAAATTTTATACAGAGAAACTAAACATTCATAGTGACTCGCTTAACTAGAAGCACCTCATTTGAATGACTAGAGAGGGAGATATGAATTTTTGAAGATTCTATCCAGTATTAGGAATTCCAGCCAACCTCTGTTACTGTTTAATTGGATTCTGAGGTCTTGGCGTGCCTGAGCTGGTCTGGAGTTATTTTTTCCCTCTAGCTAACATCCACAACTTTCCAGATTCATATCATTTGCATGGATTGGAGTTTTGTGGAATTCATTGGACATTTTCAAAGTTTTCTGTAGAAAGCTGTGACAGCACTAGGGAATAGCTTGATGTTTGGATCTTTTTAGATGTTAAACATCCTCTGTGATGAATGTTATGGTCTGGACATATTTTTAGCATGAAGTATACATCCGTAGCTTTCCAGAATAGCCCAGAATGCATCATTTTAATTTTTCTAGAATTAGTTATGAATTTCCAAACTTTGGTCATAAAAGAGTTGAATTCTGGCCGAAAATATGTATGAATATTCTAAGCTTTCCTTTGAGTTTCATGAGTTGTGGGACACATTTTATGATGCAAATGAGTTGTATTCATGTAATTAAATATGAGAATGTGATACATGAGTCCATATGGCCCACGGGACTCCGAATAAAAAATTTATGCATAGCGCAACGCTAAGAAATTCATTATTTTATGTCATTTTTCCTTGCTCCTTCATGGAATGCATAATGTGAAGCATGAGAATGGCATAAGATAAGTTAAAAAATTATAGTATTACAATGAGGCAAGTCCAAAATTCACAAGTGAATGGGTGAGGCTAATCCACTTACTCAGCAAGCCTATGGATGCTTTGTATGACTTATTCATATGCTAAGATTGCTTCTTGAATATTCATGTTATGTAATATGCCATGCATGCATTTGAAAGACCTGGTTTTGCATACTTTATGTGTGATTAAAAGGGAGATGAGTTATTGGGATTCTTTGAATCTCATTCCTTCCTCTCCAATATTCTAATATGCTAGGTGGACCAAGAGAGTAAGGAAATGGGAGCCAACCACTTGAGAGATGAAATTTTGATATTAAAGTGTATGGATTTGGTTACTTTAAGGCCGTATGAATGGAAAATGATGTAATTTATTATTGTATATGTATTGTGACCTTATGAGCATGTATAATTATGTTGATGTATCATGTACAAATGAGATATTATATTATGGGAATGTTAGAATGTAAATTGAGCATGTAATGGCAAGCTTGGTGCTTTGATGGCTTTGTGCAATTGTGTATAAATAGAAGTGGAATGGCCCAATTGAGATGCATGAGGTTTGGGACCACTTAGGCAGTTCATACAAGTCATATTCATGCTTTTAAACTTACCCAAGAGGTGCAAAATACCAAGGGAAGTCATTTGGACACATTTGGTCTCTAATATGAATCAAAATTGACCATATTGGAAACTTATACCACTTTTTGTCCAAATGAGCTCTTCTTGATCTGAGATTTGGTATGCATTTATATCTTGTTGAGAGCTTTTTGGAAAGCTGAAGTACAGAATTTTCTAAGGTCTATGAAATATTTGACGAATTTTCAAAATTAGAAAAAATTTTGAAATTAGTTCAGAGTACTGTTCACTTAGGTCTGAAAATGAATTATGTCACTTAAGGGGCAAATAATGTCCAATTGCTATGAAATTTTATAAGGAGAAATTAGACATTCCCATTAACTTGTGAAGCATCCCATTTGGATGTCTAGAAATGGAGATATGAATTTTTAACGTTTATAGCAGAAACATATGATAGTACCAGTAGCCAGTTGTACCTTTGCAATTTTTTGAATGTCAAACATCTTCTGTGTTGTGTTTCATGGCATGGACATATTTCTAGCATAAAGTAGACATGTGTAGCTTTCCAGAATGGCAAAGAATGCATGATTTTGATTTTTCTAGAATTAGTTATAATTTTTCAAAGTTTGTGACAGAAATGGAAAAATTCTGGTCAAAATGGAAACTATGAATTTTATGCATTCCCTTGCCTTGCACGAGCTCTAGGCCAATTTTGGTAATGGAAATGAGTTGTATCTATGTAATTAAATATGAAAATGTGATACATGAGCTCACATGGTCTACAGGAATGAAAATTTTATAAGCGACGCAACGCTAAGAAATTCACTATTTTAATGCCATTTCTCTTACTCCCTCATGAATTACATGATATGAGACATGAAAGTAATATGAAATAAGCTAGAAAAGTATGGTGTTACAGTTAACCTATGATGTATCTAACAAGGTGTTAGGCCTTATATAAATATGGTATATGGTGTATATACTTATTTATAGTTGATATGGAACCTCCTTAGTATGAATGTATGGCTTAACTCTTGAGAGCATGCTTTTATATCTCCATGAATGATAATATTAGTTGCTTATGGATCTTGCTGCTATCAATACTTCATGAATTTACTAATACATGATAGCTTGATGAGTAGGAATCAACCCTTAAATCTTGAATTGGTAATGATAGGTATGTTAGGGTAAACCAGGTAGATAAAACTATTAAAGCCTCATAAATTAAGATAGAATGGCCTTGGAGTGTTACTAGAGAAAGAGTTGGAGTGTATGGGATGAAACTTAGGGGAAAATGGTGCAGAAAAGCATCACGCCACAACCAAGAAGAGCTAACCCGCTGCCAAGAGTCAGGCAGAGGCAAGGAGTGCCGCAACATGAGGTGTCTCGCCATAGCATAAAATGGAAAAGTTGCTCAATGAGCATAACAAAGAACAACCTCGCCACAGCGCAAAATTTTCAATTGCAGTGCAGGTCGAGGAAATCAGGGAATGAGCATTCCAATTGCTAGCTTCGCCGCAGTGTAGGTATAGCCCACCGCGACACGAGTCAGGAAATTTCCTATAGTAAGTTCTAAGGTGTTTTTCCACCGTGGCGAGATTTGCGAAAATGTGAGAAGTTGAACCCGAGGGCAACTTCGCCGCACCGCAAAAATCTTAAGCCGTAGCGCAAGATGCGAAACTTAATTTTTAGGTTCTAGTAACCAACTTAGCCTCGGCGATGAAGGTCTAAGCCGTGGTGAAGGTTCCCAAACTTCTATTTTTAACTTAGAAACCTTAAAATTTGTTATGATAATGTTGTGCAACAACTTGAGAATATTTATAAGAGGTTTTTATGAGTTGAAATTAGTAGCAAGATGAATCAAAGGTCTTAAATAATAATTATAATCACTTGTGGATTTGATAGTTGTGATTGTTTAGCTAATTACCCTAATGATATCAAGGTTCAAATTTTCTCCACTTTCTCCTATTTTAATTAATTAAAATGACGTTAAACCTTGATTTATGATTACTAATTGTGCTATTAAACCTAATCATAGTAATTAAGAATTAAAGTTGTTACAATGTTTTAGATCATAACATTGTTATAGAAACAAAAGATGTAAAATTTTTAGAACATATTTTTCCATTGAAAGTTGAGCATGTTCCTCAAAGAGTCAAAAATTCTTCTTCTTTTAAACGAAATACAAACAAAGATTTGGTTGAAAATTTAAGGAGAAGTAAGAGACAAATAAAAGAAACCTCTTTTGGAGATGATTTTTATACTTATTTGGTACAAAATGATCCATCAAATTTTTATAAAACTATTTCTTCTTCGGATGCTCAATGTTAGAAAAAAGCTATTAAAGTTGAAATTGATTCTCTTAATCAAAATAAAATTTGGATTTTAGTAGAATTGCCTCCAGGAGCAAAGTCTATTGGTTGAAAATGGATTTTTAAGAAAAAATATTTTCCTAATGGATCTATTGATAAATATAAAGTAAGACTAGTAGTAAAGGTTTTACTTAAAAAGAAAATGTTGATTATTTTGATACTTTTTCTCTTGTGACAAGAATATTTTCTATTAGAATTCTTATTGCTTTAGCTTCGATTTACAATCTTTTTATTCACCAAATGGATGTTAAAATATCATTTTTGAATGGTGATTTAGAAGAAGATATTTATAAAGTGCAACCTGAAGGGTGTGTTGTTTCTGGGCAAGAAAACAAAGTTTGTAAACTTGTTAAATCTTTATATGGCTTGAAACAAGCACCGAAACAATGGCATAAAAAATTAAATTAATTTTTGACAAGTGATGGTTTTTCTACTTTTGAAGTGGAAAGGTGTGTTTATATAAAATTTATAAATGGTAATTGTGTGATTATTTGTTTATATGTTGACGACATACTTATTTTTGGTACTAGCATGAATATTATAATTGAAACCAAACATTTTCTTGCATCAAATTTTGATATGAAAAATATGAGTGAAGCAAAATTTTAGGTGTGAAAATTATAAGGAGTGAAAATGGTATTTTATTATCTTAAGAACATTATGTAGAAAAAATTCTTAAAAAGTTTGGACATTTTGATGATACTCGTTTAAGCACTTCTTATGATGCTAGCACTAAATTAGAAAACATAAAAGTGATCCAGTGGCTCAATTTGAATATGCACAGATTCTTAAAAGTCTATTACATCTGATGAATTTTACCAGGTCTAATATAGCATATGCTATATGTAGATTAAGCAAATATACCCACTGTCCAGGCAATGCACATAAGTTGGTTTTGGTAAGACTAATGAGATATTTGAGAGGTACCATAAAGTATGATATATTTTTATAATAAATTTTCTACTATATTAGAAGAATACAGTGATACTAACTAGATCTCAAATTTACATGAGATAAAATCTATTAGTGGTTATATATTCACTCTTGGTGATGGTGCGATAATCTAGAGATTAGCCAAACAAAATATTATAACAAAATCCTCAAGGGATTCTGAATTTATTATTATAGAGCTGGCTGGTACTAAAGCTAAGTGGTTGAAAAAATTCTTAACAAATATTCCATTAGGTTAAAAGTCAACATTATCAGTGTCTTTACATTGTGACAGCCAATCAGTAATAGCTACGACTAAGAATAAGACCTTTAATAGCAAAAGTAGACATATTCGGTTGAGGCATAATATTATAAGGCAACTGCTGAAAGATAGAGTAATCTCAATCGATTATGTAAAGTCAGAAGTAAATCTGATATATCCTTTGACCAAACTACTAGGGAAGAAACAAATTATTGAAACATTGAAGGGAATGAGACTTAAGCTAATTTGAAATTAACAGTGATGGTAACCCAACCTTTGTGACTAGAGATCCTATGAAGATGGTTCATATAGGTAAAAATAAGTCATCTGTTAGTTTTGCTAACACTAAATTCTAGTCTTATCCTATGGTATGAAAAAATGCTAGAATGCATTGTTGGTGAGGCTGAGCAAAATCTCTTAATGATTTCATATTCTTTATGGATGGTGTATTTATTGTAGATATATTTGATGAAATCACCTAGATGAATGTGGAGTGAGGCTGCTCCTATGAGATAGTGACAAAATCTCTAAACCATTCATTAAATACCAAGTACATACATAGCCGATTAAAGTGCAAAACTGCTGTTAACAACAAAAACTGTAGGTATAATCTGATTAGTAAGGCCTCTAGTATGCAATTAAGAGTTGTTTGTTCATTTAAAAATATTTCACTAACAATTTTGTGCACTAAGTATTATTGGTCTAAGTCTGGTTCATAGTCCAAAAGACACCATATTTGAAACGGTTATACTCAAGCGTGTAACTCAGATGATAATGCTCATTTTGACACATGTGAGGGATTATTGTAATTTTGTGTATGCGTGTGTCAAAAGAAGTCCCACATTACTTAGAATAGAGAGAACTTTAGTATATATATACTAAGATGTAATATTGGACAAGTGAATGGGCTAAGAAAAGGAGTGGGCTCGCGTGCACAACAATGGGCCAACATAGTTGAAGATCGTAGATTCTCCCCTCTGCACGTGAGTTAGATGCAAAACTAGGCATTTTTGCTAAAAATATTTTTGAATATTTCAAAAATACTTTGTTTAAAATAAGTTTACCAGAAAATACTTATTTTTAGTAGTTTTGAATTTAGGCATTTGTTGAAGCTTTTAATTACCAATTTTTATTTTCTCATTAATCGTTTTCCTTCCAACGTTTAGAAACGATTTTCCTTTAATCACCTTTAATCCCAATGTTTAAAACTGATTTCATTAATCGTGATTAAATAGTTATGAATCGGTTTTATTGCTACCCAACATTCCTATCTACATCCTTGGCTTATAAAAATTAGTGCACGGTGCATGTTCAAAATGCACCGCTCTTGAGTTTTTAAGCTCTCATTTCTTCCCTTCTTTTGAGCTCTTTTGTCTTGTTTCTACTGTTCTGTGCCTCTGTTCTCTATAGGAAGGGTTAGTTTGATCCTGGGGAGTTGCCACATTCTACCGTATGTGGCGAAATAACTTTTAAGGACAATGTCTTCGAGTACGACTCAAACCAGAATTTCAAACACTGCTACCAACATGCTCTCCATACAAGACTCAAGGCTCCATAATCTTTTATTTTTTTCTTCTTAAAATAAGTATTTTCAACACACACTCCCTCGACACACCAGCATCTCATTTTCATACACATTTCTTCTTGCGCAACACTACATAGAACATCTTTTTGTCTCTCTTTTTACTTTCTTCATTTTTTCCCACTAGACCCCCTTTCCATCCTGCCCCAACACATAAGAGAGCCATTGTTTAAAGCAACTTTGACTCCCAAATATGTAACAATAATGATTAGTTATTAAATTATCCATAACATTTTATTATGGTTAAACTTAATCGACCCATTGACCCACTTATATGAGTATAAGATTTTTCATTTTCAGTTTTTTAATCATCTATTGCAAATCTTCCTTACTTTTTAATCATTTTATCATTGACATAATTTTCCTTTTCAATTTATTCAATCAATCACATGAAATTTGTAACACCTTTTTAAACTTACCAATATTTGGCTCATAAAATAGTTGTAAATTTTATCTTATCTTTTATTTTTATTTTTATCAATTCGTTCTATATTTCATTAAATTATAGCATTATATTTCATACTTAGAAAGATTATTTAAAAAAGAAAGTGTATATGAATAATATAAAAAAATTTAAAATAAAGACCTAGTCCCTTAACTTCATTTATCATTTAGTTAGTCTAATAAATTTAAAATACTTCAAAATAGTCATTCAAATTTTAAATCGGTCTCACAAAAAATTATTTTAAAATGTATTTCTTTAATTGTATAATATTCATCTATTTTTATATTGACATGGAAAACACATGTATATTTATCTTATATTTTAAATGCTAAAATAGCATCTAATAAAAAAAAAATCTAAAGAGCCTCTGGGCACTTTTGTCATTTTCTCTGAATGAAAATCCTCTGAAATAAAAATCTTTCACAGTGCGCCTAAAGTAAAGCGAGCTGCAATTGAGGGATGAGGTTTTAAGAAAAAAACAAAAACAAAAAACAAAAACAGTTACACTTATGCACAGATCCTCCTATTTCAGAGATCCGTGTTCCAATCTCTCCCTGCCATTTTCTCATCGCACAAGCATCCACGTAAAAGCAGGGTTCACCATTTGGTAAATCTTCAATCTTCCAACCTTCTCTCTCTGTTTTCATCTATTATGTTTTGGGTTGTTGGGGTTTATGGTTCTGAACCCCCCAAATTGAAGCTTAATTAGTAACTTCACTTAACATTGGGCTTGGCGTAAACTTCAAAGGGAGAGAAAGAAAAGGAACTCTCTTGTGTTCTAGCTTTTGGTGGTACCGGAAAAGCAACGCGTTTCATCCTTCTTGGCACTTTTGTTGCTTCTCCCAACTGAGATTGTAATCTTTTCTGACTCTCTTTGGCTGTGTTGGGATGGCTTGAGATTATGAACCGCGTGAACCCGACTGAGAATGCCATCAACAACTGGGCCTTGAAGATATCTGCGAGTTTGGCAAGGACTTTGAGTTTGTTAGAAGAACCAGATAGTGAGAAGAACAGAAAGAAAAATTCCGATGGCACTTTTTTCCCCTTTTTCGGTTTCCTTTTTTGGTGATGTATAATGGGTTAACCAGAAATGAAATTAGACAAATGCTTCTAATGTTTCTAGTAAGAAAGAGAGGAAGAAGTTCGAAAAAGCAGCCATTATTGAAAAGCACAGAGAAGAGTGGGTCATCCAATCTTCTTTGCGTTTCCATTTGGAAGAACCAATGCTTATTTGATAGTTTTTTTAACGTTCATTCACTGCCACTTAATAATTTTATAATATATGCTATTATTCACATGACATCCATCTTATCACAACGTTTAACAGACATTTATTAACTTAACATATATAATAAAAAAGGATCTTTATAAGATAATATAAAAGTTTAAGAGATTATTTTAAAATACTTAAAGATATTATTTTAAAGCAATAAATAATGTTAAGGGATTAAATTATTGTTTTAATTTACAAAAAATAATGAAATAAAAATGAGTTAACCATTAATTATAAATTGACCCACTTGGACCTATAAAGTTTATTCCATGAATCAACCTAATTAACTATTGACTTAAATGATTAGATTTAATTGGAATGATTTATGGGTGATAATTGCCACCTCAAACAAGATGGAGGAAAGGATTAAATGGACCCTGAAGGAATTTGAACGATTAGGACAACCGCTTATTTCTCTTTTGTCCTTGAAAATCTTTTTAAAAATTTTATAAATTAAAAATCACCATTCTTCTCCTTTACCCTGTTTACCTCCCGTTTCCCTCGATCTAAACAAATACAACAATGCGTGCATAGCATGAACTTCAACGTCTAATAGCACCGGCAGTTCGCTGCAATCTGCTTTCAGTGCTCCAAAGATAATGTATATATTGGTTTTTGTATTTTCCAGATGGCTATAGTTGACCCTTTATTCTAATTTCTACGCCCTTGCTCGAATTTTCCACTCCGCCCCCTTCTCCACATCAACAGTGTAGTAAAATAAAATCTACTCTCAGCTATTTGCCCTTACTGGCAGAAAGTTAATTACTACCAGAAGGTCAATGAATCATTAAGTGCAACTGTGCAATTAAGATTATCTGCAAAGGCAAATGGATCGATAAACGACCTAACACTGGATTAAAAGTAGTGCAACTATTTACTTGGGGACTCAAACCAAATCAGGATTCAGTCAGAAATGGGCTATGAGAGCTGTTACTGAGGCCCGAATTATCTTTGGCAAGCAAGAAAGATCATGGCAAATATTTAACGCAGAAATAAAAGGTGAGATATCAAATTCATTAAAGCAATGAGCCATACATAAACAAACGCATAATTTTGAATTTTTATTAATTTACATGGCTTTGGCATGGTTAAAAACAATTATAAATATCATCAGCATGACACTAGAAAAATTAAACTCCCATAATCGGACACTGGACAACAAGAGAACTCTAGAATTCACACCCAACCCTCAAGGCATTTTCCCTCGGAATATTCTCTAATATTTTGCCGAGAAGTAACCAAGAGAATAATTCTGACTATCAAACACCAAATCTGCCAAAAACTCACTTTGACGTAAACAGCCGGGCCATTCAGGAATGCTCCTTAGTAAATAAGCCACACCTCATCTTAAGAGCCAGCATATTTGGGTAAATACATAAACATTGAGTTCCGGGAGAGTATCAAAGGTTGGCCAAGAAGCACTGATGGAAAAGTACAGAGCCTAATAATAAACTTCATCGAACATCAAGAATCCAGGCTTGCCCTTCATGGAGAACTCTGGCAAAAGTGGCACAGAGTCTAGACCTCAGAAGCCACTGCTGGAAGATCTGCTTCCAGATCCGAGACCAGTGGTGGTTGTTTTGCTAATAATCCCTTTACCAAAATATTCAGCAATTACAGAGAACCCATCTTTAGAGTTCTTCACTTGCTGGAAGAATCTATCTTGATCCTTAGAATTTTGCTCCAAATTTTTTTTCATTTCTAAGACGGACCTGTATTCAGGAGCACACTCGGGACATTCCTTTTCATTATCGCCAAGGCAGCGTAGATGGAATGAGTGCATGCACATGAAATGAACGGCTGGGAGATCAAGAGTGAAAGTACACGCAGTGCACTTGCTTAGCTGAAAAATTCTGGCATTTGTCCTAAGATCTAGAATCTCTTTTCTCATTGACAGTGAATCTTCCTGCACCCCCAAAAAAAAAAGATCATTAAAATTCCTTCCCTATTGAATACAAAAATAAAAACAATTAAATACAATAAGACAAAAATACACTTCTAATCCCTTGCATCTAAATTAAGTTTCAATTTCATCTTTACTTTTTTTTTTAAACCTTTGAATCAAATCCTATAATTTATAAAAATATTGTGAGGTTTACCTGATTAGTCACAGTCAATTTTTTTAACAGAATCATCTGATGTGATTTTGTGTGGCAACAGTACGTATGAATTATCCTATCTGGCATCTCCTATGCCTAATCATCAGAAGAAATTTATCTTCTTTTCTTCTTCAGCCTTCTCTCTGTAGCTCTCCCCATCTCTCTCTCTCTCTCTCTCTCTCTCTCTCTTACATATATACCAGTAATTTATCAAACAGATATTACAGTTAGGGACCAAAAAACGGTTCACCATTTTAAAGAAAAAGTGCTTGTTCTTGTATAAATTACTAGTGAAGCCTTACAAAATTATACGTGCATCTTAGGTTGTTAAATGGAGTATCAGAATGAAAAAATGGTCATTGATTTTAATTTTGTAAACTTTCACTTGCCATGCTAGTTTGATGGTTTTATTTTTCCCTACCTACTTTTTTGTTTTTTCCCCTTGTTTGTCATATGCTCAAGATAGTACCAACCTAGGGCACAAAAGAGGCAAACAAGAGCGAGAGAAACACAAAGCAATGCTCAAAGGGATTTAACCAAAGCCAAATGGGTTTAGGGTTTAGGGACAAATTGGGGTAAGGAAGGAAATGGAAAAAGAGAGAATGGGAGGAAAGAAAAGGAGCTGATATTCAGGACTTAAATGCAGTAAGTCCTCTCTATCTAGGTCTTTGCCCTCCACAAGAACTCCCGCAGGTTAGAGAGACGAGGCTGCTGAAGCTGTTTCCCCTGCTTCTGCAACTGTAAAAAGGTTGGGGGCAATCAATTTCTAGATCATGGCTTGTAATCCTAGAGCCTATCCATTGACAACCGAGCTTGCCTATGCATAGAAGAGAAAAAGTCTACAATTGAGATAGGAGCAGGAATTTTTCCCAGGTAAGTGGCAATGCTTTAGGGCGGGACAAACATGGGGTGAGAGAGGGAATGGAAAAGTCAAGAAAAGAAGGGGGGGAAAAAGAAGAAAATGCAGCTTAAGTTGTTCATTGCTGCTGATGGTAATCTGAACCAAATAGCATAAGTTTGAATTTTTTAATTTTTCAGTGAGTAACTTCATATCTGAATTATAAGCTTCATTAATGTGGAAAATTGTTTGCCTTCATATGTATCTAATGTTGCAGCCCATTAATGGTTCATCTCTTGCTCAGAACTGCAGCCTCCTTGTACATCTCCCCTCCCGTCACTAGGTGTTTGCATTTTGTAATGATCTTTCAATAATTGTTTCAGAAGCAGTATTTCAAGAGGGTTTGATTGATCATTATTTTTATTATGAGCTTTGCTGCAGAGAATGAAAGAGGGAAAACCAAAGAGAGAAATGAGGTGAAGAAAAGGAAGATGGGAAATTTCTTGCCATGTAAGATACTTCATATAAAAAGTGCAATACATAAAGCCGTGTGAGATGATTCCCTCAAATAACTTGAAAGTGTAACCAAGTAAGAAAACACTGGAATATTTTAATAAATTACAGGATTTAATTAGAACAAGGGAAAAAAGATTAAGGCCATGTTTGGTACGATGGCATCGGAGGGAAGGAATGGGAGAGGGAGATGGAATCTAGCGATTGAGCTATTTGGTATGCAGGAAGCCTTCTTCCATGGGTTTGGCCATTCCTACATTCTTGGAAATTTGTTCTCCTCTCTTCATGCAATGGATTGAGCTCTTCATGGAAAAGAAATGAAAAAATAATTTTTTTTTATTAAAGGTAATCAAAAATAAAATTTTAAATTAAAATATTATTTTATTATTGTTATTAGTAATTAAAAATAATTATTTTATTATTTATTATTATTAGGAATTAAAAATAAATATTTCATTATATTTTATAATTATTAATAATAAAAAAATAATTAGAGGTATTTTGATCTTTTAATTCTCTTCTCATTCTATTTTTATGTCATTTCTATCCAACCAAATATAAAAAAGTAAAAACATTTATATTTCTTCTTCTATCATACCAAACATAACTACGGGTACAAGATTCTATTCCATTCCATTCCCATTCCATTTCCCATTTCTATTTCATCAAAAACTAATCTTCTGTACCAAACGAAGCCTAATGGAGTAAGCGACTAAATTAAACCTACCCCAAACATCAGGGACTAAAAGTATATTTATGCCATCAAATTATTACCGGGAATTTGGGAAATAGACTCTCAATCTTTACATAATTATTTAGAAAATATTTCTTAATAAATTAAATCATAGGAAAAGAAATTATCGCAACATATACAAACCATTTTTTTGAACCAATCAACTTTATCATCAAAATGAGAAACACTAGTCTCTGCTTCTTCAGCAAGATGTAAGAGAGCTCTAGGTGAAGAAAATTTCTTCCACTGTATTAACTGTCATGTGACTCATGTCAGGGTGCTTTACTTAGGGAGAACTCCTATAAAACTAACGGAGTATTTAAGTCAAGCAAACATAAGTGAGCACAGTTGTCTGCTTAATAATGAAGAGCCTAAATCACCCATATGTTAACGTTCAGAATTTCAGAAGTGTTCATATTTCCTAATTTCCATAGTCAATAAGGTGTTCATGGCATATAAATTACCGTATCTCCACTCAATTTTCCAAATTATTGTTCATGGCAATGTTGGCATAATAGGGCTTACAGGAGAGAAAATTAGGAGTTTAGGGTGAAACTATGATAGAAATTTTGTGGGTGGAAGACTTACTGCATGTTAAGGAAAGAGCATTTTCCCAGCAATAGGAGGAGGGGGTTTTAGGGTCAGTCTTGTGACATTCATGTTCTGTGAACAGAACCTGCGGGAAGAGTTTTGAAATTCGTAGTTTTTAGGAAAAGTTCAAGGAAGGAACAATTATGGTATTGATGGGATGGATAGTTAATTCTGTATATCAAAGAAAATATGTCTAGGCAGTGTAGAAAACTAGATAGAACTTAATGAAAAATAGACAAAGAACGAAAGTGGTCAAGGCATCACAGCAGGAGTTCCACAAACACAACATCATTTAAATTAGACTAGTCAAAATTTGGAGACCAAGAAATCCACAATTTAGGACTAAAGTCATATAAACCAGCAACTAATAAACATAAACATTGGCCCAAATAACTGAGACAAACTAAAGAAGAAAAGCCCCAAATCTAAAACCATACATGAATATAACCAACTACCTCACTTTAAGACCAAAACAGAAAATGTTAATATAGTCCTTGGAAAACAGAGAATGTTAATATAGTCCTTGGATTGAAAGTATAATATTAGCTGAATTAGCAACTTACTAAGCTAACAACCTAATGATCAATTTGGATCTGTAAGGCCCAATATCAAATTTAAACCAAATTAGTGAGATCTTTTGTTCTTTAAGCTTATGCATTCTAGATTTTACTCTTGCCTACATCAGATTGTGGAGAGGAGATGCAGTTTTGGAACATCACACTGAGACCTGTTTTAAGGTATAATAGGGGAAACAATCAAATGCATCAATTCATTAGGGTTCTATGGAGGATCAAAAAGCTCATTTAAACTTTTCTAGCAAATCTACGAAGCATAGGTAAAGCAGAGATGGTGCCGTACCCGCACTAGTTATGTATGGAATATGGGTGCAGAGATGGTGCCGTACCCGCACTAGGTATGTATGGAATATGGGTACTGATCGGGCATGGACAGTGTGGTAAAATATGCACCCCATATGTATCTTGCGCAGACTGTAGGTCCATCAACGGATGACAATTGCAATACACTCAAATCTCTGGTTTTATTGTTCCTTCTCTCTCTAAACTCTACTCATTCAAATTTGAGTCTCTTATAGATGGTGGTATCTGACAGAAGGTGTTTAACATTTCAAAAAAGGGACTAGATTAGGAAAAACGTGGCTCAGTGGTTTTGTTTTGTGTTCTAGCTTCCTTGGATATTTGCTATTTAAATGTTTGTTTTATTGAATATTCCCAAGGGACTAAATATTTGTGACTTTTTTCGTTAATATATGTTATTTTTACTATTATTTTCTTAATTATTATTATATAGTCTTAATTTTTAATCTTAAACAACTGAAAATTAAAACAATATTTTTGTTTTAATATTTTAACCTTTTATTTTTTGTAGAATCGATAAATATTAAATTTATTTTGGTTAATTTCAATAATTATGTAGGTTAATTTTGCATAAAATGCTTATTATTTATTTTTAAATCATGAAATTATTATATATATTTATTATTTTGTATAAATATATTTTGCCACACACATATCCTATATTCTTTAGAAATTGCTGTATCCTGTAGCCATATCAGTACCCACACCACTACCAATGCAACATAGTAGCATATCTAGTCAAGTGCAGCATAATCATTCGCAAGGAACAAACACCAATTATCTTCATCATGCAACAAATATGCCATAGCCATCTTTAAACAAACAAAATGTCCACTGCTTAATTACAATCATCCTTCTAAAATTTCTATTCCTTTGAATTTAGACTGCTTCAAATTTAAGAAATACTTGCTTATACCCTTTTAAGGTTTTTGTTTGCCATGCATCTTACTTTTGTCTTAGTTCTTAAGTAAATTAAAATATGAAAGGGGTTATAAGAGCTATTAGCCACATGTTATGGATACCACACTGATGAAAAATGAGATATGAACAATCAAAAAGAACTGTTACTTGAAAAAACCAACCTGATAATTCTCAATGGCTTGTCTGTCCTCCTCAATCATCTTAGATTCCTGTTCAAGCTTTCGGGCAATATAATCCTTGATTACAGACAGTGTGAGGCATGGATTTGTCGATAGAGTTTGAAGGACAATTATGGGGGGCAAAATATCATCCCTCTCAATATAGGTCAAAACTTCTTTCACTTCTTTGGAGCAATCTTCTCCAAGCTCGCCAAAATATTTAAGTAAATCTGCCCAAAGAGAAGGATCCCCTCCTTTACCTGAATCCCCAAGCCTTTTGCAGCAAGCAATTAGCCCCTCATGATCATGTGTCTGCATATAGCAAGCAATCACTTCTTTATAAAGTTTCATCTTTTCATACAAATATAACAGTCCTTCTTTGAATGCATTCATTTCACACAGTATAATTGCTAAATCAACGTCATAAAGTGGATGTTCCATGTCTGGTGGCCATGCACTCTTAAGTAAGCTTAGACCTTTCTCACGCCTTTTTAGATGGTCTGTTTCCTCTTCTGAACTTTTGAGATCAGCACTTGTTCCATTTGACTGAGCTTTTAACATTATAGATTTCACTGATCCTACATTAAAGTTAAGATCCCCACCATCAGTAACTTGCGATATTGAAGGAAAGTTCAATTCCTTGGATATATACAACTCCAAGAGTGTATTGTGGATCTCTGCTTGAGCAGGCGAGTCCTTGACCTTGTTGGTGTACTTTTCAAGAAAATCCATTAGGGATTGAGGATGATGGATGAAGATGCTAAGAAAATCAACAGGAGATGGCAACATAGATACATATGCACTACTTGAAGCTCCTGTTTTGTCTCCATCCTCTGTGCAAAGCCTTATGAGAATCTCAATTGTCTCCACTGGCTTGTGCTCTGTTAAAATTTTACCATACTCCTTGATTGTCACTCCTGCCTGACTTGGTTCAAGACTTGAAATATATCTCAAAGCCTCATCATACCGACCAAGATCTTCAAGTAAGATCTTCAAGTACCACTCATGTCTCCCTGCCTTCTTTGCAACATACATTGCATGCTCGTGGTAATTGGCAGCACGACAAACCCTGATTGCAGTTTCCACATCAAACTTTTGTTCCCCAATGCTGTCATCACTTTTAATAAATAAATTAAGCTTTTCAACATCTTTCAATTTGGTGTAGCAGTTCAATAGCAGAGTGGTATGATCTTTAGAAGCAAGACCCTTTTCATGTAACTTTTCCAAGTAATTTGTAAGGTTGTAGATTCTTTGAGCATCCAAAAACTTCTGTATCACATATGAAGGCTCAAGGTGACCAATGGTATGGATGTACTGGGCCATTGCCTCATCATAGTCTTGTTTGCTATATAGATGATCCCCATATTTTCTTAGCACTTCTGCAGTAGCTGCAGTATCAGCCTGTTGAGTCTGAACAAGATTGATTGCTACAGTATATAGATTTTTCTTAAAAAGCATGTCTAATTTACTTTCCATATCCTTTTCCCCAACACACAAAGCTGATTTGTCAGTCATTATGAGTATTATGTTACCCCATTCATAGAGCAAATGAGAAACTTCTTTAACCAATACACTGTGAGCTATCAAACGATTCTTTAAGTCATAGATGTTGAAAGTTTGCCTTCCATTTCTTTGATCTGCAATAACACACAAAAGGTATCCACGAAACCATCCCAGAAATTTCTTCTCTCCCTCAAAAGCCCAACAAGGACCACGCCCATCAACTTCATAAAAATATACAGCCTCAGGTCGACCAATTATCAATTCCTGTTTACATTACCATATAAAAACGTTTAGCTTTTACAGAAAATATAATGAGGTAGTAATAAAATTCATTGATAATTAACAAGCTACAAAACAGCATACAGAGCGGTCGCTCATTGCAACGCTGTTGACGCTGCATCCAATCTGATCTAGGGTTTGCCTTCTTGGTGGTTGGTCATGCAAGGTGAACAAGCTCACTGAACTTGGAGTTACAGCAAACAATTGAAGGGATTCACCATCCACCCTAAATCCAAGGCCAGTTATAGATGAAAGTGTTTTCTCTGAATGAAATTCCACCTGAAGCTTGAAGCGGGTAATACGTTCCCGTGCAATGTCTCCTTTTATGCAGTAAATAAAACCATTGTCTAAGCCAATAGCTATAAGCAGTATAGGTGGAACTTCTTCAAAGACTAAGAAAGATGTAATCTGCAGTATATCACAGTTCCCACAATATCAAAATGAGGGCGTCGAAGAATAAGATCAGGTTACAACCCAAGTTTTAGTATGACCATATAGAGATCGTTGTTTATAAGATGTAAGAGTAACAAGCATGCATAACACTGTCATTTACCTTCGCTTCAGGAAACTGTTTAGTGAATATACGCAATATGCCGACACATTCAGGATTCGTCGTGCTTGAACCCTCAGGTTGCATCTTATCAAAGTCAAAAACCTTCAAGCACAAAGTTGACTGTTGGGGGGCCACTTGATCATCTTCTCCGATAGTTACCAAGAAGTTGCGTTGCTGATTCATCAATAAACGAAGAAAAATTTTTATTTTATATCCAAGACCCAGAACGCACTTCTTGAGGACCCACGCAAAAAGTCAAAACTCGCAGGTAATCTAAAAGAATTGGTAATAACAACAAGCAATAAACACCTGAATAATTCTTTCACCAATATCCACATTAGCTGGAATGCTAAAGGGATTTTAGTAATTCAACTAATGAAGAAGAGGAGAACACTCAAAAAAGAGGATGTACAGAGCTTGAACAAATTTATGGGCTTCCCAAATTTTCTAAAACTTGCCCAGCTCTTTCTTTCTCTTTTTTTTTTTTTTCCTTTTTGTTGGGGTGAATAAGTTTATCGTACTAGCAGCAATCAAAATACAATCCTCATAAAACAAGTAGCCAGTAATCACTTTTCCATAAACCCAAAAGAACATTTTCAATTAAATCTAATTGCATTACGCGAGAGAGAGAGAGAGAGAGAGGGAGTATTAGAGATTGGAACCTTGAGCTGCTGAAGAAAGAGAACGGAGGAGGAGTGAGCAGGAAAGCCGTAATTGAACTTAAGGCCACGATCGAGCAAGCTGACGGTGCCGTCATCGCAGCCAATTACCACCTTCCCCCTCCCGCTGGAGCAGCATTCGATCTTCCCTGTCACCTCCTCGGGGATCGTGCATTTTCCTGCGTGTTTTTCCTCGAAGAACTCGAACTTCCTCCACTGGTACATCTGATTTCGACGCCAGAAATATTCCAAGAGAGATCAGACGTACGTTTCCAAAAACTGAGGTTTGACAATTTTGATGCCAAAAGAAGTTGAATTGTGACGCGATGAGGGAGTCTGTTTGATTCTGGTGCGAGCTGCGTTCTAGGGAGTGATGTTGTACCCGCGGGCTATGTCGGTGTAAACTTAATCTCACTTTGTTTGGGGCAAAAGTGAGAATTACGAGGAACCTGCGCTTATGGCAAGCCGCAGGCTTAAAATTATTTTTGTTTTAATGTTTTTAAAATATATATTTTTAAAAATTAAAAAATTAAAAAATTTATTTAAATTTTTATTTTAAAAATAATTATTTTTTATTTTTTATTTAATTTTATAAAATAAAAATTATATTTAATTTAATTCCTCATAAATTTAATAAATTTTTAAAAATGTTTTAAAAATAAAATAAATTTTTATTTAATTTTTTATTTTTAAAAACAAAATTTTATTTTTTTTATTTTTTAAAAAATTTCATTAAAAACACATTATCAAATAATTTTTTTTTATTTTTTTGTTCTTAAAAACAAAAAAATTGTTTTACAGAACAATTTCAAACAGGCCTGTAATTTTTCAAATGAGCAAAATCGAATATTTTTTAATTTAATTTATTATAAAGTTATTTTTTTAAT
Organism: Erythrophleum ivorense; assembly: GCA_026724425.1. NCBI lineage: Eukaryota > Viridiplantae > Streptophyta > Magnoliopsida > Fabales > Fabaceae > Erythrophleum > Erythrophleum ivorense. The sequence continues at coordinate 2,053,745 of JAIUCV010000039.1, read as the reverse complement.
TAGATTTTTTAATAATATTTTTTATTTGAAATCCTATAAATAATTTTTTTATTTTATCTCTCATAATTTTTTTAATTTGATTCTTTATAAATAAGTATTTTTTAATTTGATTCATTACAAATAAAAATATTATTAATTTTGTATAAATGAAATTAACAAATGTGATGACCTATGATGTATTTTTTTAATAGGCTATTAATAATATCATTTGGCTAATTTATAGATAAGTTTATTTATAGTAGATTAATAAAACAATATTATTAATAACGATTTTACTTATGAGGAATTAAATTAAAAAATATTTATTCATGAGTGACCAAATTGAAAAATAATTTATTTGTGAAGAACTAAATTGATAAAGCAATTTAATAATAGATTAAATTAAAAAATATATATTTTCTAAGAAGGACAAAAAAATAGAGTTTGAGTCTTTTCCAAAATTTTGAAGCAAATTTAGTTTGCATATTATACAAAATTATATAATAAAAATCAAAGCCATGAATATGTTGAAAAGTCTGCAGTTTTCCTCTAAAAAGAAAGCTTACAATTTTTCCTTTTATAACTGAATTTTATGTGCGCGCGCACACACACACACATATATATATATATATATATATATTTTCTAGTTTAATAATCAAAATTAAGTTTACGCCATTTAGTATTTTTTTAAATGAACTTTTTATTAAAAATATCTAATTAAATTAAAAATTTTAATCATAAATAGACTTAATCATGAGTTTAAAAAGTCCTCTCAATCCAATAAGCCTACTCAAAAATATATATATGAACATGGAAAATAAACCTAGACTAAAAAACGCTTGTTTAGAAAAGTCCATTAAACCCCACTTGGTTTGAGAACTTGAACTTATTTTTTAAAATATTAATTATAATATTAAAAAATTTTCAATCCCAAATATTTTATACATGAATTTTTATTTACTTACTTATGAGTATTTTTATTTCTAACTTAAGGAAGATTTATCAACTTTCATTTTTTTTAATTGAGTATAAGTTTTTTTTATAGGATTGGGTTTATATGGAGTTCAAAAATTACTTATTTAATTTCTAATTTATAGTTTTTTGATCCATAGACTATAGTTCTTAACTTAATTTTCAATCTCCCCTTTTTTTTTAAATTAAATTCTTAGAATGCTTTTCTAAGAATGAGACTAGTAAAATATTTTTGTAATTAAGTAAAATATTATAGATTCTTAGCAAACCAAAGGAGAAGATAAATGTAGAAAATAAATAGTATTATCCAAATTAAAAAAAGCTTTTTGTCCCCCCCCCCCCCCCCAAAGAAAAAAAGGCCAAATGGGTTAGGCTTTTTCCTTCTTTTTCAAGCCAAGCTTGAAGGAGGAAAATTTGAGTTCAAGCCCAAGCCCAAGTCCAGATCCATCTCTACAACAATATCTTTTGAAAGTTCAATCCATTTTTACATGAATTCGACTTATGATCAAATCTAATCATAAATATCATATTCAACAATTTTACATTAATTTACCATTGTTTTATATTCTATCAATATGAAAAGGCATATAATACATTTTTAATATAAAAAATGATTAACTACTTAATAACATATTTGTTTTTATCTAATCTAATTTTTCTAATAATTGCTTCTAGTTTAAAGGTTGGTTAATGAAAATCATTCTTTATAATAAAATATGGCCAATTTATCGTTGTAGTCCCATATATTTATTTAAAATTTTACTTTAGTTCTACAATTATTTTTCTTCCAAAACAATTTCTTCTTTTTTTTATGTCATTAAGTTAATCCTCTAAGCTAACTCCTTTAGCCATGTCGCCGTTAAGCATGGCATGGCTGCCTGTGTGTCAATAATATATTATGTGGCTTTTTTTCTTTATTTTTCTTTCTTCGGTAGCATGCTTAAATGACATTTCATCTAGTGTTATTACCTACCATGGCTCATGGGTTAAATGGGTTGGCCCATTTAAACTCACCTAGTTAGGAGAGTTAAAAACATAAACCCAGCTCATCGAGTGGGTTAAATGGGCCAACCTATTTAATTCACTAATAAAAAAAACACAAAGCATATTTAGTAGATCTTGTAATTCTTAAAGAAGAAGAAATCAAAGGTTGGAAATTATAGTAGATCTTGTAGTTTTTAAAGAAATCAAAATTGTTGTTCTCACTAATTCTTGTAAATCTTGTTGAAGTTTGTACACTGCAACTACAGGAGAGGTCAAAGGTTGGGACAATTAGGCTGTTAAAGGATGAAGCATGATTAGGCTATCGAAGGTTGAGGCTTCTACCTCCTAAGTTCTACAGCTAAGTAGAGTAGTCACAAAAACACAGACTCACGAGCTGAAGAGGACTAAGATGAAGACAAGACAAGGAGTGAGTAATAAAGTATGGTGAGGTCAAGTTGCTCAAGGACAAGACTTAGGTTGTGTTGTGTTGATCATTATTCATGTGTTAGTTAAGTACTTGGTAATTGGGTTTAGGAGATTTAACCCAAAAACAAAGAATATTTTATATGGGTCAACCCGTGAGTTATGTAAGCTAACTTGTTTAATTGGTAGCTCAAGTGGGTCAAGCCAAATATGATTCTACTAGCAAATTTTTTCAAATAGTGGGGTCAACCCAACCCATCAAATTAGTTGGTTAAACAAGTCAAACCCAATGGACTAGCCCATTTTGACAGCTCCAATTTCATCTTCTTTCCTTCATCTTTTAATGCTTTCTCTCTCTTCTATAACTCGTCAAAAACTTTTTCTTTTCTTTCCTCTTCCTTTTCTTCTTCTTTCCCTCTTCTTTATCATTAATGTTTTCCAAAACCATCATCTCGCTCTTCCATAAACTTTACCCTTTAAACCACTATTAATACCAAGCAAGCACCTTTTCAATTTCAATTGATTTTCCTTTAAGTTTATTCTCCTCTTTATCTGCCTCTTCTTTCACAATAGCTTCCTTTTCTTCAACAGGTTCTTTATTTTTTCTCTCTTCTTTTCAAATAGTACATCCCAAGATAAACATACATAAACTTGATCATGATTAAACTATTTAAAAAATAGACCAAGCTTTCTTATTCACATATTCTTATTGAATGGGCTTGATCCAAAAGTTTCATTTCTCAATTATTTAACCCAAGTCTCAATTAGTTAAAAAGTAAAATTAGCTTAGAATGAGTTGAAATAAGATTTTGTTCTTGATTATGCATACTAATAAAGACTAAAAAAATTGAACATACAACACACTTTCATTTAACTAGTTGCCACTTTAGCAAAAGTATTTTTACAATATGAAAAAAAAATTATGTCTCATTTCCCTATTTTGTAATATCTATCTAGTTCAACAACATGATTCGCTTAGTGAAAAAGTGAGTTTAGATTAAATCGAAGGACATAAGATGTGCCAGCCATGAGGGGAAAAAAAGAATGGAATTCAAGTTCGGCCAAACCCTAAAAGGCATTCATTCACACTTACTTGTGTTCATTAGTTTATTTTATTCATTTTATTGTGTCTAAATTGAAGAACAAGAAAGGTTTAGCTACCAATCTAACGAATATTAGTATAACAAATGTGACATATTTTCAAAGACAAATTATGAAAATTACACTTGACAATTTGTGGCAAAGATGTAGAAAAAGGAGACTCAGGGTCTGTTTAATTCAATGAATTGTTAGTCATGTAATTGTAAAGGAAATACTAAAGTGAAAAGTGAGTGTATTGTTTACATTTGGTATAACATGAATAGAATGTGAATGTCTTCACATTTACATGTTTAGTTGGATAAAAATAACAAAGGAATGAAATTCAAATTTGAACTTCACTTAGTTAAAAAATTAAAATTAATTTGTACCAAAGAAAAATCTTTTTTCTCTAGCTTTTGTCTTCATTGTTCTAGACGACCACTTCTTTGCCTGAACAATTATTGATATTGAACAACGAGCTTGCCTTGGTAGGCCAAACCTTATGGAAACTGGTGATTTCTTGTTGCCATTAAGAAATGAGAAACACAATGAGTCCTTCCTCTGCAAGCTTGTCCCTACAAAACTTGGCATGTGAACAAATTCCTCGTTCCTAATTTTATCACTGCTCACCCTTGTCTTTTCCACATTCAAAATCTTCCTTTGTTGAACTTTTGGAACATCTCTTATACTTTTGCATCGCTAATGTATCAGTTCAAAATGACACAGTTGTATGCAACGTAGTTTGTCAATACATTGTTAAAGATCTTGGCTAACTCAAGAATTGTTGTGCCAGAGATGAATGCTTGTGCTTTCTAATTTTCAGTGTAACTCTAAGATAAGTGTTAGTGATATTTCGATCCAAGGGCAAAATGGCATTATCAACATTTTGGCTCCAAGATTAAAGGCAATTGCATTTGATGCCTCTAACCAAATGCAAAAAGGCAGGCAAATATGTTGCAATCTCCCTCCATAGTGCTAAACCAAACAAGCCTTTAAGGATTAGAATTGTAACTTGTAACAAGTGGGATGTTTTTGTAATTGTGTGTTTCATATAAAAGAACATTTTTCTTGTATATTCTTACACATAAATAACTATGTAAGATTTATTATAGTATATTTAAGTTAAGTTTTAGGCTAAATTATTGAAAAAGAAGAAAAAAAAAAACAAACCTAGTTCATTATATAAATGAGCTTTTAAAGAAAAAAAAAAGGCTCAAATTTTAATCAAGCCTTAGCTTTTAAAAAAAAAAATCCATATTCATTCTTTTTTGGGAACTAAGTTAACTTGTTGGTCCATGATCAAGTCTTGATAGCTATGCCTTTTGCCTTATCTCTTACCACCATCTTCCTTCTCATTCTTGGCAATGACCTTTCAATGGCCACTTGAGGAATTCCTAAAATATTGATTTGAAATTTAGTTGTATTTGTTCATCACTTTCCTTCTAAGCTTTAATGGCTTCTTGGTTGGGTACATATATTTCCACCACCTTTGAAGAGCTTCCTTGGCTCCATTAATGAAAAGAACCCTAGAAGATTTTTTCTTTACATTTTTTTTAGATCCAATTGTGGTGGTAACTACTTACTTTTAGGCATTTACTCACAGTCTTTTGTGATTTTCTAACTAAGATCAAACTTTTTTTTTATTATCAACTTTGCTTCATATACTATACTAAAACATCATCCATAAGTTTGAATGGTCAACACAAATTTTTCAGGGATATGATTTGAAGCTGTAAAGCTTATATATATCCTCCATCCATATACTTTACTAACAAGGGATACACTTATGCTTTGTTTGGTAAAGAGAAAAGGAAAGAAAAGGGGAAAGAATTGTACCTTTCCTTTGTTTGGTATGTGTTTTTAGGATAAAAAAGAAAAGGAATGAGAAGGAAAAATGATTGTGGGACCTACATATTTTTTACACTATTTCCTTTATTTCCTTTTCCTTCCAAGGTTAGAAGCAAGACGAGGGAAAAGAAAAGAAAAATGTAAGAGAGATAATAAAGTAACATATTTAACATAAATAAAAAAATAATTAGGATTGATACATTTAATTAGATAGAAAGTAATGAATTAATTTGACATTTTATTTACATGTATTTTCTTTCTTTTTTTTATATAAAAACAAACAAGGGAAGAAAAAGGTCTTTTCCTTTCCATCCTATTATACTAAACAAAGTAAATGATAACTTATCTACTTTCTCTCCTCTTTTATTTCTTTTCTCTTCCACCATTTTTTTCCTTTCTAATCTTTTATACCAAACAAAGCATTAGTTCTCATCCAAACAAAATAAAAAGGATCTCAACATAGATTTTGGTGTTGCTAATGATATGGCAATGGTCTATTTTACTTTTTGTTTGATTACTAATTTGAAAAATAAAACTTTCTCATGAAGGGATTTGAGGAGTTGACAACATAGAAAATAGGCATCCTACTTAACACTATACTAATCATATGCGTAGTTTCTCCCATTCATATGTTATCCTAGAGAAATTTAAATTGGTTCTTACATTTTATTTCTTTACAATATTGTTCCTACTCAAATTGTTTTCAATTTCATTTCTTTTGTCACTATCTACTACTACTTTTGTAAAATGTCTCTATGTAACACCATAATGACTTGACTCCACCTCATCTCTCTCTAGGCTTGATTCCATATGATTTCCAAAGAAAATGACCAAAATTGGAGTATTGTACTACTTTAAGTCGGGGTTTAACCAGTCATATTTTGCCTCGTGGGTCCTGTGAACCCATCATTCACGTTCTCTACTCAAACACCATCTATAAAACTTGCACATCACCTCAAACAACTCATAAACCACGGATATGAAGCCAAAAACCAAGAAAATTCAATTTCTCATATGAGCCCAAAAGTCAGATTTTTAGCTTTAACTTTGAAAAATTATAACTAATTCTAGAAAAATGGGAATCAAGCAAATAATAGCTCTCTAGAAAGATTTGGATGTTAAATTCATACTAAAACCCAACCACAATCTCAGCGTTTGGACCATCTTTGACATCGAAAAAGAGACAGAGGTTCGGCTGTCCCTGGTACTGGTGCAGCTTACTATCATGAACTTCAAAAATTCGTAATTAATTTCACAAAAATCCAATCGGGGCAAACTATACCAATTTGGAGAGCTCCAAATGTTAACTAGAGGAAAAAAATAAGTCCAAATCAGTTTAGGAGCTCTTGGACCTCAAAAACTGATGGAACAGTAACAAAGGTGGGATAGCTTCCCTGCTGCTAATGCAGAACTTCAGAAAGTCATTTCTCCCTCTACAAACCTCCAATTGAGGTGTTTCCAGTTGGTATAGGTCACTGTGGATATCTAGTTTATGCTTATAAAACTTCATGACAATTGGACACCATTTGGTCTATGAATGATATGGATCTATTTTCGGACTAGTTGCACAATACCATGACTAAAACCATCAAAATTTCTAAATTTCAACAATTCGCCAAATATTCCCTAGACCTCCAAATATTACCTGCTTTAGCTTCTAAAGTAGCTCTCAATAGACTCTAGAGGCATGCCAAATTTTATATCAAGAAGAGCTCATTTGGCCATACTTTGACGAAGCTCACAAATATGGCAGTTTTGGCACCCAACATGGTTCAAAGTGGGTCCAAATGGCCTCCCACATATTCTAGCATCTCTTGGGCAAGTTTGAAAGTATAAACATAGCATATATGAATAGCCTAAGTGATCCAAGTCATCATACAATTCAAATTCACTATGTTACGGAATAAAATGCACTATTACATGTAAGCCACAAAATGGCTAAATTTCACATTTTCATTGCTTTGACTTGCTCTATAGTTCATACATCATTTATACATATGTTTACATTTGCTCACATATTTACATCTCAAAAATAATAGGTGCATATTCATTTTAGCACCTCTTTACAACAAAAGAACCAAAACAACTACACAACTCCCTAAGCATACTCAACTAGGCTCCTTGGTGTGTACTTGGTTCTCCTTGAGCTCCACCTAATATGTTAAGATGGGAGAGGGAAGGGGGTGAGATTCATGGAATCTCAATAGCTCATACTCATTCAAAGAAGCAATGAAGGCATATAACAAGTCAAAGCATGCAACCATTCACAATTACACAACATATGCTTTCTATGCCATGAATATCATATCAATGCCAAGAATAAGCTCTAGGGACTTTTGGTCTAACCTCACCCAAGTTTTGGAACTTTTGGATTGGCCTCACCTTTGGTTTAGGGACTTTTGGCTCTACCTCACCCGTCTCAAGGGACTTTCGGCACCACCTCACCCGAGCAATTTTCACAATTCACATCATAAGCATATTGGTACCAATGCATCAAGGCAACATCAAATGGCATGTCTCATCATACAAGCACATACACAAGTATACAATGACTTTTACACATCCAAGAATGCAACAAGAAAGAGTGGAGAGCTACCTTATCGGCTAACACAAGCATTCCCTTTCAATTTCTCTTCTTCCTTCTTGATTTCACACTCACAACTAGATGGAGTTGCTTCCTTTAAGTCTAGGCACAACAAAGAGCATGGAATTATTCTCTCATGACTCAAATAAACACTTATAAAGCTAAAGGGGCTCTTTATCGAAGCAAACCCCCACTACACATGTAAGAAACTAGGGACTCTCTCTTTAGAATTCCACTCACTCTCCTTCCTCTCTCAAGCCCTCAAAGAGAAAAGAAAAGAAAAAGAAATGAAGCTACATAAGCTCTAGCCTTCTTCAAGAATGGTTTTCCACCTTCTCTCTTCTGAACCAAACCCAAATCAATTACCAAAACTATAGAAAGAGAGGGCAAAGAGAGAAGAACAACATACTAAGAAGAAAAGCTATCGAAATCTCAAGTTTGCTTACCTTTTTGCTTATTTTCCTTCCTTCTCTAGGTCTCTCTCTCTCTCCACAGCCCTTTTCTCTCTTTTGGTCGAAGCTTAGGTTGGTTTTCAGAGAAAGGATGAATCTAGACTCTTTAAGAAGTCAAATTCTTTTTTTCTACGCTTTTTCGGACTTACCCTCGCTATAGCAAAGAATAACCCTCGCTACGGCGAGCACGTATCAGTTCCAGACCCCCGCTTTCGCTATGGCGTGAGCTACGACGAGCAACGCCCTGGTTTTTGTATGGGATGCCCGCACTCGCTATAGCTAGAAGCATTTTCGCTATAGCGAGAAGGCACTCTCGCTATAGCTAGACCATTTCTCGCTATAGCAAACAGGTACATTCGCTATAGCTAGGCTATAGTTAGCAGACTTAGAAAATTTTCAACCTTCTGAAAATTTTCAGCTTTTTTTTTTCTTTTCTCTTCTTTTTCTCGGTTGTTACACTCTATATATGTGTAACAACTTTAATTCTTAATTATAGTTAATTATAGTAATTAGGATTAATTGCATGATCAATAATCATAAATCAAGATTTAAAGTCATTATAATTAATTAAATTAAAAAAAAGTGAGAGAATTTGAACCTTGATATTATTAGGGTTATTAGCCATACAATCTAAACCATTTGACCACAAGTGATTCCAATTATTAATTAAAAGCCTTTGATTCATTTAATCACTAATTCCATTATAAGTGTTTTCAAGTCATCACATAACATTATCATGAGAAAGTCCTAAGTTTCTTAGTTAAAATAAGAGTTTGGGAATCTTTGCTACTACTTGGACCTTCCCTGTTGCGGTTAAGTTAGTTACTAGAACCTAAAAACCAAGTTTGGAGACTCTCGCCACAACTTAGTATACCCATATCGCAGTGTAAATGGCTACTGGAACTCGAAATTAAAATTTTGTACCTTGCGCCATGACTCAGGTTTTCCACACTGCGGTGCAAGTGCTCTCGGGAACCTACTATTCCAATTCCCACGATTCCCACTGCAGCTAAGTTAGGTGTTTCAGCACGATGAGAGAGCCCCCTAAAACTCTCCAAGCTTGCTTGCCGACACTTGCTGCAGTGAGTTTATTCTCTATTATCCTCTTGGGTGAAAATCATGGGCTTGCACCGTGGTGAGACATCTCACACTACAGTGAGACTTCTCACACCACGATGCCACTAACTTCTAGAACTCCCTTGGTCGTTACTTAAGTGATTATGGTCATGGCTCTACCCTTTTTTACACCTAAACTCTTTAAATTTCATCCTACTCATACTAAACCTCCCTCTAGTAATGTCTTAGGGTTATTTTACCTTAATTTGTAAAGTTTTAATAGTATCTTACTATCTATATTACTTAGCATACCAATTCTAATCAAATTCAAAATTTAGGAGTTTTCTATATCCATCCATCCACCATATATCAACAAATCATGAACCTTGACATCAAAGGATGCAAAAACCCTTACTATTATCATTCAAATATAATTTCCCATAGAGGTTCCATGTAATACCATAGATTTCTAGCTTTGCCTCATGCTATATCTAAGTCTCATGCCATGCACTGCTCAAGAACACAAGGAAATGGCATATAAAAAGTGAATATTTTTACTTTGCGTAGGGGATGAAAATTTCATTCGACGTCCCGTAGACTATGTGAGCTCATGTATCACATTATCATATTTAATTACATAGATACAACTTAATTCCATCACTAAAAGTGGCCTATAACTCATGCAAGAGAAAGGAACACACAAAATGCCATAGTGTAGCCTCGGCTAGAATTCTATATTTTCTGTCACAAATTTTGAAAAATCATAACTAATTCTAATAAAATCAAAATCTGTCATGCTATAGTTTTCTAGAAATCTCAAAGTGTTAAATTTACATTAAAAATAATTTCAAGTCATGAACATAGCATCTGGACCACTTTTGACATAAAAAAATGTACAAAAGTCCGACTGGCTACTGGTACTGATATAGATTTCTATTATAAACTTTAAAAATGTCCAATTAATTTCACAAAAATCTAATCTATGCAAATGATACCAATATGGAAATCTACGGATGTTAAATAGAGGGGAAAAATAATTTCAAACTAATTCAGGCATGTCCAGGTCTCGAAAACTAATCAAATAGTAACACAGGTCTAACTAGATACTTAATACTAAATAGAAATTTCAAAAAATTATATCTCCTTCTCTAGACATCTAAATGAGGTGTTTCTAATTGGCACAGGTTACTAGGAAGGTCTAGTCTCTCTCTATAAAATTTTGTGGTAATTGGACATCATTTGCCCTATAAGTGATAGAGTTTTATTTTAGACCAGAATGAACAGTATACTAAACCCAAACTAAAAAAAAATTAATTTTGAAAATTTGTCAAATATTTTATAGACCTCCGAAAATTCTACACTTTATCTTCCCAAAAAGCCCTCAACAAGGTCTAGATGCATGCCAAATTGCAGGCTAAAGAGAGCTCATTTAGACAAAAAGTGGTATAACTTACCAATATAGTCAATTTTGCTCCATATGAGATACCGAATGTGTCCAAATGGCCTCCTTTGATGTTTAGCACTTTTTAGTCAAGTTTAAAAGCATGAATATGACTTGTATGAACTACCCAAATGGTTTCAAACCTCATGCATCTTAACTTGGCCATTCCACTTCCATTAATACACAAAATTTTACATACTAGCTCTTGTCATTCAATACCCCAAGCATGCTATCTCATACACTTGGCATCAAATTTCATTCATATATCATACATTTGGGTAATTACATATATTCATATGATTACATAATAATTTCATCAAGGGATTACATCATATGCCATGTGTATGGCTACAAGAGAGACATAACTAAGCCATTTCATATATTTTGATGTCAATCTCCTTTCCTTGGCTTGATGGCTTCCATTACCTTACTCAATTAATTTACCTAGCATGTTAAGATGTTAAAGAGGAGGGGATGAGATTCAAAAAATCTCAATAACTCCTTTCCCTTTCAATCACACAAAAAGTATACAATACAAGTCTTGAAAATACATGTATAGACATATTAATATATGTGAGCATTCAAAAAACATTATTGGCATTTAAGCAAGTCATATATAGCATACATAGGCTTGCCAAGTGAGTAGATTAGCCTTACCCATTCACCTGTGAATTTTGGACTTGCCTCACCCATTTTCTTTAAAAGATTTTTGACTCAACCTTACTCTTGGGAGTCAACTTCACTTTTAGGAGACTCTTTACTATGTCTCAACCAACTTTAAGGGTTCTTGGCTTCTCCACACTCAAGCAAACCAAGACAAGTATATAAAACATCATTTGAATGTATAAAACATTATCATGGTACCGTAGAATAAAATCTCAAGCTAAAATACTTTTCATACCTCAAAACATATACACATTCAAAGATAATATAAGCACACATTCATGTATGAGAGAAGGTGGAAAGAGCTATCTTACTTGCTTTTACACACTTTTTCTTTGAGCTTTGAGTTCTCTCCCTTGACCTCACACACCCAAGGAATTGGAGATCATTTTTCTTGGCCTAGACACATCATATGGATACCAATTATACTCTTGAATTAAATTCTAAGGCCATATATTCACTAGAAAAGTTAGGTGACTCATAAGGCTCTTTTATGATTCCAAAATGTACTTAATAAAGCAACCTTAAAAAAATATCTTCTTAGCTCCATTTCCTCCATTTATTTATGATTCTTGACTCTATTTACACCTTTTGGAGTCATCATATAATCAATTCTAAGACTCTAGTTAGGTGTTGCTTCTTTAAGCCATAATATGGGACATATAAGGCCACCTCACTCTCTATAGCTTCTAAAATTTTTTTCAAGACTTCCTCTCATACTTTCCCATCATTCATGATGCAAAACTAAGTTTGGAAGGAATTAAAATACTCCATAGGTGCATGAACCCTCCTTAGCTGAGGCTATACTTCCATATGGCACAAATGGAGTTGTTTTAATTTCTTTGATGAGAGAAGTATCTAGGAGGCTCTCTTGGTGTCTTAGGAACTCATATATATTCTTAGACAACTTAAATTACTACTAGGAAGCTTTATCTTAACCTAGGTGCAACTAAATCCTTAAATTCCATAACTTACATTCTAAAGCTCCCTTTTTAATTCTAGTAGTATATTCTTAGTCCTCACATTCCATAACCTTTGGTTTCATCAAGAACACATAAAGAAAAACTCTCGTCTTCGCTTTCTCTCTCTAGACCTAAGTTTAAATGGCTTGAAAACATAAGATTTTGTAAGTGTTTCAAGTGAAGTCTTACCTTAAAACAAAGCTCTTTTCGCATAGATTATTTTTCACTGATTGATTTCTTGAAAAGAGTTTCTTTCTGGCTTGGGTTAGACATGAATCTTCAAATTTTCAAAAAAAAAAAAAGAAAATCACCATTAGAGAGCTCTTAAAGAGAGGAACAACTTTCCTAACTGGCACGAGATGAAATGGGGCTGTTTACTTACTTAAACAGAAGCTTAAACTTCTTCTCTCTCTCCACTCTTAATGTCATGCCATGGCTGCCCATTTTTCTACAAATGGAAGCTTGTAGAAGGTGATGAGGTGTAATCTTACTTAAGAAGCCTCTTTTACAATTTTTTTAAAATGACTATTTTGATCCTACGTGCCTGTTTACTCCGTTTAGGCTCATTTTAACTCCTTTTTGAAAATTGTCTTTTCCATCAAGAAATTTAGGTCCTTTAATTCATAAAACATTTTTGGTTTCATCCAAATTGGATTTAAAATCCTCTCGATCAAACTGGTCAAAATGTAGGTCAATCGACAATGGAAAACATTCACCGGAAGAGTTTTAATTGTCCTGGGGCTTCCTATGATTTTCAAGGCCTCTGAGAACCCCAGAGAACTCAAAACTTTCATTTAAAAAGCCTTTATGTGAAAATTCTAAAATTTGCTCAAAATGATGAAAAAGCCCTTACGTTTCGTCAATTTTTCGTACGAATTTGTTTCTTTATTCTAGTTCTATTTTTCTTTTCGTCTGAACCTGGGATTCTCACTTTTAGGAATCTAGAATGCTATTTAAATTTTTCAGACCTTAACTAAGTCATTTTGGGGGACTTCCTTTTATATTTGGTAGATTTCATATGTTAACGGAGAAACTGTACGTTATGTTTCTCGCATTTTCTCTCGTTTTTAGAGAATCGAATATTATATTCCATACATTACTAGTCTAAATCAACATTTAAGGCAACATATGATTACAATCTCAAATAATAAGTCATATCTCAAGATTAACAAGGTTCCATATCAAATATAATTAAGCACATACATCATATTCCAAATTTATATAAGGTCTAACTCCCTATTAGTTACATCATTGTTTACCAAACACCAAAATACCTACACTTGAAAATATGATTATATGATGATGCTAATTAAAGAACAATAAAATTAGCATCTACCTAAGTTAGATTAACCTAAGTGTAGCATTCTCAACGCAGGGTCTTAGCTCATGAATGTTCATCCACTTGCTTTCTTTATCCTTACCCAAAAAACCTTCACCTATAATAGTTAACCAATGAAACAGGGTGAAATGTAAATCTTAGTAACTAGAGGTAAATTCCATTCATATGTACCAAATTAATTAACATATATGCATTAAATCAGATAAGCATCAGAAACATTAATCATATCAACAAATGAAATAGTTAAACTACTAGTGACCATTGTCTCATACCAATAATCGCATACAACATGTTAAAGGCCAATAACACTGGGAAAGGCCCATCCATGGTGCCACTTTCCCAGGGTTCAATGCATTCAGGTCTAATCACAATCTAGTGCCCGATCGAAATATGATGCATGGGTGACAGCTACATCACAGCTCCACCATAGACTCACAAAGTCCAATCACAACATATCAGATAACTAACCATTTATTTAGCATTCAAAATCATACATGTGTAGTAGATATAAGATTAAATTGGACATATGCAAGGAATAAAAAAATTAACCTCTGTTGCTTCACTCTGTGGACAATTTTTTTGAAGGTTACCAGCAGTACCAAGATCACCCTATGATCACAACATCAAACAATTACTACTTTGAATTATCATTTATAGCAGCAAACTAGATACCCATAGAATTAAACTACCAATGACTACTTAGAGGATACTTACCTAGCACCATAAGACCTCTAATTCGAGTTTAGTTATCCCCACATCATAAACTTCAAAATGCCACTCTAAATTCTAGGCAAATTTGCATAAAATAAAGGCTTATATTATAAGGCACCTAAAGCAATCTCAAACTAGCAAAAAATGTATTAAAATGGGAAGAGGGTACTTACATAACCACCTTCATAGCCTCAACCTCTAAAATTCCATTATGACAGCACCAAACAACAAGTTTCAATTTTGAGTGGAAGATAAAAATGCTCCAAACGAAAAGCCAATCTGGTCAAATTAATGAGGAAGAAGAGAGGGCTAAGTTTCATGAAGGTTACCTTGGCTGATTTTGACTCTTGAAGGTAGCGATGGAGCCAAGTTGGTGATGGAAGCCCTAGCCTCTCCTCAAGGTGCGAAAATGAGTTTTACCTCTGCAAAACTAAGTGTTTTGCTCTCAACAAACGGATGAGGCTACTGAACCTTTAGGATTTTTAGTCAGAAATGGGCTGACCCATCAACTCAAGGTCCATTTGGGGTCACTCCTAATTATTAGGCCAAAGTTAGGTGATATGGGTTGTAGAAACTCTTGGGGTTAAGAAGAAATGTGCTGACTCAAAAGACAAAAATCTATTTGGATTTTGATTTTTGATTTGTTGGGCCGACTATAAAAGTCCATTAACATTGGATCTACACATAATCAAGGTTGGGCTTTTAAGAAATAGATTTGGGTTAGTCATATGGCCAAATTTAAGTATCAATCTCTTTTTCCACTTAATTAACTTTATTAATTAACTAGATTAATTGCCTAATTCATCATGATTATTCTAAATTAATTTTGAGGAATTGCAATATGCAACTAAAATTACTCTTATTTGACCCTATTTAAACTTATGTGTATTTCTTTTTTTCCACGTCATCATCATGTTAGAGCACCCTGGAATCTATTTTCAATTCTTAGGTTCAACAATGGTGCCTAAGTTTCAAGACTTCATCTTTCCAACCACCACAAACAAAAAAAAAGACTGCCTCTAGTTTCTCCATTATGGATACAAAAGAATCAACATTGTGCAAGACTCATAAAATAAAACATCCTTTCTAATCCAATAGTGGTAAAAAGTTGAAATATAACAGAAACATAAGAAAAAGTTTTATAGAGGGATAACATTTGAAAAATGAGAAAGTAAAGAAATAGAAATAAAATACATAAAGTAAACAATAAAGATATTAGTAGTAACAAATATTCATAATCATAACACATCATCTAAAATAATGAAGTAGGCATTAAAAAAAAAACCAAATGGCACATCTAGCTTTCTGACAAAGTAGGAAAAAATTACACAAGCTCCATGTGATATTATAAATGTTTCATTAGCCAAATGGATATACTTCTTATAATGTTATACTAGATACTAAAGATAATGACTAAATTGAAAATAATTTAAAATTTTATAAAACTCAATTATAATATAATATAAAGACTAAATATGTAATGCCCATTAGAAATTGAAAATTTAAGTAATTAGGATAAAAAATAATAATGAGAATAATAATAAAGACAACAAAACTTCACTTAAAAAAATCAGAAGAACATAAGATAGTATTTAATAAAGGGAGAGTTAAACCTAGGCTTTCCCCAAGTTTGCAAAAGCTTCTTTGGTCTCCATATTGAATATAGTTTGACAAAAACTAGGGAAATCATGTTGCTTAGTGACTAGTCAACTAATCAATGTATCAGTCAACTAGTGTAATACAAAATGAAGAGAATTGGTTTCTATAAGACACCCGTGAATTAGTCTTTAGTAATCAGTCAATTGGTCCAACACAAAAGCAAAGTGATTTGCTTTTAGTAATTGCTATTTAACTTGGCCAGTTTTGGCCTCTATCCAAAAGGAAACCCTAGAGTGTTCTATGAGACAACAATTGACTATCCTGAAAGGGTAGTTGATTGGTGGGCAAATAAACTTGAAAAAATTCAAAATTTTATGATAGTTTTGGTGCCTATTGATGAATAATTATATGTTTTCGTTCATACAATAGTCAAATAATTGTCGGGGCATACAAAAATCTAAAAAATACACTTAAATGATGTGATTGAATTTCAATTTAGACATGATGATTTAAAATCAATTCTATAAATAATTGATTCTAAACATATTATAAGATATATACAAAGTTTCTCCATATCCCGCAATTCTTTAAACCTTTACAAGCACTTTTAAGAGAGAAGGTTCCTCTGTTGCTGAGTAAAACTTTTTAGGGTACTTTGAATAACTCACAAAAGGAAATTTTCCTGAATGCTATAGCAACATAATGGGAGTAAATATTGCTTTAAAATTAACGTTTCACCATGTGTTTCAAAGCCTACAAATTATGTTTTCTAACTCCATCCTTATACCAGTTCCTAACAATCATAAAGTTTTTTTTTTCATTTTGATAAAGTCATAAATTTTAGGAGTTTGATGGAGTAATCTTATTAAAGAGATGGTTTGATCCAAGTGCTTTGCAATAAAATTTTCTCCAAATTATCTAGTTCGTTGTAAGGAAAATGAAAGATAATTAAGTTTTCAATCTTTTATTTACCACATCTATTTTAGTTTATTTCTAAATAAAAAAATATGTGATATGTTAATTGTGTAATATAGAAGTTTGAATACAATCAATGCATTACATGAATATGATGGTTTCTAATCATATAATTCTTATATTGCTAATTACATTATGTCAAATGCTTTATGTTTAATATATGTTGCAACTTAACCTGTTCATACAGTTATGATCCTCTTACAAAGGAAAATATATTTTGTTTGAAGGCTTTACATTGAAATGTATTTTTTATTATTTTTTTAATGGTTCATGAAGTCTAATTTTGTGATATTATCAAAATGTAGAATTATTGGGATAGTGGTTTTCATCCATATGCTGGAATCTCAAGGAAGGTAGTTTATGACCAAATGTTTATAAAGGAGATTCGAGCTAAAACTCTACAAGTGGAAATGACATTTGTCATAAACAAGGACTAGATGGAGGAACAAAATTTTTGAGAAATAGTCTTAAAGAAGATAAAGTGAGATAGTCTATTGTCAAATGGGTCCTCTATATACAGGTTCATATTCTATATTCTCTTTTATCTTAAAAGTTGTTAATCACATATCCATATTTGAGTGTTATTTGTCTAATTTGGTTATAGAGAATTAGATATGTTTCATATAGAATTAAATAATGATACATATGTGCTATACTTGGATTGAATGTTATCATAAGAAATGCTAATGGTATATATGTGCAATAATAAGATAGTGAAATCACATGTTGGGATTACATGCTTATGATTTTGGTTAAGTATGTTATTTATGGATTTCACTATTGCAAACTTGTTAAAAACATAATCATATCTAGTGGTGAAAACTATTTTAAATAGTAAGCTAGATTGACTATCCTTGTCTAAGTTGCCCCATGGTTAACTAAGCACATGAAATGCTACTAGATAAGGTATAAATTTATTTGCTAACTTCTATACTTAGTTTATGAGACATCGATTTATATGAATAAACTAAGAAATATCTATTATCACAAATGGAGTAAGAAAATTTGTGAGGTAGATATTATCTTGGACTTAAAGTAAAATGCGTAGTGGGGGTTTATCCTTTAAGTTATTAGAAAGCCATCATTTTTGATAACTAGCTCTTAAAGAATAAAAGACCTCTATGGTGATTCACATACATATATCATTAATGTCATTAGATTCTTATACTTTGTACATTTTGAGTTATAACGAAAGTAAATATGTTTCATAATTTACAAACTACAAGGCAAAAAACAAGTGCTAATTATTGAGACTAAATGGTTGTCTTAGGATATATTGAAAGCAATATAAGTCTGTGACTAAAATTTCAGACACTTTCATCTACTACTAGATAAATAAACTTTTGACTAGCTAGATCACCAGTGTAAATTAAATTCATTAGTTTATGTCGTGTTTATGTTCATTCATGTTCAAGAAGAATTTCACTCTTAGATAGAAAGATGTGTCAACTCATTCCACCATGGAATATAAGTTACTAATATGTAAAATAATGGACAAAGAGAAAAATGATTGAAAAATAAGGAAAGAGTTCTAGCCATAATCAAAGCCAATCATTTCTTTGAACTATGTTTGTGAATTAGTTTGTCTAGTGTATTGTGAATTTTAATAAATATCTAGACATGATAGTGTGAACTATATCATATTTTGTGATAGTATAATTACAATTCAACATTTAAGACTAAGAAGCAACTTGGTAAATATGCTTTCAAAGGGAATTTTGAAAAGAATAGGATTGAAGCCCATAATGTAGAGTCATCAGTAATGGAAACCTAACCTTTTCTTAGACTAAATATAATAAAGAGATTCAATAGGTAATAACAAGTAGCTTATAAGTGGCTGGGGGACGCCAAAGAATTATATATTAATTAATTCAAGCGTAGTGTACAAATAAGGTATAGAGGGTGAGTGTTATATCTTGAATGGAGTTAAGGTAAACCTACATAGTTTTAAAGAATTTCACATGTATGATCATTAAATAATGGAGCCATTCTTCACAAAAATTGAAATTAAATTTTTAGAAATGCTCATGAAATCTAAAAGGTAACATGTGGCCAAATACATGTTAGATTTTTGTGAGTTTTGCTAAAGCCAATAAGGGTCATGTATGTAATAGTTTTGATTTTAACTAGAAAACTATGGTTCAAGGAAAACCCTACCAATAATTTGTTAAAACTTTGAATTTTTTACATTAATGCAAAGTTCAAATCAAAAGATACTTTTCATATACATTATTATTTAAGGAGAGAAATTACTTAGTTTTTCAAACTAACTAAAGGATTATTGATTGTAGTTTGAAAAAAAAATTAGGAAAAATCATATCTATTTGTGACAAATTAATTAGTCAAGGTATTAGTTGATTAGTGTAACTCAAAATGAAATGAAAGACCCCTGTCTTAGTGACCAATCGACAATTCCAACATAGGAACAAAGTAATTTGTCTCTAATAGTCACTAGTCAATTAGTAATCAACCCAGTTAATTAGCCTCTATTTAAGAAAAAATCTTGTAGCATTCTATGAGACAATAGTTGATTGGCTAGTAAATAAACTCTAGAAAAGTTAAAACTACATGACAATTTTGGTGCCTATTGATGAATAATCAAGTGCTTTCATTCATAAAATACTATTTTTCGTCTAGCAATGCAATAAAACCCATCTCTTCCTCCTTGTCAAACTCTTGTCTTTTTTGGCTATTGTCACTATTCAAGAAGCTTGGCTAGCACATTGCAACAATATCAACACTTGAGCCCATCTTCTCATTTCAATTTTTTTAGTCAGTCTCTCTCTCTCTCACCCCATCTCATCTCTCTCACTCACACACATTACAACAATGGTTGTTGTCCAGCCTTGTAACTTCTTTATGCAGTTCTCTCATGTTTAGTTAAACTTCCCTACCTCTCAAGTTCTCTTTGTCCAGCTCTATCCCAAGTTGTGCTTAGAGTGTATTTGCTTTAATACTCTAGCTCAAGGCATTGATGTACAACTCTAGTGTTTTAAATTCTTAAATTAACAAGCTTCTCTATTTTTTTAGCACCCACTTGCTTACAACCCTCATCGTTCTTGGTTATGAAATTTCCATGGCTTAGTCCCTTAATCTTTGATGTTTTATTTATATTTATATTTTTATTAATTATAACACTTAACTCATATTTTTGAGTGTGCTAATTATAGGCACCATGGGCTCTTTTAGTGGTGATGACTTGGAAATTGCAAGATTTGATTTAACCACTTGGTATGATGCCTTTTGGTGATTAAGTATTCATTTATGATCAAGAATATTATGGAGTTAATCTCTTCCCTTAAAAAAAGTGTTAGGAACTTGATTTGAGAATTTGAGATTTGATGAAGAAGGACACCCTTAAGTTTGGTGGGCTGTTTATTTACTCAAGTTCACCCATTTTGTATCTTGAGGTAGTTCCAAAAGCTCTTGTAATTATGAATTAAATTGATTAATGATTTAAATTAATATCAATGCTAGGAATAGAAATTGATGAGGTAGTAAATTAATTAAATTAAGATGGGTTAACACTATCAAGGGGAATTAAACTAGGTGATAGATAACTAAAATAAGTTGACTATTAAGCTTAGGACAAACGCTAGAATAGTGAATTAATTAAATTCAACGAGGGTAAGCTAGTATTAAAATTAGGAATTTCAATAGGTAGAAGGATAGCAAAAATTTGGTTAAACAATACATTAAGATAACTTCTAAACTAAAGGAAATTTTTTAAGGTGTAATTAACTATGTAGGATTTAAACTAGGATGACCAAGCTAGGGAAGATTACAAACCAAGTTACAAACAATGAAGGGAAAAAACTTAAAATATGATAGGATAAATTACCTAAGTAAAATATAGAAAAAGGAATCTACATGTAGTTCTTAGGAACTAAATGGATTATTATGACTATGTTTTAGTGAGCAATTTGAATATTCTATTAGAAGATGTAATGATGGTTTAATGATGAAAGAACCAATAGCTATTCAACAAGTACTATGAGTAGATTATAAATTAGAATACATTTTGCAGAACCCTTAATACACTTTAGATATTTTCACGTGGGTTGTGATTGAGTGTTGGGAAGGTATTGAGCTGAATGCTCTTTGATTATTCATGAACTACTTAATCATATTTGATTTGGTTACTTACCTTAATGAGTTATGCGTCCATGTCTATACTCATTTAAACTAGGATGTAATAACATTTATGTGCTTTTCAACATTTAAATTTTCACTTATAAGGAAACCAAACCTGAACTAGTCAAACTAGTCATAAACTAATAAACTGGTCACTAAACCAATTTGATTGACCCATAAAACTAATTAGCTAAAAAATCGATCAAAAATCGGCTAAATCAATCAAAACTACATTGGTTTAAGATTCAACTGATTTTTTTTTATTTGATTCTTTCTTATTTCACCTTAAATAGATCTAAAATTTTGAAAATAGAATGTAGTAAGAGAAAGAAGGGTTTGAAATAAAAAGGAATTAAAATATATATATATATATATATATAAGAAAAGAAAAAGACATATACTTGGCTATTTTCAGTGCTTGTTCTCTATTATACTCCATGTCCTAGTTCATCTTTCTTAAATATTAAGGCGTTTAGCCAAAATTGCTCTTTCCTTTTCATCAATACTTTAAAAATTAATAATTAGTAATATTTAAAATTTATTAATATTATTTGTTATATTAAAATTTTAATATATAAAATTTTAAAATATATCTATATATAAATATATATCACTAGTTCAATTATGGTTCAATCACAATAAAATTAATGAATCATGAACTAGTGTCTCTATTAGTTTAATGACTAATTTTATATTAAAAATATTATAAATTTCAATTGCATGATTTTTTTTTATTTATATCTTATTATTATCTTCCATTAATTTTACAGCTTCATTAAACTTTAAATGTTTGCATGTACTCTATATCTTATCAAGTTGATAATGTAATAAACAAGTTTTCCATCAAATATAAATTTATGACTTATTTAAACTTAACCATACATACATTTTTAAAATTTTTACTTCTTGCTATTGTTGTGTTAAATTCTTTTTACTCATTAATTTTCTTAAATAATTGTTGAAATATTACACTCACATAATGCATGTTTCTTCCTTGTTTATTTTCTTGTTACTCTATATCTAAATTAAAAAATATTTTCATTAAAAAAATTATGTACTTACTCATTTCTTCTATTATTATATTTTATCTTTTACTTATTGAGTGTCATGGTTCCCTTTGTTATTTATTATTACAAATAATAAAACCATGTTTAATGTGTCTCCTCCAACATAGTTCAAGAGTGTCATTTATGGTAAGCCCAACATTTTTTCAATTAGGCCTAGTTATTATATATATATATATATATACATATATATATATATATTAATTCATATAAATGTTTTGTATTTTGGTACTCACCTCATATAGTTATAAGCAAGATTCTTATTTCTTGTGATTATATTTTATTGCCTATTAATAAAAGTGAAGCTTTCTTTGTTGTACAAGATTGATTTGACTATTTGTTGATTATTATAAAACTCATTGTCAAATTTTCCACAAAAATGTTAAATATAATTTTGATATGAATTATGAAAAAATTATAAACATTTGAATTTAATATGAATGAAAAAAATATAATAGAACCATGCTTCAAATTGGAAATGTCAATTACAATATAACCATGTATCAAAATTACACAAGAATTTGTGTGATTGTCAAATTTACATATGCAAGATCTTCTTATCTTCTATACCAATTATGTTTACATTTCAAAACGTGACAAAATCAAAAGTTCACTAAAATTATTCAACCAAAGAAAAAAGATATACATAGAATTAGTGAAGTGTAAATGTTATATTGCCATTTTGACATTCCATAAAGTGTTATGATGGATTGTAGATCATTGACATTGAGGCCTCATTTGATACACAAAATTCTCTTCAATGGAAATAGAAAATGAATACTAAATAGAATGTAACCCAACAAAAATATTTAATATAACCAAAAATGAAAATGGAATATGTTTACATATTTTTGTTTAATTGGATAAAATATAGTAGAATAGAAAATAGTTAAGGATAAAAGACTAAAATACCCTTTATAATTAAAAAAACTTAGGAAATAAAATTTCATATGGCTGGTTAGTCAAATCAATTTTTTATTAACGATCAATTGATATATATATATATAGTTATTTATTTACATTTCAAAGTGAAAATTTTTTATAAAGCAATAATTTTAAAAAATATCTCAATTTTAATATCAAATAACATATCTTATTATTATTTTTAAGGCATAACTATTATTAATTATTTGTACAATTAATTTTTATAATATTTCTATTATTTTTCTTATTATTACTTTTAAAAGTACTCTTAATTATTTGTCTAGGTTACAAAATAATACATATTATAAGTAATTAATAGTTTAAATATATAATATTATAGTTTATAAATATTTACAATTTGTTACCTTTTTTCTATTACATTTTTTTCTACTATTTCTAGTTCTTGGTTTTTGTCCATGAGAGTGAATAGTATGCAAGAGATAGTGTAACGTCTGATTTTTCGTAAAATACTGAAATGAGTCAGTTTTCAAAATAAATCCCATGAGATGAGTGATTCAAGGCTAAATAAAATTTGGATAAAATTTTAAATAATAAAAAATGAGGATTTGAGCCTTGAGTTGCCCAGAAACCAAGGTCAAAGTGATTCAAAAAATTTGCCAAAAGGTCGATGACATTTTCGTAAATAAGTGGACTTTTTGAAAAACATACAAGAGGGCTTTTTAAATGAAAGTTTTGAGTTTTCTGGGGTTCTCAGAGGCCCTGAAAACCATAGGAAGTCTCGGGACTGGTAAAGACCTTCCGATGTAATTTTTTCAATATCAATTGACCCGAACTTTGACCAATTCGTTTAGGAAAGTTTTAGCTCCGATTTGAGTGATTCTAAAGGCATTTTATTAAATTGGGAATCTAAATTTTATAATGAAAAAGACGATCCTAAAAAAGGAGCTAAAACGAAGGAGAAACAAAAATGCTAAGAATGAAGGACAAAATTGGCATTAAAGTGTTAAAGAAAGCTTCTTTCTCCTTTTTTATATGCCACGTTTTTTCTTTCCTCTCTAAGACCAACTTGCTTCTGCCCATTTTCAGAGGAAAACTCCAGCTTCTTAGGCACACAAGAGGAGGATGATTTTAGAGGAAAAAATTCAAGAAAAAGGTAAGAAACTTTAAGAAATTCCATATCCTTCCTTCTTGAAACTTGCTCCTCTCCTCTCAAGCTCTCTTTCTATGGTTTTAATGGAGATTTTGGTACTGTTTTGAGGGTAGAACAGATGGGGGAATTTCTAAATTTGAGGAAGCAAGCCAAGCAAAGGAAGAGCCTTCTTGGAAGAGCTTGATTCAAGGTACTTTCCATGCAAGATGTTGCTTTTTTTTCCTTAGTTCTTCTCCCATATTTCGGCCAAACTAGACCCAAGGAGAGGGAAGGGTTTTTGTTCAAGAACCATCAAGAATTAGTGAGATTAGGTTAGAGGAAGATGAAAGATATCAAGAAATTCTAAGGAAATCCATGAAACTAAAAGTTAAAAAAGTATAGAGCACTTAAGGGGATTGTAAAAACTGATTTAATCCATAAGTTCCCTTGGCTATTTAAGTATTTCCTTGACCTCCTACAACTCTTAACAACCTCCCTAAATGGTTCCCCCATCAAGAAAAAATCAAGAAGCCATTAAATCCCATTTATGCTCTAGGTTTCAGCCAAGTAGGGATGGCATAGTTAGAGAGAGTTTTAAATTTTTCTAAGGCCATTCTTGAGTCACATTTGATGAATGAAGGTGAGTAGAGGCCTTGGAAAAAATTTAAAACTCAAGGAAAGTGAACGGGGGTCATAGATTCCATATTATGACCTAAAGAAGTAACATGATACTAGGCCCTTTGTTTTAATGGTGTGGTGGCTCTAAGAGGCTTAAAAGGAGTCAAGAATCATAATTGAGAGGAAAAAATGAGGCCTAGAAGTTATTTGAGGAGTATTGCTTCATTAGACACCAATATGGATCATAATGAAACCTATAGAGTAATCTAGGGTTTAAGTAAATTCTATAGCTTTAGAATATGTTTCATAAACCTAATTAGCTCCCTTAAATCATGTCTAAGCTAAGAGAAACCATCTTCACCAAATTGTGGGTGTATAGCCGAGGCAAAGGAGGGAAATCTAAAGAGAAAAGTGTGTAGATTTGTACAAGGTAGCTCTATCCACCTTCTCTCATGCATGGATGTGTGTTTAGCTTGTTTTAGAATGTGTGCATGTGTATTTTCAAGTTATGAGAAGTATGCTAGCATGCTCTTATATACCATGACTCTTGATGCCACATTAAGCTTTCAAATGAATATATGATGTGTGATTGAGCTTGCTTGAGTGTGGAGAGGCCAAGAACTCTTCCCCATGGTGAGGATGAGCCAAAAACCCTTGAATTTAATTGAGACAAAGTAAAGAGTATCCCAAAAGCAACGTAGACTCCCAAAGATTATGGTTGAGTCCAAAGATTTCAAAGAATGGGTGAGGCAAGTCCAAATACTATGGAGAGAAGTGTCTACTTGATGAGCTCTTGAATGCCTTGTATGATGTGTTTCTATGCCAAGCTTGATTTAAAATGCTCATGACTTCTATTTTTCTCACACATATATTCATAGAACTTGTTTGCACATATTATGTGTCTCACTCCCTCCTCTTAAATGTCCTAATATGCTAGGTGGACTAAGTGGACATGGCAATGGGAGCCAACAACATTGAAGAAAGAAGATTGCCACCCTTATACTTGATTTTTGTCTTTTGATTCATAATGAGGCTTTATGATGTATATTATTATTGTAAATAGTCTATAACCCCTTGGACAAATGTAAAAATGATATTATGTGATAGATAAATGAATGAGTATGGTGTATGTATTCTAGAACATAAATTGAATGTTTATGCCAATGTATGCATTTGAGAAAAGCTTGGTGTAATGTGTATAAGTGAGAGTGAAAAGGCCAAAATGAGATGCAAATGGTTTGAGACCATTTGGGCAGCTCCTACAAGTCTTAAACATGCTTTTAGACTTGCCTAAAAGGTGCCAAGACCTAAGGGAAGCCAAATGGCAATTTTGGTACCTTATATGGAGCCAAAAGTGACCAAAATGGAACCATATGTCACTTTTTAGTTAAATAATATATTTCTGATTTGAGATTTGGCATGCTATTAGAATATGTTGAGAAATTTTTGAGAAGCTAAAGATCATAATTTTCGGAGATCTATAGAATATTTGATGATTTTTCAAAATTGGCCAAAATTCTTGAAATGGTCTGACGCACTGTTACATTGGGTCTAAAATTATTTTCTATCACATGAGGCTCAAATGAAGTCCAATTGACATGAAATTTTATAAGCAGAAACTAAAGGTTACAAGTGACTTGTACCAACTAGAATCACCCTATTTGGATATCTAGAGAGGGAGATATGATTTTTCAAAGATTCAGTCCAGTGTCAGGTGTCCAACCAGACCTTAGTTACTATTTGATAGAAATTTAGGATCTAGGCGAGCTTGAACTGGTCTAGAGTGATTTTTTCCTTCTAGATAACATCCTCAGCTTTCCAAATTGGTATCATTCACTGAAATTGGAATTTTTTGGAATTAATTGGACATTTTTGAAGTTCATATCAGTAAACTGTGATAGCATCAGGACCTAGTCCGACCTCCAGACTATTTCGCATGTCAAACGCTATGTGTGTGAGATCTTATGAGTTGTACATATTTTTATCATGAAGTAGACTTCCCAAGCTTTTTCAGAATGACCAAGATTATATGATTTTGATTTTTCTAGATTTAGTTATGATTTTTCAAGATTTTAGACAAAATGGGGGCAAATCTGGCCGAATTTCAATAAATTCAATTTATGCTCCATTTCGGTTTCCTTGGCTCATGAGCAAGATTTTGTGATGCAAATAAGTAGTAATAATGTATTTAAATATAAGGATGCATGGTATGAACCCACACGGTCCATATGACACCAATTATGAATTTTTAAGCATGACGTAACACGATTAAACCTATTATTGTTGGTTCCTTTTCCATGTGCTCTTATGAACATGATGATATGGAGTTTATGAATGCCAAGAATGGGGTTAGATATATATGATATTACAGAGAGGGCCAAAATCAATCTTTCATAATTTTGGCTTTGAAAAATAGGATTTCTACATCCCCACTTCTTACCACATGTTTTTCGACACTTGTTGGATTTAAATTTGACACTTACCATGAACAATCGCAGCAAAAAATTGAAAAATACTCACATTTCAAAGAGAAGATGGAGAAAGAAAAGGAGCTAGATGTTGAAGCTGATGTACGATCACAAAAAGGGCAAAATGGATACTTTGCAAGACCACAAAAAGTGACATACGACCTTAATGTATGATTACAAAAAACTAACATGAAATTTCCATTTTTCTTTTCCTCAAGTTTTCAATATACCACCTAAGTTTTGTCTCTAGATTTAATTTTTGTTTTCATTTCCAAAATGTTACCAAACAGGGCCTAAGGATTTGATTGAAAACCATTTGAAAGCACCAAGACCCTTATTAGTACGAAGGAAAGTAAAAATAAAAAAAAAATCTTTCATAAAATGCATTTGGTTATAGAAATAGAGGGCAGAAATAAGAAGTAGCAACACTGTAGCGAAATTGTGCATTTTGTTCTATCTTCTTTGCATGTGCTTTTCAAATAAATATATAATGGCTTTTCTACCCTTGTATTCGTACTTTATAAAACTATCTTATTTTTTAAATTTATTACTTTATAAATTTTCTTATGTTGAAATCTAAAAAAATAGAAATAATTTTAATGTTTTTGTTATTTGATATTAAAATTGACATATTTTAAAATTTATTATTTTATAAAAAAATTTACATTAAAATGTAAAAAAAAATATGCTAACTGTCAAAATTTCAACTAAATTTCAATCAAAAGTTAAAAAATATTATTAATTTAGTAAAAAATTCCTAATTAATTAATCAATCAATCAATTAATGTTATTATTATTTTTACCACTAAAATAATTTATTATTTTTAATAATATTTAATATTAAAAATAATAAATTATATAAATAAAAAAACTAATTATAAATTTAATATAAAAACTATTCATCCAACTAATTGGTTAGTCAAAATTGGTCGCAATGCACACACACGTGTGTGTGTGTGTGTCAAAATTTTTTCTAAATGTTTTAAAAGAAACAGCACAATGGATCATCAAAAGTATTCTCAAAAAGATTCTATTTCTAAAAGATAAAAAACTATCACTATCAAATCTCTTATTTATATTTGGGTTGAGATCTTTGGAGATGATTCCGTACTACAATTCGGTGGAAGAACTTTAGGGCACCCTTGGGGAAATGCACCTGATGCCGTAGCTAATCGAGTAGCTCTAGAAACATGTGTACAGGCTCGTAATGAGGGATGTGATCTTGCTCGTGAGGGTAATGAAATTATTCGTGAGGCTAGCAAACGGAGTTCTGAATAATCAGAAAACATTAAGCACAAACAAAATATCCGGAGACACCCTTGGAAGTATTAAGGGAATGAATGTTACTAACAAGTAGGAATAATAAGACCTATGCTTTATTTTGTTGTCCTCCATTTCATTAAGTGAAAAAAAATTATAGATCCTGGGAGGCAATTCTAATTGGTCAATAAAAATCGATTTCAATACTATTTCCTTTTTATTTTTTCTTAGTTTAGCTAGTAATTTCATAATTCAATTTGTCAATTTCAAATTGATTCTTTTTTAATACAAATTACGATAATGTATATTATTCCTCGAATCATTCATTGAGAGGTAAAGCATTAAACCCTTTTAAGATAAGAAACAAAGTTTTTGATCGAAATATGAATCAAACGAGGGATTCCTTAAGATGCTAGGGGAATTAGTAATGTGTTAGGAGAAATTGGTACAAAAAGCTGTGGATACACTTCTTGATAATGGAATCCACAGCCAACCAATGAGGGACGGTCATAATAAGGTTTACAAGTCGTTTTCAAATGTAATTGAGGGCAAAGAAGGAAGATTTCACGAGACTCTGCTTAGCAAACGGGTTGATTATTCGAGGCGTTTTGTCATTGTCGTAGGTCCCTCACTTTCATTACATTGATGTGGATTGCCCCGCGAAATAGCAATAGAGCTTTTCCATACATTAAAAAACATTTTGCTTCAAACATAGGAATTGCTAAAAGTAAAATTCAGGAAAAAGAATCAATTGTATGGCAAATACATCAAGAGGTTATGCAGGGGCATCCTATATTGTTGAATAGAGCACCTGCTCTGCATAGATTAGGCATACAGGCATTCCAACCCATTTTAGTGGAAGGACGTACTGTTTGTTTACATCCATTAGTTTGTAAAGGATTCAATGCAAACTTTGATGGGGATCAAATGCCCTTTTTTGAGAAACCTTCTGTTTAAGAGTATATAATATTGGGTAGAATGTAATTCTTCTTTATATTTATAATATCTATAAATATAAATAATTATATAAAGATCATCAATTAATTATAATTATATATATATATATATAAGCCATCTCATTTAGTACTTTTTTAGTCAAGGATATTTTTATCTTTTTCTATTTATTACTTTCCATTCTATTTTTATTTCTTCCAATCAAACAAATCAATATAAATATAATTTATTTCCTTTTCCATTTATACCAAACATAATTTATTCTATTACATTCCATTCAACATTTTTTTTTCCATTTCTATCACTAAATTTTTTGTATACCAAAAAATTATAAAGTCTCCAAACCCAAGTGAAAGTAAAATTACATGTGATATATAGTACTTGACTTATAGGTTATTTGTTAGACCTCAACCTTTTTTCTATATACAGATCTAAATATTAGAACTGCCCAGCTGGTTTTATTCAGAAACTCTCAGGCAACTAACAGAATTAGAACATTCAACCGCACAAACCATTTGATACCTTTATACATAAACTCTATACTGCCTATAACCTAACATATGCCGAAGTACTTTCTTTGACAGTACAAAGTATGACAAATCGTTGAATTTTACAGTATGTATAAATACAAAAAAAAAACTAAAGAAAAAGGAAAATAAAATTTAATTTTCACTTTTACTTTAATGTAGATGTAAGTTTAATTTTTTTCTCCTTAGAATATTTTTAAATTGAGGAAAGTGAATGAAAAGGGTTAAAAACGCATAGATCCAAATCTAAATAAAAAATTTTATCAAAATTATAATTTTACTTCCCTTCCCAAACCCTCACCTCCATTCTTATCTTTTAATTGAAGGCAAGAATTATATCGAATGGAATTAAACCATGAAGGACGTTATTGACAATCTTAGGAATGATCATCAAAATTGAAAAAAAAAATGAGCTTTTTAAGATTCTATCAAATGAAAGCTGCAAGAAACTGGTACCTTCAACAAATTACCAAAATCCTCTTTTAACAATATACACTCATCCCAAAACTCACCGAGTTTTATTAAACGTATTAAGGTTAGAAACCTGAAAAATAATTTCACATCTAAGCAAAAAGGATTGGCCACTGGCCAACATCTGCACAGCATAATGACTATCATTTTCGCCAGGCAGTTGGGACATACCTAAACAGTGATCTGTCCCTATGTGAAATAAGTTAAAACATAATTACTTAAAGAATTCACAAAATTGAACTACATCACGTCTGCTAAATCAATTGGAAGGTTCCTTCCCAAAATTTCACCTCCAAGCTGGAATTATAAAAACGACCAATTCCATTCCCAGCCTGATTTCAGATTTCCTGTCTATCATCATGCAGTATTTAATACATCAAAACACAACCCTTCACCAGGAATTTCAAATTTTGACTTTTCTTTTCTTGGATGTTGACTTACTTCCTTCATCCCTTGTAATCTTCTCGCTTTGATCATTTTCTTTCGATTTCTTGTGATCTTTGTTCTGCTTAGATTTCTTCTTTCTGCTTTCTTTTGTATCCACAATATTTTCCTTGTATTCAGAAGAATTCTTTCTTTTCAAAGACAATGCATCAAATTGTTCCCCATGCGTGACGTAATTCTTTGTCTGCTCCTCGTTTGTGAGCTGGTTTGCCCCCAAGGCAATTTCTATTTTACACAAAATGAGAGGCATAATATCAGTGGTAGCGCAAAATGTCAATCAACGAAAGACACTGTGCAGTGATGCCTTAATATATATATATATATATAATCACAAAAAAGATTAATTAACCAGAAATATTTAATCAAATTACCAGAAACTCAACAAAACAGGGTTCTAGCAACCTTACATAAAACCCATATTGCTAAGGCACTTCCAAATGGCAATCTTTTATGGATCCCAAATAAAATGGCATCCTGACTGTTAACATACTAGAGAGATCAATCCCACAGATTTTTTGCTACTGAAGATTGCTTGGGGCGTATCTTGCCCATTAAATGCTCCCACAATATTTCATAATTAAGGCAATTCCTACCTACTTTTGGCTTAGGTACCAAAACTAATAAGCACCTCCTTTCTCGTTGTCAGTTCCCTTTACTGGTAAGGAGACAACTTGCCTTGGGAATCCAGTTAGGTGGTATGAGCATCTCCTTTCAACTTTGTCTTAGGGTTCGTTTGGTTTGAGGGATTTGGAGGGGAGGGGAGGGGAGGGGAGGCTCTTAGCTTGTTTGGTATGAAAAAGAGGGAGGGGAGGGGAGGCAAAATACCCCCTCCCCTCCCCTCCCCTCCCCTCCAAACCCTCCCCTCCAAAAGTGGGGGTTTTTGGAGGGGAGAGAAATTTTTTTCCCCCATTTGACTAAATTACCCCTCATTTAGATTATAATATAGATCTTATTTTTTTAATAGGGTTTAAGATAATTTTTTATGAAAATAAAAAATATTTTTAAATAAAAATAAAAAAATTATTTTTTATAATAAAAAATAAGAAAACAAATTTTTTATATAAAAATATCTTAAAAACAAAAAAAAATTAATTCTAATATCATAAGGGCATAATTGTCCATTAACCATTCCCCTCCCCTCCCCAACCAAACAACATATCATTAAAACCCCTCCCCTCCCCTCCCCTCCCCTCCCCTCCATTGAACCAAACACTACCTTATTTGATGGTAATCACCTAGAAGTCATAATAGACGTTAATGCAGAGAAAAGGTACTTCAACTTAACTCATTTCAAATTGAAAGTCATGTACTGCTCCTATCTACTTGGAATATTTCTCATGTTCTGAGTTGTTAATGTTGCAGCTCACATTTTAGCCTGTTGGGGTTCCATTCCTTACCAGGTCAAGTCCTACCCTCCTTTCTGAGGAACCTGTGGCTTATGATGGGGCTGCTCCTGTTTCCCTAAGAAGAATGGGCATTGACACATGCAGCTGACATGACAAAATCTTAATTGTCTCAATGCAGTTTGAAGTATCATGTCATGTTTGATGAGTGTTCAATACGTATTGGACATGGCTCCTGTTTGAAGTTTTTGTGCTTCTTAATTGTCCCTATTTGCCCTTGAAGCATATCTATTTACTAATAGCAATAAAAAAAGGGGTGCAGACAATTAAGAGAGGGGGGAGGGAAGGCATTTTGTGATCCACCATTCTCCATAACTATACTCAAATGCGTTGGGTAACAAAAACATTTACATGTTCAGGGCTGAACATGTAAAATTTAACACTTCACAGTGGGCCATATCTGTGATTTCCAGCACGGAATTTATTGGTGTGCCTTCTTTTTTTGGGTAAGAGATGATGGACTTTTGTTAATGTCATAGGTGTCCTTTGTGGAGTATCAAGTCCCTCCATGGAATAGCTTTTCTAAATTTAAAGTAGTCATAAGCTCCGAGGAACAGTAATTAAAGTCATAGCTCTATTGACAGAGAGAAACAAAACACTGATAGTCTATACATCACCTGTAGACATACAGATTCACACTTGAAGTTTTTCATTGAGAGTCAGTCAGGATTTAACTGCTTTGGAGGCTAGTGTGCTAAGACTCATTTTTAATTATCAACTTCCCCTTCAACCTAGGGGTTAATATCCACATAGGATTCAGATCCAGCTGCTTTTTCTCCTTCTCACAAATTTAATCAATAAATTTTCTTTCAGGAACAAAAAGCTTTAATATTACTTTCACAAATTTAACACCATAAAAACACAATTTATCATTTTTAACCTTAAAATCATAGCAGGCCCCTCAAATTGCCACAGTAGGCAGATTTCAAAATGTCTGTTTACCTGTATTAACTATTTTGGTTATAATAATTCAATATATAGCAATAAATCATTTCACCCTTTTACTACAATTCTCCAGGTGTCACTTAT
Source organism: Erythrophleum ivorense (assembly GCA_026724425.1). NCBI lineage: Eukaryota > Viridiplantae > Streptophyta > Magnoliopsida > Fabales > Fabaceae > Erythrophleum > Erythrophleum ivorense. Next base: position 2,020,291 of record JAIUCV010000039.1, on the reverse strand, counting down.
CCAAAGCAGTCCAAGGCGAAAGTCATTCTTAAGGTGCTAGACCCCTAAAATGCCTGAGGTGAGAGGCACTAAAAACTACACACCCGAGTAAAGCAAGGCAAAAAATAGGAAAGATAATGCTAAAAATAGGTTATACAAACAAAATAAATAAAAGTTTGCAACAACATTTGAAATATAAATTAACTATTCAAACATAATAATCATCAAGTCATAAGTCACAATAATCATCAAATGCACTAATTAAGTTTCTAATATTACTATTCAAGCATATTAATCATTAAGGTTGTTTTGTGTCTTTTTTTTTTCAATGTTTACTTACAAAACCCTAAAAAACTAATCGCCTAAATAATATTTTAAAGTAAGGTGACTATTTTACCCTATTAGTTATTGGGCTGGGACTGGGTTTTATAGTTTTCTGATCCTTAAGGAAGCTATACTGTTTTAAAATACTTGGGCTGGGCTTTTAAGGTTGTCTCTTCCCTTTCCACCACACTTTTTCTCTCAGGTGCCTAACGCACAGGCATTGAATGAAGCATAAAAGTGCCAGAGGCACCGCCAGGTGAGCACCTGGCTGAAGCCAGCACTTCTCATGGTGCAAGAGGCAGTGAGCCTCTTCAGAGCCTTGCATCAGTGCTTTGATTACCTTGCTCTTATTCAGTATATCAAATTTCAACTTAATAGGATGGAAACTGACAGCTGTGTCCTGTAAATATTGTGTCTGACCCACCTTTCAATCTTCACCAAATAGTATGGTGTGACACTGAAAGAAACTCTAGGCATAAAGTAATGGATTAACCTTCACCAATGGAGTTGTAGTCAAAAACAGCATGCATAAGATGTTGCTTCAGGAAGACCTGCAAGAGGAAAATTTTTTTTATTATGATTAAATACATAATTATTTGAAATGTTTTGTAATTTAGCAAACCTATTATTATGAGCAGTAAAATACTTTGGGCAATCTTCGAGTAACCTACCTAGTTCAAGTTTAGAAATGATGCCAATTGGAAGGCATCATATATAACAGGTAACCTCAAAATAAACTCAATTAACCATAATCAGTCTTGAAATTATCATGTCATCCAAGATGCCATCTTATTCCTTGATTATCAACTTCACAATTATTCTTAATCAGATCATCTGTAAGTAATTACTTCTACTAAGGAAGTTAACCAGCATGGAATGGACTCTCAGTATTCATTTAATCTAAAAGAACTGGATTTTAGCTAATACGTTTTTAACAGGGATTCATTATCATCTCTCACTCTTATTTCCCTCCATCTTTGCTGTGTTATTCTCAGTTTTAGAAGGATGATGATGCTCCCATGATGTACTTGTCTCTATACTAAATTATTTTAAAACAAAATTTCAATTGTAGATACAATTTGCTTGATCCACCGTGATAAATTTCTTTTACTTTAAAGCTGTATAGTTTCATACGGTGAAAATTATAAATTTAATCCATATAGCAACTCACTGATCTGAAAATTACAAGCATGTCACATTCAATCAAGAAATGGGAGGTGTACTAAAGGGAATAAGAGGTTATGGAGAATGCCATTCAATGGCAAGAAAGAACACCAATGGATCAGAGTGGAAGTCAGCTTAGTCCTATGGATTTTACCTGATCAAAGATTTTGCATAATCTCTTAGAATTAAAGAGTAAACAACTAGATCTCCATGTGTAATAAGTTCAAAAGCCATATAATTTCAAGCATTCGATGCATGAGGCAAAACATTTGTGAACACATTATTGCAGATTCAAAAAATAAACATCACTAAATCATAATTTTCCACAGAAGAGATACACAAGCCAACATTCTCGGCAGGAGAGTATATGAGCACTTCACACGTTCTTGATAAAATAATAGGGTATACAAAGAGAATGACAATCTTCCCTAGTTTGAATAAAGACACAACCATTTCTATGTATGTATCATATTGACACAAAGGATTTTGATGAAAAATTAATTATGTTAAATTCCTGAATAAAGACCTATAATTTTAGGTCAAAATATCGTCAACTTCTTTTACTTTGTAGCAGAATAGATAACCCAATATATTTTCCCATAATGTGAACCATATAGCTTATTGTCAATACCATAAAGATAAATAAGACATAGGGTACAAAGCATACCGCAGAAAGAAGCTGCCTTGTCTTTGTATCCCAAATTCGAAGATAGCTGTCCAGTCCTACAAGCATATTATGATATGAGCTTTAGTGATGAACATGGAGACTTCTAATTAATAATAGAAAAGTACAAGAAGCAGAAATAATTTTTATCAGACCCAAAAATGTTTAGTCAGTAATTACACACCAGTACTTTTTCAATTGATTAGCAACAATCACCCAGAAGGTTTTTTTTGGGGGGGGGGGGGGGGGGGGGAAGCAACAGAAAATTATGAACAATAACTCAAATGATTTGACCAACAACTAAAACAGTAATTTTCCCTGACAATAAGACCGCACCCAATACCATAATTTAAAAACAAGCATAATTTAAAAACAAGCAACATAGAAATAAAAACACAGACCAAATGCTAATAAACTACCTGATCCCCACATTTTTACAAAAAGAAAACCAACTCACCACATGAAGCTATCATAGGTAGCTCAGGGTGCCTGACTATGGATCTGATGCTTCCAGAGCATTTGCCAGAATAACATCCCAGCAATTTTCCTGTAACAAATTGTGCATCTGTTAATATAATAAGTTAAAAATAACTCATGCAAAGAGATCAACTAAGACAACAGAAGCAAGAAGATATCAAAAAATAATAACATAAATATAGCAGCTCCAGCTCACTGCAAAGGGATCTAAAAGTATTCTCTGATGCAGATTGGGCTAGATTTCTCACTGATAGGAGATCCATATCAGGCTACTGTACCTATGTCTAGGACAACTTGGTGACTTGGAAAAGTAAGAAACAACTTGTTCTGACTTGAAGTAGTGCCGAAGCTGAATTCCAGGATATGTCAAATGAGATTTATGAAGTGATCTGGTTAAAAAGATTACTTGAGGAACTACAACTTCTTCCTCAACATGCATAAAGTTATTTTGTGACAATCAGGCCGCAATAAGCATTGCAAAGAATCCAGTTCTTCATGATAAAACCAAACATATCAAGATTGATCGTCACTTCATCAAGAAAAAGATAGAACAATGTGCTATCGAGTTGGTTTATATATCCACTCATCATTTGATAGGTCCCAATCAAAGCTGAAAAGAATATATGATAAAATAATGCTAATTTCTTTGCTGCCTCTTGCATCCTTTACCAAGTTCTTAAATACATTCAGGACCCACAACTCCAATTCACCTTCTTCGGATTCATGAGGACTTGATGTACTACCTTCCAAGGGCAAAAGTTGTGGTTTACAACACCTATGGCTCAGGGTAAACTTCTCATCACAATTAAAACAGAGCCCTTGTGCACGTCACTTTTGCATTTCTTGCCATGTGAGACGTTTGGTAGTCAGAGAAGACTGAACCTTTGGTGAAGCAATAATAGCATGAGTGAACGGCTTAGAGTCACGCCGTTGACGAAGGAGTTGCTCATCCCGAACATGCACTAATGAGATTGCTTCCTTCAATGTCTTCGGTTTGAACATACGAATTCCATCTGCTATTTCTGGCTTTAAGCCACCCATGAAAGCTCCTACAAGGCCCTTTTGAGGCTAGCCTTGCACTCGGTTGCCAAGTCTTTCGAACTCTTGCTGAAATTCTCGCAATGAGCCTGTCTGCTTAATCTTTGAGAGTGCCTCATCAAAGTCTTCGCACTCAGTGGGTCCAAAACAGGCCCATAATTCTTCTTCAAAAGTGGCCCACGTAATTTCCCTGCTCTCCTCAGCATAGGCTCGATAGATCCATTGCCACCATTGGTTTGCCTCACCTTCAAGGTGGAAAGAAGCGAGAGAAACTTTCTATGCCGTCGAGGTAGCCTAAAACTCAAAAAATTGGTCAACACAATTAAACCATACAGTTGGATCACCTCCAAAGAATTTCGGAAACTCAAGTTTTGCTAACTTGGAAGAGAACATTGGCCGCCCCCCCTCCATATTCATTCGACCATCATCTCGGTTTCCATGGAAATGTTCGCTACGATCGTTGGTGTTGCTATTGGTTCCTTCCCAATTTGAGAGTAGAGCCTCAGACAAACGGTTAATGGTTTGCTCCATGTTTTGGAGTTTATCAGCAAGGCTTAGCTCCATCTGACTCATTCCCTATTGAAGCTCGCCAAGACTTGCTTCCAAATTGTCGATCCACTCTCTGTTAGAAGCCATGGAGGTAGCAGCTCTGATACCAATGATAGGTCCCAATCAAAGCTGAAAAGAATATAAGATAAAATAATGCTAATTTCTTTGCTGCCTCTTGCATCCTTTACCAAGTTCTTAAATACCTTCGAGACCCACAACTAACTTTAACTTACTTTCTATTAAAATATGCTAAATTAATAAAATAATCAATAGCTATCCTATTGCTACATGACTACATGCAACAGACCATAAATCAATAATCATGCTACGTGCTTCATGTGCTACTACGAGTCGTGCCCCATCTCATGCGATATCTTCTCCATAATACTTGGAGTTTCTCTCCGACATGCGTTGAGATCTTCGCAACGTGCATAACGTATCATCATCAGACTCTAGATATTCTGACTAATTCCATCCTAAGAACTCAATTTGATAATCATCTATCCAAACTAGGTATAGTAGATATTTACTCCCCAGTTTGAGGGGGAGATGAAGAGATGTTGAAATTGAGAGAGAACTAAATTAGAGAGTTGTTTTACTAGATATCTACCGCACACCTCAAGCCTTGCTAAATTACCCAATGAAACTTGTTTTATTAAATTAGAGAGAGTACCCATTCCATGAAACTTGTCAGTGATAAGAAAAGACTACCCAACCAATTATCTTAACAACTCATAAATACAGCCTCATGAAACTTCTATGAAACTTGTAATACTAAATTTTAAGGGTTGAAATGGAGAGGCTGCCTCAATATCCTAGCTATGGCCAACTCGGGCTTGTTTACAAAGTACAAACTGCTTGTGGAAAAAAATCATCTTGGGAGGAGAGGGGACAGGTAGGATCAACCTGTGTCGGCCGCTGCATGCCAATGCTAATATGAAATGTTCAATATTTACAGATTTTACTCCTCCATAGTAATTTATAGAGTAAGTTCAAGAACTAACAAGTGATGTTAATTAAATGGTCACTAATGCAAATATTAAGCTATAAATTGCCACCCAAATATTTGGAATCCCACTATTGATTTTTCCATTAACTTCTACAATAGTGCGCCCATACTCTCTCAAGTACAAGGTGCAATTTTAGTTACAGAACTATTGACAACAATTAGCCAATTTATAGCACTGCCTAAAATCAAATAAATCATGCTATTGAATCAATTTAAGGAACAAACAAGGCATCAACCAATTAAGTAGTGTCCGGATAATTAATGATGGAAGGAAGACAAATAAATTACCCTATTGAGTCAATTTGAGGAACAAACAAGACATCAACCAGCTAGTGTCCAGATAATTTAGTCATGGAAGGAAGACGCTGATAATCACTACACGAGACTATTAATATGGAAGCATGATGAACAAAGCCATTCATGAATTTATATGACTACTTGTGAAAGGCAGGCACATACCAGTACGTATATCAACAGAAGCAAGGTCACCAGACCCATTCCCTATATAGATTGAATAACCATCTATATCCTCAGCCACTGCTTTAATAGGTGTCTCACGGAAATCAAATGAGACAACAGGCCTTCGCTGAGCAGAGATGTCATATAGACGAACCTGTTTGAAAGCCCAAGGAATACATGTTAAAGGGTGACTGAATGCATTCAAAATTAAGTAGCTTTGCAAGAGAGTAGATAATAGAAACACTAACTTATTTAATTTTCTGAAATAGTAAGATATTTAAGAACTAAGTAACATATCCATAGTTTGATCACTCCATCCTCATACCCATATATTCAATTGGACAAAAGCGTCATTCAGTAGACTATACTTTAAAATTGTCAATGGCAAGAAAAACACTATTACTATACAACCCATAAACTAATCCATCTAATTTGTGGAATCAAATAATATCTATGTGTCTATAAATGCAATATATGCTTCCTTTTGTATTATAATGTTAAAGGCTAAGCTTATCCCTGAAATAGAAAATAAACCATAGACATTATATAAAGGATATATTATTAGTAACTAGATTGTGTTGACAATTGCAGCAACCATGGCTGCCACAGTGGAATGGCGAGGCAATTTAGAAGATCCTCCCTCTAAAACCCACAAGGCTTGGTAGCCGCTATGGCTATGGTGACTATCATCTATGATGAGTGCCATATTGAAAATAGAAAGCAGACAAGATCTCTCAAATCCATCCCCAATTTTTTCTTATCTCTAGCCAATGGGTTTATTGTTTTTAGGGCTAAGGGTCCATTTGCAGTGTCTGTGAATCTGTGATAAAATAAAGCAGGAAAAGTGAGCAAAGAAAATAAACCAGAATATGCTTCTCTGCATTCTCTCACTACAACTAAGGCTGTGAACCAAAGAGCTCCGTCAAAGGATCCTCAGGCTTTAAATCTTCACAGACTTGGCCAAAATTCTCATTCTGGTTACTAGAGAACTCCACTAACCCCCCCTTCTTTTTCCCATCATTTGAATTTTCTGCCAACACGTCTCTCTTTTGTCTCTATCCTTCCACTCTAGACTCTAAATGACATTATTTACAGCCTCTAGACAAAGAATATTGAAGAAGAGGAAGGTGTCTTTGGAGAAAAAAAGGGACTTTAAAGTCCACTGGACACTGACAAAGAATATTGTTATTTGGTTGCAACTTGGGCTTACAGCTTATGACCTGTATGTGTTGCATGCTGCAATAATGGAACTTTTATATATTAAGTGCTGACTCTATTTGCCAGGGAATTATTTTGTTCTGATAATTCTCCCAATGTTCCTATTTACATTTTTTAAAATATTTCCTAAAATGGCTGTCAAGCATCAATATGGCACCCAGCAAGCCATCCACCATGGCACCATGGAGTTTTGGAGGCTTGCCATTGGCCATCATACACCATAGACAAAATTGAAATATAGTAGTGTATAAATAATATAAACAAACACTGTCTATGCTGAACTTTAATGCAAATCATTTTTCATAGCCAATTTCAAGTCCAAGAAAAAAAAAGGTCATGTTAGATAGTCGACAACCAACGTAAAACTTTGTCAAATCTTTATGATATGGATTATCGATATATTAGAAGTAATACTAAGTCGTTGCTCGAAAATAATGCGATGTATAGGTCGAGTACAATGACAAATGAGCAAAAACCATTGCATCGACGCTTTGGTTTAGTGAAAAAAAAAGCAAAGGTTCTCATATTTTCGTGAACAAATGTGGGTACAGAAGTTAGTTCACAAGAATAGAATTCGTTTTGGAATTTGGAATATAGGTACACTTACGGATAAATTAATGAAAATAATAAATACTATGATTAGGAGAAGAATTAATTTTATGTGTCTACAAAAAACTTTGCATGAATTGCAAAGTTATACCTGGAGAGAACTTGACTACTCAACATAGAGCCTTAATTATGGATGTTCAAGTTAAAAGGAGAGTAAAGAGTAAAAATTAAAATAGGGTGTCAAGAATTAGGTGGTGGCAATTGATGAGAGATAAAAAAAAGAGCTTGCAAAGAAAGATTTTAGAGGAAGGATTTTGAGAAGCACAAGGAAGTGTTAATGATTTGTGGGATAAAATGGCTAAAGAGATTAAGGTGACAAAGGAGATACTTGGTAAATCAAAAGACTTTGGATCTAAGAATAAAGAATCTTGGTAGTGGAATGCAAGCATGCAAGATAAGGTTAAGATTAAAAAGAAGTGTTATAAAGCGTGATCTTTGGTCTCGTTTGGTGTGATAGAATCATAGGGAGGGAATGGGAGAAGGAGATGGAATCCAACAATTAGACTGTTTGGTATGCAGGAAGCCTCTTTCCATGAGATTGGCCATTCTTACATTTGTGGGAATCTCTTCTCCTCTCTTCATGTAAGGGATTGGGCATTCCATGGAATGAAAAATGAAAAAAATAATTTTTTTATTAAAGATAATCAAAAATAAAATTTTAAATTAAAATATTATTTTATTATTGTTATCAGTAATTAAAAATAATTATTTTATTATTTATTATTATTAGTAATTAAAAATAAATATTTTATTACATTTTATAATTATTAGTAATAATTAAAAATATTTTGATCTTTTAATTCTCTTCTCATTTTATTTTTATATTATTTCTATCCAACCAAATATAAAAAAATAAAAACATTCATATTTCTTTTTTCATCATACCAAACATAACTATAGGGTACAAGATTCCTTTCCCTTCCTATCCCATTTTCCATTCCTATTCCATCAAAAACTAATCCTCTGTACCAAACGAAGCCTTTGTGTAAGAGTGATGAAAATTGAAAAAAAAATATAAGATAACTAAGAAAGGTATTAAGAAGGCGATGAGCGAAGCGAGAGTTAGGACATTTGATGAGTTATACCAATCCTTAAGTACTAAAGTTAGAAAGAGAAGTATATACAAGCTAACTAAAAGTAAGAAAAAAAAGACAAAGGGTATGAACCAAGTAAAATGTATTAAAGATAAAAAAGAGAAAGTCTTGGTCATGAAACAAGATATTAGGAAACGGTGGAAAAGTTATTTTTATAAAATATTTAATGAAGGACACGGGATGTTATTGCATTCAGATAGACTAAACACTATAGCAAAGGACCAAAATTATACTTTTTATCATAGGATTCGAAAGTCAGAAATAAAAGAAACATTAAAACGAATGGAAAATGATAGAGCAGTTGGACCAAATAACATACCCATTAAAATATAGAAATGTATAAATATGAAAGGTATAAGTTGGTTCACAAAGTTATTTAATGAAATTATTAGGTCTAAGAAAATGGTGGATGAGTAAAGAAGAAGCATTTTAATTCCTATTTTTAAGAATAAGAGGATATACAAAACTGTACAAATTATAGAGGCATTAAACTCATGAGCCACACCACAAAATTATAAGATAGGATAGTTGATCAAAAATTAAGGCAAGGGACTCAAATTACTGAGAATCAATTTGGTTTTATGACAGGAAGGTCGACCATGAAAGCGATATATTTGTTGCCAAGATTGATGGAGAAATATCAAAAAAATCAGAAAGATTTACATATGGTGTCCATTGATTTGGAGAAGGCATATATGATAAGATACTAAGAGAGGTTTTATGGAAAGCTTTGGGGAAAAAAAAAAAAGAGTTCGTATGGCTTATATTCGAGCAATTCAAAATATGTATGATAGGGTTACGATTAATGTTATAACAAAAGGTGGACTCAAAATATTTTCCATTAACTATTGGTCAACATAATAGAGGTTTTATGGAAAGCTTTGGAAAAAAAAAAGAGTTCGTATGGCTTATATTCGAGCAATTCAAAATATGTATGATAGGGTTACGATTAATGTTATAACAAAAGGTGGACTCAGAATATTTTCCATTAACTATTGGTCAACAACAAAGATCAACTTTGAGTCCTTATCTTTTTACTTTAATCTTGGATGTACTTACTGAATATATCCAAGAATCAATGCCATAATACATGCTTTTTGCAGATGACATAGTCTTGGAGAATTGAAAGAGGAAATGAATGAAAAATTAAAGATGTAGAGACTAGTTTTGGAAACGCACGGATTTTATTTAAGTAGAAGTAAAACAAAGTATATGGAATGTAAGTTTAGTAAGAGACACTAATTTTAGTGCAAAAGTGAACATTGAAAAGCATACCATACCATAAGTTATACAGTTTAAATATTTTTGGTCCATCATACAACATAATAGAGAAATAAAGGAAGATGCAAAACATAAGATTCATGCGAGATAAATGAAATAGAAGAGTGCTTCGAGTGTTATTTGTTATAGAAAAGTACTACTCAAATTTAAGGGTAAATTCTATCACACAACTATTTTGCCTGCAATGTTGTATAGAACTGAATGTTGGACAATAAAAAGTCAACAAGAGAATAAGTTCAATGCCGCAAAGATGATAATGTTGCGATTAGATGAGTAGACACACTAGACAAGATAGAATTAAAAATGAATGTATTAAAGAGAAAGTAGAGCTCGCACTTATTATAGAAAAGATTATAAAATCATGACTTAAATGGTTTGGGTACGTGTGAAGGAGATTTATAGAAGCCCCAGTTAATAAAGTAGATCAGATAGAGAATAATCCAATAATCAAAAGTAGAGGGAGACCAAGGAAAACTATAGGAGAAGCTACTAGAAAAGATTTAAACTTAAATAATTTGTCTAAAAATATGATTCACGATAAGACTTTATAGCTTCAATTGATCCATATAGCCGATCCCATGTAGTAGGAAAAGACTTTATTGTTATTGTTGTTGTTGTATAAATAATATGAACGGCAAGGAAGTTTCCGTACGTGTTATTACACATCCAAAATATGTTTATTGATTAATTTAAAATTTTTAAAATAATTTGCTGCTTAACATTACCTGATGGCTGTTGGTGCCGGCCACAAATTTACGGTGATCATCTTTGCTTAGAAATGTAGCACATGTAAACCAGGTAGGGGTAAAAATACCAAGGCTGTTCTTAGGAGGCTGCGTAGGACAAAAAGAATGGTAATGATATGCAGGTAAGAAAACCAAAATATGACACAATAAAAGATAACATGGATTGGGAAAAAAAAAAAAGTAATTATCGAAAGAACAAAAATAAGGAAATTTAGTACAGACTCACAGGTTTGGCATTCCATATCTTAGTGGAGTTGTCAAGATCCCAAAAATTAACTTCAACACCTTTCCTAAATGATAGATAAAGGCAATGGTTAGAATATTTCAGCTCAGAAATCTAAAATAAGATGACAGACATCACTGATAGTTCTCATATTTGTTTCTCATAAGATTTTAAGAGGCACCTTTCTCTCCATCATTGTCTGTTGGCTGTAAGCTTGTATTATTAATCTTTCTATTTTAAATATTTATACTTTTGGGGTCCAGTCTTTCTTAGAATTTTTTATTCTCTAGCAACCTCAATTGAGAAAAACACAGAATTTGCTTTTGCTTCTTGAAACTCGTGAATAATTATGGTACCTCTGCAAAATCGCATGTCTTTTTCACAGTCATGATACTAAGAAATTTAAGCATCCATAAAATAAGAAAGCTTTCAATTTGGTCTATAGAACTTGATAACATTAGCACAAATAAACAGTAGCCATTCTAGAGGCAGCAAAAAGCTTTATAACTCAATATATCGGTGACCTCATATTATGTGTTCTAGTAACTCCAGAGCTAACTAATATCTGTTTATATGCTGGGTTGAATGAAGGTCAACTATTCAGAGAAAGATATTTATGATTGTCCATAAGCAATTGGTTTGCCCCCAATGTTGTCACGAGTTTCTGCAGACTCATTAAGAGGTCCTAAAAATATGAATGTACGATACATGGTTAAAGTAGTATGCCAGGGTTCTAATGCAGAGGTTCACGCCCTAGCATCTGCTGCAGTAAATGATTGTCTTTAAAACACAAATATGATTATCTTCTAATGGTTATTTTAAGAAACTACAGGTTATCAATCATCAAAGAGATCAGAACACTCTGCTTTTTCTTTTTTTTAATGTTCTCTATTCCTTTTAGTCCTCACTTTTTGCAATACTGGGGGAATTATCTTTTACTTCATTCCTATATTTTCTATTCATAAAACTCTTCTTTATAAAAGTTAATGAAATAAATTATTTGAACAGTTCGATACTGGTTAACATTCAGTTTAATTTTTAAGCTTATAAGCCATACTCATGCAAATTGTAGTGACTCACCCTCCAAATAAAGCATACTTCTCACTTCCATCCACCTTGCAACATGAGATGTTACCACCAGCACATACGTTCCATGTTGTTGAAGAACCAACTGTGACAGATTCTGCCGATGAATTGGTAACTTCAATGGACTTTACACTTGCATTTCCCTTGGTTGTGCAAGTAAGTAAAGTACAAGACCTAATAACAGAGACTACATCTGAGTGATTCTTGAAACTTTAGATAAAGAGACAAGCAACTAAGACACACTGACACATACATAAAAGCATTGCAAACAATAAAAAATTCTCAAACATGTGAGCATGTGCAAAGGCGCACACCAGAGCTCATTACGAAAAACCAATGCATCTCAAACATGAAAGCCAACAACCTATTGACTTACAGAACGTGAAGATAATGAGCATGTATGTCAAGAACTCCATAAAACATATCAACAAAGACTGCAGTATACAAATCCTCTGATATTATGCTACCACAAAATCAGAAAGGCAGGATGAGAAGTGGCAGCATAGAATTAACACAGTGCTGTAAGGCAAAGTTTAACCAGATACTAAAACTGTAAAGTATCTGTTGGGATAACTTAACCACGTAATCATTCAAAAATTGTAAGCCAATCATTATTTTTTCTACTTTAGATCCCTAACATATAGCAGAGTACTAATGCAAGATTGCCTGTATCAACTATCAATAAGAATTACACGTGAAATTTAGAACTAAAACAGCAATCTCCAAACGCATAAAAAAGGCCTCATGTATACAACTGATTCCGTACAATTTCTTCAAAAATAACAAAATAAATTCTTAAAGAAGTTTTCACTGTGATAATTGCTCTTTAATGAAATTGAACATAAAAAGTATAGCACAAAAGAGACAAGCATAACATACTAATTTGAACAGTTAAATGGTAATGGTATATATACTACCTGGAAGCTAACTCCAGGTTTTGCTTTGCAAATAAATGCAAACCAACAATGGCATTTTCTTCAGACTGAATATCTGTAACATTGGCATTTAACACTGCAAACTGAAGATCTCCATTTACAGGGTTCAGAACCTCAACCTATAACGTATATATAGAGTGAAGCACTCAAGAATTTAACAAAAAAGATTGAACACCAAAACATGTTAAGGAACCTTCAATGATACAAAGGAACTTACCCGACCATTTTTCCTTGCTACAGCTAATAACTGCAATGCCAGACAAATTAAGAAAATAATGAGAGAACGGTATTTTTTGTTTCTACCTTTTATTTTCCTTTCTCCCGCTACAAAGATGGAGGGTGTATAGATAATTACAAGAATTAAAAAAATAGTAGGGTAGGAACTAAAGGCATATAAGTTTTATTCATATTTGTTTAAAACCATGTTTTAAAAAATAAGAGGATATTAGAGAAAACTGCTATTAGTTGAACATGTATATAGGGAAGTGTAAATGCTCGATATTCAAGAACAAATGTGAGTAGTAACAAATAATTCTCAGTCATAAATTTGGAAATATAACAAGATTCATATTCTAAACTAAACCAAAAAATATTTGAAAAGATTAACAAGCATAAGCCAGTTTAAAAACTACATGATCATATGACAGGTTAGAGGCTGTAAGTCCCTTTTTATTTTCGAAAAAAAGAAAAATACAATCCACTAAGGCCAATATACATTAAAGGACTCACTCTACAAAATATATCTTGAAACTCGTGCGTCAAAAACATTCCCTCATATAATGTTGATATGACTTCAGCCATGAAGAGAGCTTATCTCAAAAGATTAAACTAGTAGGCGGAGAGCCTTAAGGTGTAAGTACCATCTTCACTCTTCACTCTTGATAGTTGGCCAATGTGGGACATATAATTGCTTTCAAAAGCCAGCTTCCATTGCCCACTCCAGGTGGCTTTCACCCTGGCGATCTTGGACCTTATCCTATATCCTATGGGCATCCGGTAGCCCTTTCCCAACTCACTATTTCCTAGGTTGCCCCTTCTACATTGGCTGGCTCTCAATGAAAAAGCACAAATTCATTCGACTTGAGCCATAGGAAACCCGATCCCAAAAGACTATTCTATAGGTTGGAAGAGCGTCAACGCTTAAGTACGATCTAAAGTGTTGACAGTTGCCCAATGTTGGCCATATCATATGCTCATCATGTTTTACTGGCTTTTTAAATGCTTTTCCCCTCTAAATGAAAAATAGTGTAACTCGTAAGCCCACCATTCAACCCAGGAGAGACACACAATTGCCACCATAAGTACAGAAAACTGGTTGATCTCAAACCATCAGGCTGCAGCTCCAGTAAACGAGTACGTATTGGACACAATTTTCCCCCCTTATTTCTCATACTTACTGTAACATTTCATACGTATCACTAAGGTTATTCCAGCATTAGAGAGAGAGAGAGGAGAGAGAGAAAGCCATAATCAAATAATAAAGCTGCCCATATAATGAAAAATTTCCTTTCAAAAAAAGGTTAACCTCTGGTCAACATGGCACATACCGGGTCAGACTTGCGGTCAGTGATAGACACGGCCAGCACGCATTTGGAGGAGTCTGGTTCACCCCATCTATCAGCGACCCTTGGAACTCCAACTTGCTTATCACGGGCTTCAACAACTATCACAAACGAAAGGACCCAAAAGCGGGTCAAAAGGGTTAACCAAAACAAGGTGCTAATTTGTAACAGCTAAGAGATGAGTACGTATATGTGATCACTCAATCACCTTTGATGAGACCAAGTGCGTCGAAGGTTAGCGCCCGAAACGGAGGGCAACCAGGGCAGTCAACCCTGGTGGTACGAGGCATCGTTCACAGTGCTGCCCACGAAGCCACCACAATATATCCAAGTCACGCCGGTATAAAATGCGGCGTCGGCCAGACAAATTATAGCAAGAGAGAAACTAACTTGGAGAAATTGATTTTTAATATTCAAAACAGCAAGTCTTTCCCGGTGGCAATCCGATTAAGCAACTTGATTTGCAGCACTTGGCCGAGCAATCGACAAAAACAAACCAATTTCGTATTTTTGTCTTTTTGGTTATCTACAGAACTAAGTGTCCCAAACCAGAAGAAATTTTCAACTCATGAATGGTGTTTCGGGGTGGCTTTTCAGTAGGAGTTTGAGAGCTTCCATGCGGCTAGGCTTGTTTAGGCGGAAGACGAGGATTTTCCGTTGGGTTGGGTTTTTTGGAAGGAGCTCCATTAGGGTTTGGGCTATGGGTTTTTGAGATAAAAGGGAATGCCAAGGTTGGGTGTCTTCTGGGTCAATAACGGTACATGAAAGAGGAAAAGAGTTTGAAGGCCCAAAAAATCACATAATTCAATTTGAATGAAAGTGGAGGTAGGACGCGTCTTTTTTTTTTTTTTGGTACCATCAATTTTAGATATTTTATCTAAAAAAAACTTAAAATCAAATATAAAAGAATTTTAAATATTTAAAATAATTCACTCCAAAGATAATTCTAAAATTAGAAACAAACACATTTTAAATATTTGAAATCAAGCTAGTCTCTTAAAACTCTTCTACTTTGTCAAATTATTAGGCTTGTTTGGTTAGTAGCCCACAATGTAATTTGAGATGTAATCTTTTTTATAATATTTATTATATTATTATAATAATTATTCATATAGAATTATTCCTTTTTATTATTATTTTTTTAAGATAGGAATATAAATGTTATTTTTTACCTTACCTATCAACTTTTTACATTCTTTCTTTTTTTACATACTTAACATTCTGTCAACTAAACAAATTAAACCCTAAAAAGTTACAACCAACAAAATATAGGCTTGCCACAATATAAAAAAAATCAATGAGAATGCTTATGCCGTGAAATTGTCAAAGGATATGATTAATAGTGAGCATAATCTTCTTATTCTATATGAGGCTCATCATACTCCTTAATAGGAGTGGGGTTAACCATATAAGAAGCAAGTATTTTGGGATAACCAGTAAGTATATCATCAGAACTGACTGGTCCTAAACTAATGAGATTAGATTGATCAGAATCCAAATCAGAACTGTAAAGAATCACTGATGTGGTTAAAAATTTTTATTTGGTTTACTTCAATGTAAACATATTTCATTTATATAATTTATGTAATATTTATTATGCATTTGTAATTATTACTTCATCCATTTTATGATTATTTTAACTATCAAATTACTTCTTTAAAAGTAAAGATACAATAGTTATTTCTTACTTTATCTATCTACTTTTATGTTTTTTTTCCCATTTTACATCATCCAACCAAACATCTTAATTAATATGGCTTATCTTTATTCATATCATTGATGTGATAAGACATTATATCCAGAAGGTAAACTTGTCTCAAAGATAAGTGTTTTTTTATTTTAAGAAGAGGAGAAATTGATATAGAAATAGTTGAACAGGGTACTAAAAGATTAAAAAGAGCAATTTTATTTTCCATTAGACATGTGGTTTTTGTTCTTTGGGGGACAAAGTTAGATATGTTGTTGTTGAAGATAGGCTTTCAAAAGCTTTTGATTATGAAATACAAGTTATCCAAATTAATTTTGAATGATTAAAACCTATTTTGATCCCTCCAAAGATAAAGTATTTTTTAAATTTAGTCTCTTATATAAGTGTCTTTTTAATTTGGTCTTTTATAAATGAATTATTTCTCATTTTTGTTTCTCATAGAATTGTATTCTCAATTTGGCTCCTTGCTATGGATATTTCTCAATTTAGTCCTTTACAAATAAAATAGTTATTAATAATGTCATTCTATCAATCTATTATAAATAAAATTAATAGATGTAATGATAGATAACATATTTTTTTATTGATTATTGTTTTAGTCACCATTATATAATATGTAAATTGATCATTAATTTCATCAACATTATATTGATAAAAAAAGTTATTAATAATGGTTTTATTTGTAAAAGATCAAATTAATAAATAAACATATGAAAGACTCAAACAAAAAGATAATTTTATGATAAACTAAGTTGAGTCAAATGAGATCTCTAAAAATTTCTATTATTTTTCTCCTACTCTACTATAAGTTTCAACATTTTCAAATCCAAATCCAAATTTCAGCTCATTAAAGGCGGAATATGTGAATGGAAAGACCTAAAAGAAGAAAAAAAAAAACACTTTGGGAAAATTAGTATTGTCCATACCCTTTAGATTTTAGCACATTGCTTTTAAACATTATCTCGTGGCTGGATACTAACAACCTGTTTAGTTCATAGAATTGTGAGCTATGTAATAAGAAAAGGAATGCATTATTGAATGGAATTCCTTTTTTGTATTTGGTATAATATTGAATGGAATGGAAATACTTTTTGTATTTACATATTTAGTTGGATAAAAATAATGAAGAATT
Organism: Erythrophleum ivorense; assembly: GCA_026724425.1. Lineage (NCBI taxonomy): Eukaryota > Viridiplantae > Streptophyta > Magnoliopsida > Fabales > Fabaceae > Erythrophleum > Erythrophleum ivorense. The sequence continues at coordinate 2,003,034 of JAIUCV010000039.1, read as the reverse complement.
GAAATACAAGCTAGGCAAATAATAAAAATGCCCGTAATTTTTAAAAAAATAATTTGAACTAAAAATTAATTTTCCTTTTTCTTCTCATCTAGCAACTTCATTTGAAAGCTTTACTCCTCTACTTCTATTCTACAATTTACAATTTCTCACTTTTATGATCTTCCATTTTAGACTATCCTATTTGAATGTTTTTGAAATTCAAACTCCATGTATATTGATTTATGATTGTCTATCACTCCTTTTGAATTTTATTCTCCTCATTCTCACTCCTTCACACACTTTCAAATTTCATTCTCTATTTCAAACCATTAGTTGAATCATAAATGTGTTGAAGGCCTTTTTGCTTTTCATTCACAAATCCATCTTTTTTGTGTGGATAAGGGATTGAAAATCAAGATATTCTATTGAGATCCTTTTCACTAAGCAAGATCCTTCTCCCTCGAAGAATCAAAAATTTGGAAAATTTGACGAGTGGGTGGTAGTAGGTGGCTCAAAGCTTGGGTTCTTTAATGATGGCTACCTCTGCTATTTTGACCCCATAGGTTCAACATTATTTTCTAATCCAAGGGCAAAATGGGATTTCTACCATTTTGGCTCCAAAACACCTCATTCTCCTATGTTCCAGTCCTAAATCCAATACTCTTTCCATAACTAAACAGCTTTTAACAAAGTAACACAATGCTCTTTCCCTCTTACACATTGAGCCAAACAAGTCCTAAAGATTTTATAGGTAAATATCTGTAATACCATATTTACTAAACTCATCTCATGCCATTTATAGGCTCATTCTCATGAATTACATAACATTCTCAAAGGAAGGCCATTAAAAAAAGTCAATTAATTTGCGTTGCATCATGCATAACTTTTTTATTCCGTGTCTCGTGGATCATATGGATTCAACCATCTCATTCTCATATTTAAATATACAAATACAACTCATAACAAGCTTAAGGAGTAGCCTAGAACTCAAGCAAGGGAAGTGGATACATAAAAACAAGGTGTGCAGCCTCGAATTGAAATTCCATATTATTGTCATAGATTTTAAAAAATTATAACTAATTCTAAAAAAATAGAAATTAAGCATACTTTACAATTCTGGAAAGCTACATATCTTTACTTTATTCCAAAAATAAAGTCAGACCATAACAGAGACTGTTAATCACCAAAAATTGATGAACTAGTACTAGAGGTCGACTATTGTTACTGTTACTGTCATCCAATTTCAAAAATTCATATCTCCTTACTCTGAGGTCTAATTGAGGTGATCTAGATGGCCATAGAAAGCTTACTAGTTTATACTTGTAAACGTTCATGAGCATTAAACATTATTTGACCCTCAAATGACACAACCCAAGCTACTGACCAAATGAACAGTGTCTCCATCAGTTCAAAAAAAATGCCAAATTTGAAAAATCATAATTAATTTCACAGAGTTTTAAATAATTTAGTCTTTGTCTTTCCAAAAAGCTCTAAATGAGATCATGCATGCTAAATTTCATGAGCAAATTTGTTCATTTAGTTAAATTTTGATATTAGGTTGCATAATTGTCATTTTTGTGTCTCATAAGGGATCCAAATGGTCTAATTTGGGTTCTAAGGCAGCCATAGCCACTTGAGAACATGGGAAAGTACTAATATGGTCTACTAAATTTGTCTCAAAGGTGCACACATCCAAATTTCTCAAACTTACTCATCCACCCCAAGTTATACACAAGAGTATACATGTCAAGTCTTGTCATCCAATGTCCAAAATGCACTATATCATACATATGGCATTAAATCTCATTTATACATCATACATTTACATATTTATATGTGTTCATAAAGTCATACAACATATACAATAAGAAGATACATCATATGCCACTCATATAGCTACAATTTAGAACATTTTCACACTTTGTTGTCACTCTCCTTCCTTTAGGGTTAATGGCTTCCATTCCTTTGCTCACTTGGTCCATCTAGGCATTTTAGACATGTGGGGAGGAAGGAATGAGATTCTTGGAATCCCAAGAACTCTTCTTCCTTTCAATCACATATAAAGAATGTAAATCTATGTTTAAAAGTGCATGTATGGCTACTATAGAACATGGGATCATTCAAGAAGTTTTCTTGGCATTTTAAAAAGTCATACATAGGCTTGCCAAGTAAGTGACTTAGCCTCACCCATCCTCTTCAAGGATTTTAAATTTGCCTCACCCTTTTTTTAAAGGCCTTAAACTAGGCCTTACTCTTTGAGAGACTCTTGGTTTTGTCTCAACGACCTTTAAAGGTTCTTGGTTTATTCTCACCATAGTTAGAGGGTTTTTGGTTTCACTACACTCAAGCAAACTAAAACAAGTACACAAAGTGTCATTTAAATGGATAAAATAATATCATAATACCATGGCATGTGATACATGCTAAAATACTTTTTCATGGCTTAAAACATATATACATACCTTCAAATACAAGATGACATCCATTCATGCATGAGAGAAAGAAGAGAGAGCTACCTTTATTATCAATGCAAACTTTTCCTCTTGAATTTGGACTTCTCTTCCTCGGCCACACACATAATAAGGTGGAACTTGTTTCTCTTGGCCTAAACACATCATATGGAAGCCAAATAAGTTTTTGGAATCATTTCTAAAGTTATACATCTTCCTTAAACACTAAGTTAGTCTAATAGCCCCTTTATGGTTTCAAAATATACCTAATGAAGCAACATCCATCAATCGAGTTCTAAGCTCCATTCTTTCCTTCCATTTATAATTCTTAACTCTTTTTAAGCCTCTTGGAGTCATCACATAATTAAAATAAGGAGCCTAACTGGATGTTACTTCTTTAGGTCATATTATGGAACCTATGACACCATCTCACTATCTATAGCTTTTAAAATTTTTTCAAAGCTTCCTCTCATCGTCTTCCATCATATATGACTCAAAAATAAGTTTAGAACAAATTAAAACTATCCCTAAGTGCTCCATCTAACTTAGGTCAAGGCTAGGCTTCAAGGAAGTACCAAATGGATTTGCTTTGTTTTCTTGATGGAAGATGCATATGAGGAGTCTTCTAGGGATCTTAGGAGCTTATCCAAACACTTATTTAAGCCTAAGAATTATTGTTTCAAATCATATTCTTAGTAGAACACTTGAAATCTTAACTTTGCTATCTTGAAAATCAATAACTTTTACTTGATTTTCTTTGCATATTCTAAATTCCTACACCTTAATCCACATGATTCATTCTTGGTTCTACCCAAAAACACTCTCGCCTTGGCTGGCTATAAGGAGGACGAAATGCACACAAGAAGACACAAGAAAAGTGAAGCATGGAAACTAAGAATTTCACCTTGAATTCAAGCTTTTCTTGAATGCTTTCCCTTTTCTTCTAGCTCTCTTCCTCAAATCCAATTTTTTTCCCTCTGGTTTGACCTCAAAACAACACCAAAAACCTCAATAAAACCATAGAAAGAAGGAAAGGAAGAGAAGGAGTTTAGTAAAGGAAAGTGCTCGAAAAACTAAGATTTTCATACCTTTCTTACCTTGTTTTTCCTCTTCCTCTTGCCTCCTCTTATGTGCCTATCTCTCTTGTTCTCACTTCTGTTCTTGGGCAAAATTAAAGTCGACTCTAAAACGGAGGGAAGAGGGGCATGTAATTTAAAGAAGTTTCTTGAAGCTTCCTTTTCAAAAATTTTAATTTTGCCATTCGTTCTTGATATTTTTGTTTCTAATTCATTTTAGCTCTTTTTTCATAACCATTTTTTTATCATAAAATTTAGATTCCTAATTTTATAAAATGTCTTTGGAATCACTCAATTTGGAGTTAAAACCTTTTCAAATGAATCAGTCAAAATTCAGGTCAACTAACGTTAAAAAACGTCCAACGGAGTGGTTTTAACTATTCCGAGATTTCTCATGATTTTCAGGGCCTCTGAGAACCCAAAAGAACTCAAATTTTTCATTTAAAAAGCCCTCTTATGAGAATTCTAAAATTTATCTAAAATTACAAAAATACCATTGCGTTTCGTAGTTGTTAAGGGTGTGCAAACTTATCCTACCCCAGTTGGCCCATCCCAATCCGATGCACAATCGGGACGAGACAGGTTCAAAAAAAATTTTTTAAAAAAATTGAAATAAGATCGGTCGAGATAGTACTTCAGGTTGAGACGGGTTGAGGGATAACCTTTTGGCCCTATTGGGCCAAACCCACCCCGAGGTCTATATATATATATATTTATATATAAAAAGATAGGAACTAAATTAAAAAGAATTCTTTTTTTAAAGATCTTTTTATAATTTTAACCAAAATTTTTTAAACATGTTTTATAAATTATAAATAACTAGATGGGTCAAAATGTATATTAGAGTTCTCCTAAGTATAATTATCACATTCATGTAAAAAAATAAAATTAAAAAATATTTTTTTTTAAGTTTTAACTACTATATTTGTATTTTTTTCTATTTTCTCCATTGAGTTTATGTTTTTTCATGCTTATTGCATAAATTTTAAAAAAATATATTAAAAAAATGATTATATGTCCAAAATAATTGAGCAAATATAAAATTAAAATTTTTAAAATTAAAATTTTTAAAATTAAAATTTTTAAAATTAAAATTTTTTTTTGAAAAAATTAAAAAAATGAGGTCATGGACCCGATTGGCCAATCCGACTCAACTTGGGCTCAAGATGAATTTTTCGTCCCGAAATTAAAATCGGGCCAGGATTCAGATTAAAGCAAATCCCAGCTCGTGCCCACCTCTAGTAGTTGTTTCATTAAATTTTGTTTGGCCATTTTAACCTCCGTTTTAGGGTATCTTTGGCCTTGAATCACCATTATTTGAGGTCTAAAATATTATTCTAATTTTATTGGATCTCAAATCACTCTATCGGGGGGCTTCCCTTTGTATCTGGTGAATTTTGTACATTTACGAAAAAACTGTATGTTACGTTTCTTATGTTTTTTCACATTTTTGAGGAGTTGGATATTACAATATCTCCATTGTATTTTGGTGATCAATGAAAGCAGTGGAAAAACATCAACTTCTTCATCCCACATTTGTAAATATCTTAGTTTTATGTATGAATCTTATTTTTACCATCACTATCAAGTATTTCTTTTCTACAAAAGAATTTGTATACATTAGATCTAAGGGAGCTCTTGTTGAGGAGATTCTCAAAGACTTTAGAGTTTTGCAAATTTAATGTAGGTTAATATTTAATATATGTATATATATTTTTATATTTTTACTATCTGATTCTCCAATCAAAATATAATAAATATATGATTTTTTAATAATAATAATATCACAAACATTAATAACTGCTTATTTAATAGTTAATAGTTAACACAAACACTAATAACTTTTGAAAAATGTAATTTTAAGAATCTATTAAATTGATATAGTAATAAAGTTCACTAAAATTAAAAACCAGAGACACATAATAACTAAAAAAATTAGAAAAGCATAATAACATTAATATAAGGAACGTATATATTTTCAAGTAATGTAATATGTATTTGCCATCAAAATCATGCTTTTCTATTCTTAATTGAATATTATTTATTTATAATGTGCTTTGTAGTGAAATTCTTCACAATCTCTTTTTTAATATAAACATTTAAATTATTCATAAGAAAATTATCTTCTATTTCATTACGAAATTGTGTTTTTACAAGTTTTATTACTGAAAAAGCTCATGTTATGTAGAAATTGTAAATATCAAAATAAGACGGATTATCCTATCAATTAAATGATAATTTTTTTATTTTTTTGAAATTAATAATGCCTATAATATAAAAAGAGTTGCAAACATTCTGTAACTTAGGTTGTTTCAATACATTAAACTCATAATGATTGTTGTAATTTAATACTCAAATGAATTTTAACTTGCTCATTAAAATCTTTTGGATAATACTTTTTAACTAAATTGAGTATAACATTAATCTTGAAATATTTCTACGTGTCCTTAAGATTTAAAGCAAAGCAAAAGGAACAATTTCACAATTTGATCACAAAATCTACTACTTAACTCTTGTAACTAAAACTCGGCTGTAATTATAAATAAGTCATACTTGAAATGGTGCTTTGTAGTAACAAAGTTGTCAGCATTTTGATGGCAAGGCTTACCCCTAGCTCTTGAGTATCTAATATTCAAATCAGGAACATTTTGTGTCCCTGCTAGTACAAAATGTTTATAAATGCATAGCATTTATAATATCTTGAGATTGTAGCAAAATTTGAGATAAAATATCAATTGTCTTTATAATTTTTTTAATTAACTGAAATATGAAAACTCAAATGATATTAATGCTAAGTAAGCAACCTTTATATCACTTCCTTGAGAATAATTTGCTCCTCCTTAAAAGATAAAATTAATAATAGAGCAAGTTGCAACATATAATTTTAACAATTGCATATTGCAAAAATGAGAACCACACTAAGTATCTCCAGCCATATGCATCGTACCAATATGATTTACTCTTTTTCTAGTCTCAATTTCATTATTAGAAATCAAATTTTTAATTTGCATTGATAGGGCATCTTGTAGTTTATCATTTTGTTTATAAGAACTAGCAACAATATTTATAGTTAATGTCAAACTAGTAAAAAAAATAATAAACATATTTAACCTCTTTAGATGTTGTAACCAAAGCTAATTGAAGTCTATGAGCTATATGATGAACATAATAGCATAAAGGGCATTCTTTTAGACAGAGAGATTATAGTCCATTCCATTCACCATGCATATTACTGGCACCATTAGAATCTTGTCCTTAAATATTTTCAACATAAAAATCATAACAAGAAGTGTTAGAACAATATTTTTTTTTAAAGAAATGAGGTCATGGTTTCTTTAATATGTATAACATTTTAAAAAAAAACTCTTTAATGAAGCCATCTTGATAAACAAATCTTAAAATGATAGCCATTTGCTCTCTCTTTGCTTCATCCTAAGCTTTTAAAACTCTTTAGCAAAACACTTGTTATTGATGTTACTTTCAAAAGTATTGAGTAAATCAACAATTATATCAAGCACAAAAACTTTATATTGATGTTTGGAGCATGAAAGGCATAATTATTATTCTGAAAAATAGATCACTTAATAATATATAATTAAAGTTGATGCAAATGCTTGTTTCCAAGTAAACGAAAATAATCTTACAATCTCTTTAACAATTGGTTTGCTTGAAATAAATATAAGAGAATGTGTCCAGCAAGAAATAATCAATACTACATGCAAAATAGCAATATAAAAATAGAACATCAATCAAGCAATCTAAAACATAAAAAATTGTAGGGAAAGAGAAGGCAAACTCTAAGATTAATTCTGATTTAGCTTCAATCCAACCCTACATCTAATTCTAAAGCTTTTACTTGAGAATTTTTTACTAATTCCACAACTTTAATCTGACACCTGTAAGTCTCTATAACATCTAATTTAACTTAGAGTTCTTTCTCACTTTATAATAGAATATACCTCCCTTTCTAGAGAAAAATCACTCTAAAAACTTTCCCATTCTTGCTTTCTCTCTTAAAGGATACACCACCCTTGCTTTATAAAGATTGTATAACAATAAAATTGTTTTAAAAAAAACTCTCTCAAAAAGTCAAAATATAAGATGAAGCTTTAAAAATTTTGTAAATTTTGACTAAAAAATGATTATTTCTCTTCCTAAGATTTAAAAGTAAGTTAAAGATCACATTATAACACTTGGTTTTACTTAAAAACATGTTTAGAAGGTCATATATATATATGGCTCTATGAAGAATAGTTGTTATACATATAAAAAAGTTGTTACACACTTTAAAAAGGTTGTTACTAATATTACCTACTGACTATTAAGACTTATCAGTTGACTATTGACTAAAATATAACTATTATTTTGAATTTGTATTCCACCAAATGGTTAAGATTGGTAGTCAATTACTAGTTTTCTAAAAGCTATCAGTCAACTTGTGGAGAACTATTAGTCAACTTGTTACTTTCTATTATATAGATTTAATTTTAAATGGTTATAACTTTTCATTTTAACTCCATTTTAAGTGGATGACCTATTGTTGGAAAGCTATTTGACTCTATTTTCAAATACAACAAGTTTCATATTAAAATTCCATATTCTTTGTAAGATGTAATCAAAATAGTTACCAAAGGTCAAAATAGGATTTCACATAAAATCCTTATCTCACTACTCAAATTTAAATAATCATAACCTTTTTATTTAAATTCCTTTTTAATTGAATAGCCTATCTTTGGAAAGATATTTAAATCTATTTTTAAATGAAATAGGTTTCATAAAAAAAATCTATATAATTTGTGAGATATTATCAAAATAGTGACCAAAGGACAAAATAAAATTTTTGGTAAAATATATATCTTACTAACTTTTCAATCCAAACACATATTTTGAGAATCAAAATGTCTTGAACCAATAAATGCTAATCTAAACTACTGAATTTCACATAAAACTCCTAACCTATAATAAATATATCTATTTAAGTTCATTAACTATTTCAACGCAAGAAAATTTTTAAATCTTCAAATCTTTAAATTCTTCAATTTTTGGTGCACCTTTTTTTTTGGCTTGCTATTTCTTTAAATAAAGCATGATATTGATATTCTATTTATTCTTTAGGCCATCTTACATAAAAAATATTTATCTTACAAATTAAATAGTTAGTCTAACTTACATTTATTAATATACATAATATAATAGCATTTAGTGCAATATAAATAATCTTATTAAACATATGTGATTCTTATAATTCATATATCTAATTTAAATTATATATATAGTTTTAAAATTTATTGGATATATTACAAGTAAAGATATCTTATACATAGAGATAAAACATAATTCAAAAATATGGCAAACAATGTAATCATTATAATCATGTATAACTCATAGTGATCATATATATAAAAACATATTATTAATATATTTGTAACACATTTGTTATCATCAAAACTTATAATATAATTAAAGCTAGCAATCTTCTCTATAATCATGCATGGCTTAATTTGTAAGTCATTTGTCACAAACTTGTCCTAATCAAAACTTATAATATAGAAGCTTATGAATAAAAAAGCTTTCATTTGACTTTTATTTGTTTTAATATATTTTAATGTATTTTATTATATTTTTAGTTTAGTTTATTATAAAATGCACTTTTATGGTCAATGTAAAAAGCATTTATGTTTTCAAAAGGATGTGTTGGAGATTTCAAAAAAAAAAATTAAAGGATATAGATTAAAAATTTTAAGGGAAAAATGATATTATATACAAATATAATAATATAAACTTTCTTTAAGGAAAGTTGCCTCTTGAGATGGAGACCATCACTTCATCCTTGGCTATGGTTACTCATACTCTACAAAATGTTGATGTTATAAATGAACAGATGCTATCTTTGATTCCAAATGAAAATAGGATATACTTGAGTTATATGATATGCAAAGCATATGAAAATGTTGATAATGTGGATTGTAATATCCTCCTCCCAATAGGATTTATTAAATAATATTTACATGACTTAAAACAAACTAAGTAAAATTAGAAAATATTTAGAGGCTAAATATTTACCAAACAAGGAAAATTTGGTGAAATTTAAATTTATAAATTATAAAGAAATTTTTTTAAAGTTTAATATGAATTTTGATAAATTATTAAGATTTAATTTTAAATTATGGTAATTATGAATTAAGGTGAAAATTCAAAATTAATACTTAGTGAATGAATTTCAAGAAATTCATTAGATTGTTAGGGCCCCAAAAACATTAAGAAAATCATTTAAGAAATAACAATATTTTGGTAAAAATAGAGGTCAAAATATAAATATTAAAAGTTTAAGATTTAAAATATAATTTTAACTAAGGATCAAATTACAATATTCTCTCAGTCAAAGTATGATTTTTTTGAAAATAAAAATAAAAGAGGTAAAGAGAGATTTTTATATGAAAATGATCGTAACAATGATTAAAACAATCTTTGTAACTGGAGCTTCTAACAAATTAAAGCATAGAATGAGAAAATTTGGATCAAAGATTAATTAACCATAAATATACTATAACATACTTCATAGAGAAGTTAGTAAATGGGAAAGAGAAGGCATGATAGGCAGCAACCTATTTGCCTTTATGAAGTCTCTTTCCATCCTCGTTTCCTTCTTCATGAGACATAAAGAAAGAAAGAGTGAGCTTTGAGAAACAAAGGAAAATGAGAGAGAGAGAGAGAGAGAGAGAACACAGAAATGGAGGAAACAAAGGAGAAGAAAAACTAGAGAAAAGAAGAAGAGAAGGAAGGAGAGTTTAGATTTAGAAACCTTAAGGTAAGACTCTTGTCTTACTAGAAATTCCCTGTCATAGTTCCTCCATGTCTTTTTCATCACCTTTCATGTTTCTCTCTCTAAAAGGTTGAAGTCATCAATGATGAAATTTTGGATATGCTTCTTTGATGTTGTTTTATGCATTAAATGTTGTCTTTACTTAGTTTAGATACTTTTGGTATGCTTAAAACCTACTAAAAGTTTTATTCTTTTCACTTCCATTTATTTCTCTCTCTAGATGGGTGTTCATGGTAAAAATAGTAGATTTCATTTTGGATGCTTAGTTTCTATTTTGGATGTTGCTTTGTGGTCATATGATGCTTACATAATGTTTAAAATAAACATTGGTGGTAGCTAAGGTCAAATATTGCAAAATGGTGTTATGTTGTCCAAAGTTCCTAAGAGTTCTAATGTTGTAAATTTTGGTTTGGAGTCATTCTAGCTTGGTTTGCTTTAAATTTTGGATAAGTTTTGCCTAACATATGGAAGGACTATCATCTTTAATTTCATGATTTTTGCAACCAGTTTAGTCACCCAAAAATAGGCCTAAAGGTGATCTATCTTTTACGATAGGCCATTTTGGTGCAATTTTGCAAGTTTAAGAATTTGAGGGGTCAAACAAGCTAATTGGTTTCCAAAAATTCCATTATAGTTAGTTAACATATCAAAGAGACTCTATATCAAATTTTAATATTTTAGGAGCTCTATACAAAAGATATAATTCAAGTTTAAGTAAAACCTCATCTTCAAATTTAAGTAAAACCTTAGCTTCAAACTTTGCTACAATAGTAGTCCAAGTCATAACCTAAGATGAGGTTGCGACATCCAACACTACTATTTTGGCTATGCAAAACATGATTGAAGTCTCAACTTTAGAAATTGAAGTTACAGCACTCAGCAAGTCATGACTTTAGAAAATAAAGTCAAGGCACCACTATTCTTTTTTTTTTTTTGTTTTAGAAAATATTTTTTCTCTTTAATTTTACTCGTCTATGCAAGTGGGTCTAGCATAATATGAATTAAAGCTAATTAGATATTATGGGCAACCATAGGTCTCTCATGCCTTGCAATCTTTAATAATTAAACTTAATTGTATGTCATACATTTGAGTTATTTATGATTGATTTTGTTGGAACCCTAATTATAATTAGAAGATTAAATTCTTAATATAATTCCCTATGGTAATTATGTGATTGAACCCCATGCATAGATTACATCACTTTAGATTATACTTATGCATGGATGACCTTACCCCTTTATATGCTATGATTCTTATACACAGAGGATCAAACTCTAAATGATACCTATGTATAGTTAACCGATGCTTGAGATATCAATGGCCATGATTAACTAACTAGGATAACTCAGAATTATGACCATGAAAGGACCTAATAGGGAAGGACCTTAAAATGCCAAAGACATTAAAAGTGCTAGAAGAGACAATAATATGATAAGATAGGTTCCATCATAATCTATTATACTACTCTTCTGATTATTGTTTGCAAGTTTCTTATGCATGTAGGTTGATGAATTACATATTATAAGTGCTTGAGTAATGTTTCTAATTAAGATAGGTGCTCTCTATGAACCTACTAAGCATGCAACTTAGCAAGTTTCTTATTTATGTTGGGTCATGGAATTAGAATTTATTTTAATGCTTGATTAACACAGATGATATACTTTACAGGAATAAATTCCATATAAGAGATAATCTCTGATTGATATGGATAGTATTTTCTACTTTGATAAATTTCCTATAGGAGATGTTCATTTATTGATTTTAGATAGAATTTTTTGTTGGGATAAAAAGTTCTTATAAGGGATGGTTTGATATACATAAGGTTCTCTTTTAGGATGAATTCCTTATAAGGGATAGTCTACTATAGACAATGTTCTTTATAGGGATAAAATTCCCTATAAGGGATGGTTTCTGATTGTTTCATATTATGGATCCACTTTGGGAGATGCTCTAATATGCAATAATTATTCTTATGACTTACATGCAGATTTGGCATATGACAAGATGAATGCGTACAATGTGTTGTATAACTCTAATTATATTTTCTAACTTAGTTGTTGATGTTAAATATGTGATATCGATACTTAGGCCATATTATGTGTAGCTTATGAGTGGTATGATGAGTCTGCTAATGACTTATTTTCCTGGACCATTATTTGTGCTATTTATACTGTTGTTATCTGATGATTTAATTAGTTTCTATTTATGTGATTCCACTTAATATGTTAAATTTCATATTGAATATGTTGTTAAGAAAATTTTACAGATAACTTATAGGTATTGTTTAACGAATTATGAATTGCTATTAGATGGTATGAACAATCTGTATGTGTGTATATATATAATGCTATGAATTTGTTTACATGATGCAATAGTTTCTCACGTAAATAAGAAAATAAATAAAAATATTTTGTATATACATAACAGTTGAATCATTACTAATTTAACAAAAAAGGTTTATTATTTTACTAAGAATCATGTATTATTCTCACATATGTGGTAATGTGCTCAAATAACAAAAATGCTAGTGACTTGTTACATGGTCAAGGTTGAATGGGTATATAGAGGTGGGTCAAGTTTAAATGGTTGCCAATATGAAGAATGTGATAGTCACGAAGGATAGCAAGCCAGTACCACATTCCCTTCCCTCACTAGCTTAAGTTAGGAGATATAAATAGTATGAAGCTCCTTTTGTGTATGTATATATTTTATTTTATAGCTCCATGAGGCTAACCATAATGTTTTGTATGACGTATGGCCAAACACTTGGAAGCAATGGGCGAATAAGTCCCACTTCTCAGTAGTATTTTAGCTTAAACTTGAAATAGTTATGTGACTTCCCTTAATGTTGTCTAATCAATTAGCATTTAGCTTTTGCTCATGCTACAAAATCAATTAATTAATGTTAGAAGTAGATAAAAATGAATAAGTTAATTAAGGGCCCTTGCATAGATGATTCATAAATGCTTGAATTCTTAAACAATGTAAGATTTATAAGCCTCCCTAATGCTAAAGTTGCAGGTTGATGCAACTCATGTTGGTAAGAATTATTAATAAATAATTATACATGGCAACAACATTGGTAGGAAATTATTCATTCATTAGATAATTATTACACTATCAGATTCTAAATTACCTTTTAAACTCAAACGAAGATAGCAGTCTGCTTTTATATAACTACCAACAAAAGTTAAGATCAATTAGTCTCAAATATCAAATTGTATCTCTTTTCTCATGGACAACTATTGTCGTAACTTTGAGAGTATGAAGCAAGAGCATATTAAAGATTCCGATACTTGACAAAGAAGGCAACACATCAAAGAGCACTAGTAATGTTGGGTACAAAAGTGTATTCAACTAATCTATGTTAGGCATTAATTATATAAAAAGCATATTATTTTCTATTTAGTTCCCATAGAACATTGGTATTATCAGGATTACAATTATTGTAATGTGAACTAACTTTATGTTTCTTTTTCTTTATAGATGGCATAATTTTTATTTTAGTTTCTTATAAAATTGTCTTTTTAATTTGATTCTTTATATATAAGATATTTGTCAATTTGATTTTTTTATAAAATTATTTTTTTAATTTGATTTTTCACATATAAATATTTTTTAATTTAAGCCATTACAAATAAGACTGTTATTAATAATACACCCTTATGTATATAAGTATTTCTTAATTTAATTGAAGGACATTATTAATAATTTTATTTTTGAAGAAACAAATTAAAAAAATGCAGATATGTGAATGATTAAATTAAAAAAACAATTCTAAGAGATCGACTTAAGAAGTATCTTATTTGTAAAGGATTAAATTAATAAAACAATTATATGAAAGATTAAATTAATAAATATATTATTTGTGAGAAATGAAAATAAAGTTTTACTAAGGATCCAAAAACTAGATAGACAGCTATGAAACCCGTCAATATCTTCTTTCCGCAGAGCTCTAATGGAGTTTGGAGGAAGAGAAGTCCAAGACAGAGGGAGAGCCATCCTCAGGGACAGCTTCGCTGCTTTATCAGCTACCGTGATTGCATCACTTGGAATCCAGGAATGGAAAAGCAGGATGTCATTGACAACGGACTCTGTTTGCTAGCATTTTTGTTTTCCTTTTGAAGCCGACCACACTTCTGCAAGTCCTTGCGGTTTCAACTTTCAAGGCAAATTTAACTGGGGCCAGCATTTTAGTTTTTCTTTTGAAGCCGACATCACTTTTGCGAGTCCTTGCAGTTTCAACTTTCAAGGCAAATTTCATTGAGGCCGCCTCCAAGGGTTATAAGGTTGGGTCATAAAGCCCTTTCCAAAATAGGATTCAGTTTGCTACCTTAGCCCAGCCTTTTAGGGAGTGTTTGGTTTACAGGATTTGGAGGAGAGGAACTTAGAATTAGTTTCACGAATTCGGCCTCAGGAACTCTATCCCATAAGCTAGCCCTAACTTTTAGAACTAGACTTAAGGGTTGATCTTAGTAAGTTTTAAATATTCTTGTTTAATATAATAATAAGTTTTGGTGTACAAGCATATATAGCGATTTATTGAGAGAGAAGTCAATAATTTATTATTTGATGAAAAATATATATATATATATATATGCGCACGTGTGTGTGTTAATCAAGAAAGTTAATTAAGTTTTTTACAAAAAAAAGTTCATTAATTGTCCAATTTTTAACAAGATTATAATTTTTTATTTTAAATTTAGGCTGTAAAACTAGTCCTATTAAGCCCCAAAGCTAAATAGGGCGAAATCAAAAAATCCCATTGAAACACTAGTTTGCCTCTATAAAGGGTTGAATTCGTCGGTATTAAAGGTTTAACATATTTTAATAGCTTCACCAATCAACGTTTGCACGCAAAATAACTCTTTATAATTCCTCGAAAAGATAAAATAAAATTAAAAAAAACCACTAATTACATGATTTTCTTCTAGAAAAGATAATAAGAACCATAAGGTTTAAGAATATTATTTTTCACAATGGTGAACGCAATTTATTTCCATACTCAATTTCTAAAATCCAATATTAATATAACGATATTCAGAACGAGCTGAAGTAAAACATTGTATACTATCTATCAATACATCTGTAAAAATGCACGCAAGGATTAATATAATCCATGATATGCAAAAGAGAATATCCCATAAAAACAACCATTGTATAGATAGTTTTGTAATGCCCGAGCTTAATTCTAGTCTTACAAAAGCCTTCAATGCATTAAACTATACGACCGCAGGTGGTGACCAAGTGCAGATTGAAGAGCTTGATAAGAAAACAAATGGAGGGTATAAATGACAATATCTTGAAATAAGAATACCTGAAAGAGCAAAAATGATACTTAGTAAATAAACATTCAAACGTTCAGTACCTGAAACCGACGGGATACACATGCAGTTCAGCTAACATCAACATACGACAATATACGACTAACAAGAAAGGACAATTCTATGGTGCCACTTGTAGGAAGTGGCACTGCCTATGGGACAAAATTTTGTTCACTACATTAATAAATGATATAATTACTTGTAGAAAAATGACATGATTTAAATACCAGTAACTCATTAATCTAGTTGACAAAATTTTGCCATAAAAACCATGCACGTGCCACAAATGGTATCCAACAAAAGTTATGGTAGGGTCACCTAGATGGAGTCACAACAAATCACAACAGCAAACCATCTATTAGCCTAGAAAAGGTCAATTGTTATCTTTTAAGATTCCTAATTTTCACACAAGTTTGGCTCACCTACAAATATCTCATGTCTTTGCTATTTAGTTCTCAAATTTAAATATAAGTTCTCAAATTTAAATACGACAAGTGTAATTTTTTTTTTGGGGTGCAGCCCAACAACACATGATTAGGTATTTAAAAGAACTTTATCGACGTATCATATTTTTATTGGAGAATCAAGCTCTTAAAGAAATTTACCCAAGTGTAATCCATATGGAAAACCTAGTAATTCAATTCTCTAAATGAAAAATAGCAATATTTAACTCTTTGCACATATAAATATAAAGTAACTTGCGTAATTACAAACCTATTACCCCTTAATACTGCCTCATTTACGGGAAATATAGGACAACATAAATTAAATAGGAAACTAAAGGCTGAGCCACCGAAAAATATAGCAAAATACTATTCCCACTTTGGATGACTCAAAATGTCACTGTGACCACCAAACATATGCTTCTTGTTGCAGTAATAGTCGAGCATTTATAAAGGTATTACACAAAATAGTTGAGCATCTGAACTATTCCCAATAAGACTGCTGGAACGTAAGAATTCCACGTCAGGAAAGAAAATATTCTAAAAAGCAGACATAAAAGAATCAATAACTCATTATTCGGAAAGAACTGTCGAGAAAAGTAACATTTTAAAACAAAACTCTGCATCAAGTATAAAAGAAGATGCCCCACTGCCCCACCACCCTACCAGTGTTTGTCCAATACTTTGATAAAACTAATCTATCACCTACTAGAGTACTACTTGCATCATAAAATTATTGGATCCACTAGTGTAAAAGGTAATTATCATGCTCCTGAAATGGGAAAATCAAGGAGAACGGGGTAAAGATTAAGAACATACCAAGATTAAGCGTTAATGGCTAAAACACAATAAAAATTGATAGTCTGAAAGATACATGAGATGGTTAACATATATGGTGCAACTTTTACCTCTAATTTTCAAGCACAACAAAATCAAGGGTGAATATACTCAATCAGCCTGCAAACACCACAGATGAACATCAATTCCAGCAAAAGTTTGCAGTTGGAATGGCACAATATTGAATTCATATTAACCAGAAGTATTTATTTTTCTTATGGATATTTGGTCTTTATATTATTACATGCTTCGACCTTTTAAGCACTTCTCAGGCAGTGTTCATACAGACAAGTGAAATATCCTCATTAAAGCAGTATTTATAAAAATTGAAGATAGAAGGTAAAGCTGCAAGATTGCAAGATATGTAAATTTCATTGGATTTTCCTTCTTGTGCTTGAGTAGTGCAACTTAGCACAAGTTCCAAAGCCAAATTTATGTCCAGTATAATGCCTAACAATATTCTTGTAAATTTTTTAATAATTTGCTGCTTTGCATCTTTCAAAATTGCAACTGATCCTTCTTTCTTTTTCTTTTCCCCAACTATTTAGCTCATCAAGACAGTGAGTAGTGCAGGATCATCATGGTCTATATGGACAAGCATCTAACTGTTTGCATGTTTGCTATTCTCTGTTCAAAGTATCAACTTTGGTTTCTTAAAAGCGGGGAGAGTAATTGATAAGTCAATCATAAAAGTTAAGAAGGAGCATGTTGTTTAATCACTGAACAAAGTTCCATATAATTTATCTTATCTTATTATTATTATTTTATAATTTGTTCGTTGCCTCAAAAGTATAGGGAATGATCTGATAGTGAAAAGAAGAATAGAAGAGAAGAAGAATAGGAGAAAAGAGAATCTGAAAGACTTCTGTTAGATCATTATCAATACTGTTGCCAATTTGGCTTACATCTACTTAGTTAAAACAAACTAACTTCCTTATAACAGCCTCTGTTATTTAACAGCTAACTAACCAACTAACTAATTCTTTCTACACAACTATTCCTTCTAACATGATCAGTTTTTTTTAATCAAGAGCTTTCCATCACGGGCTGCCAGCAAAGCTTGATTCACATGAGGCCACTATTATAAATAGAGGATACATAATGTATTGAAACTATCAACAAAATACATCCTTGCTTAACAATGACAATGTCCATTTCCTAATTTTCTTTTTGATGCAAAAAGAAATTTATACATATAAACTTTTGACATGAAGCAAACATAGTGGTTTACCTTCTCATTTTTTGGAGCCACAATGGCCTTGACTGATTCAAAAACCTCTTCAATAGGCCTTGCAGCATCAATCTAAGAATGAAAATCTTATGCCCTCAGTACAGAAAAGAAGCAATAACTTATCAAAAATATGGCAAAAGCAAGAAAAAGAAAAAGAAAAAAAAAAGAATAAGTTACCTTCCGGACTTTTCCCTTTGCATCATAATAATTAATCACAGGGAGACTGGACTCCAAGAAAACCCTAAACCGCTTCCTTATAGTTTCAATGTTGTCATCTTCTCTTCCCTTTTATTATTCATATAAAAGTATAAGGACAAATAAAGTGCTGAAGAGTATAAAGACATAAAAACATCTAATAAGAAAGTTAAAAAGAAAAAAGGAAAAAAAAACCTGGTTTCTACCAAGGAGGCGCCTCTCCATCTCTTGCTCAGGACAATCAAAAAACAGGACAAATGCTGGCTCTATTCCAGTCTGCAAAGCCATCATGCATTTTGGAAGTTAACAGAAATACATTGCTCTATCCAAGAAAGCAACTAAAATAAAGAAATTTTGGGTGATAAAACTGAAGACCTACCACATTCTCAAATGCTGCACGGTTTTCCTCATTACGAGGAAAACCATCAATAAGAAATTTGTCATTGCCACTTTCCTGCATTGCTTGTTGCAGAAGCTTAATTGTTACCTCTGAGGGAACAATTTTCCCTTCTTTTATCATATTCTGAATCATTGTGCTGTCAAACATCAGCAATAACCATGCAAATAAGATCATGCCCAGAATATGGAGTTTAAACACAATAATTTAGACTGGCAAAAGCAGTTGGAACTCAGCAATTGAAAAGGATTTAAAAAAAGATTCACTATAAGAAGATACATATAAATCTTCCTGATTTAAAATTAGAATTAGACATAGAACCCATAAAGAGAATCATTGATACAGTTAGAATTTGTCAGAACAAAGAAATAAATAGATGATATTACATTAATTTAATGGCATAATCTGCATAACCTTGTGGGATTACCTGCTTGTTTTATCTAGCGTACTAGAGGGAAAGCAAAGGAACATACAGTAATCAGTTATACTTTAGTTGTCAGAGAAGAAAGGTTACTTTCACATCTATACTATGTTCAAATGAAAGTAACAAGTATTTTCACTAAGTTTTCTTCCAAATTAAAAACAAAGAGGGAGCTTTAAATTTCAAGAATTTAATCCAAATTTTGCAACTTTGTCACCCATTTACCCCATCTGAATTCATTTTTTTTAAATAAAAAAATCTACAAAAGAAGGATTCTTTAGTAGTGGAGGAACACAAGCATGGTTCTTGCTAAGAGAAACAAAATCAAACTACATGAGGCCAAAAGCCCTCAATAAGCCTCCTTTTCCCACAAGGGGGCAGGGATAAAAAAAGCAGCGAGATGAAAGCAACAAAGAAGCCATAAAGACAACCCTATCACACCAGTACTAGAAATGCTGGCAAAAACTATAGCTTTGTTAATTTAGTCCCTACCCAGATGCACCAAATCCTGGCAAACAGAGCAAACAATAGAAAAAAATTCAATGACATCTAGTTTATGCAAGGCAAGAATCTATTTCAATCATGTGAAAGGAAGAAGCGCAAACTTCTCAAAATGCATTATCAAGAACAAGTATAAGATATTCACAATATTTCTAATAGGAATTGCTTTGATCTTATGTTTTCTATTCAGAGTGTCCTCCAAAGTAGAAGAATCTCTAGAAAGTTGTTATATTCAGTGCTGACTTCTTTATTGACAAGTGACATTGAGTAGTGATGGAACCCAGAGCAGAAAACTAGTAATTGTGGGCCCACAAGCAGTCAGTTAATTGGTAAAAAGTAACAGAAGTTAAGATCATCAATAACAAAACCATGTTTTTTTCCTCATACAGCCAGAAGAGCATCTTCACAAGATTCTAAGGTCTGCAGTATAACTCTAATTTTGAAACTTGAGAAGGAAATACACCTCATGCATACCTACAAAGACAATGATGGGCCCTTGGTAGTGACCCAAGTTGAGCCCAATAATGTCAAGGTGTAAGAAGAGAGAGGGCTGGGCTGGATAAAGACTAGGCTGGACAGAGGGAGGTGAGGGCAGAAGAGGAAATTAACCTAGATGACTAACTATGGCAGCTTTGCTTAAGTGGGCACAGGGCTGAAGAGTGGGAGGATGTTCTGTCAGAAGGAGGACAAGAGGGAGGACAAGAGGGAGGCCGGTAGAGAGTGGATGCATTGAAAATCTTGGCATGGACAATTGAGGGAGAAACTATAGCTTCTTGAATTGCTAGAGTCTATGTCATGTTTTCTGCAGTTCTTTTATTTCCCTAGTTTGAGTGTGCTATTTTAATTCCTCTGTTTATGCATATTACTCTGTAATGGCTGTTGCTACTGTTTCATTTGGCTTCCTCATATGCTAATGGAACTGTGTAGCCTATTATCACTTAACTGATATTACTGTTGGAGGAGTTCTCTGTCAGACAATTTATTTGCAAACTCATCCTCACCTCCCTCCCTCCCAAGGGGAGAATTACTATATTAGTACAAGTGTCAAAGTTTAGTAAAAAAATGTGGGAGGCACGTTTCTCTCTGCCAATATATATGATTCCAGATCATGACAGGAAAATGTTTTAGGGTCAAGTGTCGCCACTTAATTACTCTACCACCAATAGTGACGAATGAGGACCCAAAAAAACCAACAGTGAGTGCACAACCAAAAGAACTAGTCACTTATGATTTTAAAGATAGAGAGGATTGGTGGGAGAGGATCTCTATAAACAGTCAGTACAAGAGGACTATGAATCTTTCATTGCTAATTTTAGATGCAGTTTAAAAACTGTACCCATTTTCAGAACCAGATTTGATTTCTGCTCGCAGAAGATCACCAGCACTGAGGTGAGTATACCCAAAGTTTTCGACAATGTTTGCACATTGGGTACCCTTTCCACTGCCTGGGCCACCTGTACGATTAACAGATAAGAATTAATTCATAAGTCAGAAATTGTCCGCTAAAACTTCCAATGAAGAAAATCAGGACACAGAGGAGAAATCAGAATCAATCTTGGAAAGGAAAAAGAACTGAAAAAGAACTACAGAAATCCTTCACATGGCAAAATCATCAAGAATTTTCCACCACACACAAAGTAAACCACAAACCAAAACAAAGATGAAATTATAAGAATTGCATTTTGCTGCAAGAGAAAAACAAATGTTGAGCTGCAAACCAGCCATCCACAAGCTTAAATGACATCTCTCAACCTGATCTAGTTCTTCAAAGCTAGAGTTCTGGGGCTCAACCATTAGAACTGGAGACTATAAGACAAGATGATCAGCAGATCTAGAGATTATCATATTTTTAGAAATTAATACTAGTAAGACATGCATAAACCACTCACAACATTCCTTATGCCCTTCAAGCAACATAAAAATCGAAAAGTAAGTCTCAAAATTTCTACTGCTTAATAGATTTGCTAAGTGACCTGTTATTACAGCACCAGTTCACTATGCACTAAAAATATGCCAAACTGAATAACGAGAGTAAAGTATGAAATTTAATACAAGCAACCTCCAATCGTGTCAGTCACATGACAAACAGCACCAAACTACCAAGCTTCCTAGGCTACGTTTAACTATTTTAAAAGGAAAAACTTAAAACATACTATTAAATGAAAAAACTCACCCATTTTCTATTTCTTTCATATTTCCTTTCTTTTTTTTCTTTCCAGATTTAATGCTTTCCTTTTGGATAATCACATTATCCATCTCTAGAATGAAATCAAATTAGTAATGTACTTTCAAATTTATAAGTCGAAGTTCCTGCCTCAAAGGGAAACCATTTTTCTGCAGCAACTCAAAACCAATTAACAGACCAAGATTATAGTTATGAAACAGAAATGCCATGACAAGCTAAATGCATTAAAGAAAACTGTTCATTAAGGGCTAAAACAACCTCTTTTAATAGAACTTCACAACAACAAGATGTAAGTCCTAATGCCAAATTTGCATAACAACTAAAGGTCTTAATTACTATATGAAGGAAACATAGGCTGTTTTAAGCCTGAAAATGTTGGCAACACTGGAACTACAACTAAGGTATTCAAGAGAGAGTTATTGAGTTCTTAAAGAAAGCCAACTCTATGCATAAAGCTTTCTTGTGCCCTAACAATCTAAATTTAACTAATAATTATCTATTTACCTAAATTATTTCAACGAGGGTAATGCAAATCCCATTTTAACATAATAAGTCAGTCAGTTGAAATAATTTTATCCAGAACAAATGTACTCAGTATACATATATTATGGTCTTGAATATAATTACAACAAGATCTTTTCAAATTAACAGACCAAATTATTGTTTATTCAAGAATTGAATTATGATAACATGGGGGAAGATAGCAAACAGGACTACAGTGAGCTATCAGCTTGACTGATATCAAAATAAATTCAAAAGCCTCTTGAAACAAAAAAGGGAAAAAAAGTCAGAATTTTCCACAAGTCAATCACAGAATAGTAAGTATAAAAATTTATCACTTGAATGCTACTAGTCTGTGCTCACCTAACACAAAAACAACTGTAGGCTTTTTCTCTATGACGCTTCCATTTGCACCCTATAAGCCAATGAAGAACAAAAAGGGAAACAAAAGAAAGAAAAGAAAAAAAAAAAAGGAAGGGAAGAGTTAAGATTAATCATGTGAAAGAATGATAAAATAAAATGACTAAAAAAAATGACAGGCTATCTGAAGTTTGTAGCTTGTTTTGATTGTAGGCAATGAAGCTATAATTTGTCAGAGTTAGCAACAAGATACTCCATGGCATATAACTAAAATTAGACTACAACTCAATTATCAGAAGAGTTTAGAAGCTCCTTTCCCAATGTTACAGAGATTTACAGGGGTTGAAAAAAGGAAAGAAATAAAAGAAAAAAGCTTCTCAAAGTTCAAACCTCAGGAATTCAATATGGCAGTCAGAAAAACAAAAGCATCTTCACTTTAATAAGATTTTCAAAAGAACTATCCTAATTTCTTTAATGGTAGAAGCAAGTGAATGGGTATAATAACCAAAAATACCTTGTTTGCAGCTTCAACAACTGTTCCCATGAGTAGCTATTAAATGCTGTTCCAAAAAGTATCTGCATAATATTCAAAAGCAAATATAATTATTAGTCCAAAAACTATCATATTAAGTAGGCCATTAGTACAGAAAAAAGGCCAATCATCAAATGCCACAGAGCAAAGCAGCCATTGAGGCTTCAATCCAAGCAAAAACATGTACATGTTAAGAGAAGAGTATAGACAAAAAGCAACAGATTCAGCTAAGATAAAGACTGAATTTGAGCTCTATTTATGATCTAAATTCTCACATCCTTTCACAGTAAGCTAGTTACGGAAATTCAGCTGATTCATAGTGGTATTCACTGTTCAACAGATCAAGGCAGACAAGTAATAATCTCGATAGATCTTCATTTAAAAAATCTTCAGTTAACTAAACAAAGCGCCAAATTTAGATCTGGCTAAAATCAGACAAAATAACAGCTCTGAACTACAGGTAGCATGCATGCCAAATTAACAAACAACTAGAAGAAACCATTTTTTTTCTAAAAGGAGTTGAAAAACTAAGAAAAGGAAGATTTTAAAATTGAAAGAAAGGTCACTAAATTCCCCCTCCCCCAATGAAATGCAACTGTTACAAAATTGATCTATATCAAACAAAGCAATAAAATGTTGCCTTTCAAACAGTATCATTCTGGGTCTGACAAAGGGTGTCAGTTCGCGAAATGGAAAATTCACAGATCCCAATCAAAGTTCGGATCTATGCAAAATATTCAAAACTTGAGGATAAAAGCAAAAAATTAAAATGGGAAGCGATCAAATAAGCCCGAACTTGTGACAATGTCCTAAATTTAAAGATATCTAAGAGATGCCAACTAAATTCAAAGAGATTGAAGGAGCGTACCTTGAGAAAGAGATAAAAGAGTGCGTAAACAAATGAGAGATCTGAACTGATCGAGAGAGGAGGGAGACACGGATGCTAATTTGCGCAAAGAAACTTGGCTCCTTAAATAAGAGGAACGAATAACGCCCTTCTTGGTCGTTTTGGTGGGTAGGGGCAACATAGGAAATTTATATTTATAGAGCGCGTGATACTAGCGTGAATTTAACGGCTACAACATAAACTACGAAGATCCCAGTTATTCCACTTTCCAGGAAGGGGAATACTACCGGGTTTCGGGTTTACCGAAACGAACGGATTTTGACCCGAAAAAGTTTCAGGTTGGGGTGTTACGAGGAGGAAAAAGACAACAAAGGATAAAATTAGAAAAAATTGTATGGAGTGCATAATTATTAAAAATATAATTTTAAGTATTTACTAAATTAATATTATAATAAAATTTATCAAAATTAAAAATTAAAGACATATAATGATTAAAAAAATAAATATAATAATATTAAAATAAATATAATTACTTTGATGGAAAGAAAGTATATATAAAAAATGATATAATATGTATTCGTTATTAATATTATATTGTTTTATTTTTGATTAAATATAATTTATTTATAATTTTTTTCATAATAATATTTTTTATAATCTCTTTCTTGATATAAGTAGTCAAATTATATGAAAAAAAATTATTTTTAATTTTATTATAAACCTCTGTTTTTACCAGGAGTAGAAAGTATATATAGTTTTAAAAAAAATTGTGAAAGGGTAAAAATAAAAAAATAGAGAGTATATTATTAGCTATTCTTAAAAAATAAAGATAAGAAGTTTTTTAGAGAAATTTTAATCTATTATACTATCTTTTATTTGTTTTATAAAATTTACTTTTATAATCAATATAAAATAACTATATTTTCAAAAACATGTGTTTAAAGACTTTAAAATATTAAAGAGAAAAAATAAAAAATTTTAGTGGGACAGAATTAAAAATGCTAAAGAAAAAATAATATCTATCTTGTATAATAAAACTTAATTTTTTTTAGTAGTGGTCCTAATTTGTTTACATGAGGCCCTTTTTATTTTTTAAATTTCTGAATACTCTGAATTATGAATAAAATGTATTCTAATCATTTATATATATAAAAAGTCATAGTTCAATATTGTTTATTATACTGTTTATAATATCACGTTATACTGTACTGTTGGTTTATTGTTTTGTCATTGTTTATGGATTATTTATTGTTGTTAAATTCAGTTTATCTGCACCATTTTTTTAATTTTTTTTTTGAGATCCATGTTTTCATTTTTTTTAAAATTTTTAATAAAACTCATATTTTTTTGAAAAATCCTTGAATCTCCGAGAGCCAATACTAATTATATATATACAAAGTACATATAATAAATTTTTTTTAAGTGGGGAGCAGCAATCCCTAAATCATGGAACGTCGGTCCGTCATTCATCGTACGTGGTCGCCGGATCTGTTACACCGAGAAGCCAGGGCACCTTTGAGTGCGTTTCGTGTTAAGAAGCTTTACTGAAGACAAACTAGGAAACTGGTCTCCTATGCCACAAGGCAAATTTGAAAATAATATAATGATTGCATTTAACCTAATTTTGCTATTGGGATTAAGACTTTCATTCATGCACTGCTAAAGTCATCTTAAATTACTCCATTAAACTTTCAACACGCAGCCATGATGGGAATACCTAAATTTACCTAATCCATAATGCATGTAGCAGAAATAAGGTGGGCAGAGACCCTAATCTAAAAATCTGAAAATAATATGATATGGATTCCAAAAAAAAAAAAAGTAGAAATCTTTAGAGACGTCAAGACATTTAATTTGAACTGAAATATGAAAAAAAAAAATTCAAAAAATAAATGCATAATAATACTTTCAGAAAGCAGAACGAAAAATGTGTTGCACAGAAATTGCATTAACTGGTAACCAAAAAGCATAAATATTTAAAAAAAGAAACTCCAACAGTTATGGAAATATTCTACCATGTTCCCATATTACTGGAAAATGCTTGGTAACACAGAAAAATCAATTAAAATACTAAATATAAAAATTTCACATTGAAAACAGAAGTAAAACCAAAAGTTGTCACGAGAAAAGTTTTAATTTAAAAAAAACCTAATCTAATTATCACAAAATTAATTCAAATAATTCCTCACATAGGGCACATATGAAAGATTAATTTTGACTAGTTACATGGAACAAAACCTTTCTAAATGTTAACCAAAAAATAATTCCCAAATCTGACACTGTTATGTTTTGGTTTGTTATTATGTGCATTAAAATACAAAATTGTTTATCTATGATAATAAAAGTTGATAGAAATTTTACCCAACAATCTATATAAAGGTTACTTTTGGCCAAAATTTAAGTCCAAATAGCATCCGTATAATTTTCAAAAAATTGGCCAAGTCAGCCCTTATTCTATTTTCACCTAAAACAGGGCAATTAAAACACTGAACAAACAATTGCCATTTTCTACATTGTAATGTAACGCAAAAATTAACCAAAAGAGTATGCGAGATTCATGAGATGCAGAAACGTACTGTCACAGAAAATCACAGCAAAATTCAATCGGATGCACTCCGAGGAAATTCAACAAAATCAAAAACCGAATAAGTTTATATAGAAAAACAAAACATTTATATGAAATAGAACAACCAAAAAAGTATAAACCCAAAAATCAATTTGTTTTATTCGTAAGATTAACCTAAATAAAATTTGACCACTGCCCAAGTTACGATAGAAAAACTTAATGCAATCTTAAAAAAATTAAAAATCAGACTAGTCAACAAAAAATAAAATAGTTGATTGAGTAGAAGTGTCAATCCTAAATAAAAAGTAATTGCAATTAAATCTAAGGGTTTCTTCTAATGTATACCTATGCATACTATTTACATTGTAAATTATTTATATCAAAATGTACCTCGAGTCTAGTTTTCACTAATTAAAAGAATTTATTATTATCAAAAATGTAATTTTTATGTTATTTAGTAAACTTGAAACTCAACAAACTTAAGACTTGAATAAAAAGTGCACTCAAAAGACCCAATAAATTTAGCAGATTGTTCACTAACGCATGTGGTTAACTCAGGCTGATTCTTCTATCAATTTTATTTTTGCTTGGTTAATATGGATTCTTCTTTCAACACTTCTCCATATATCCTAAGTTGACCACAAAAACTTCCATCTTTCAATACGTCGATTTGCAATATATGCCACGTATATAATATCTCTCGCCTAACTCTGTCATACAACACCTCATTAGGATGAAGATTCAATTAGGAAGACTTCCAAAGTAAGATTAATTGAAACGAGATCTTTCGATATATAATCCCAATCAATCTACCCATCACCTATTGCATAAGGATTTATAACAGATATTCACAAATAAAAGAAATATGCTTAAATTTTTTAAAATATAAATGTCCAAAGAAGAAGAAGGACATCACCCGTTAGTGATTGCTTAGGTTTCTTGTAGCTTGATTGGAACTCTTTCAAGAGAACTTTCAGCGTATCTATCACCAAGATCTATCTAACCTAAAATACCTTAGGTGTTGGTAGAATATAGCTATTTATAGATATAGCTAAGGTTTTAATTGGACTAGGATTACAAGTGGCGGATGGTTTCAAACAACCAAAGTATCCTAAAGACCCTAGGAATTATGTTTTCTCAATAAAAATAAGAGTCATCCTATAAATACTATATTTTATCTATGCTTTTTATAAAAATGAAAAAAATTACTATATCAAAAATAATAATAATTTAAAAATACCCCAAAAAAATCTTGATTGTTCTTTGTTATTGTCTTGCTAGCCCATTTAAGACTTTTTTTGTTGTTTTTGACTAAGTTCTAATTATTTTTTTCAAAGAAAGGTAAATTAAATGAAATTACAAAAAAAAAATCTTATTTAGCTTGTCATGACCAAAGATTAGCTCGTCAAGGCAAGTAGATGGTGTGTTTGAGAAATTTGCTTGCTTGTCACAATAACTAGTAAGTATTAAAATTCTGGGTTTCTGGTCATTAGCTTGTCTCGGTGACCAGTAGCAATGTCCAAAATCTTCATATCTTGCATTTTGGTCCCAGAGCTTTGATTTTTCACTCCCATAGCTTGATTTTTATTTATTTATTTGCACTGTCCTATGAAACAAAGTAGAAACAACTAAATAAGAATTAGATTTAACAAAATACAATTAAAACACATAAAACAAAATCTAACTACAAAATAACATTATGACTTCCTATATTCACAAATTAGCCCCAAACTTAAGGATTTACAAATAAAAAACAAAACACTAAAAATATTGCATTTTAGTCCTAAAATTTGGAGGAAAAGTGATATTAAGCTTTAATCACATCCAATCACCAAGAAATCCAAAATTATGTAAATTTAGATATAATTAAGCCTACAAAAAATGAAAAACCATGATAAGGCCTATGAAAAATGTATCAAAATAAGATTTATCATATGACATCTTTTTAAAGTTAAGGGAAGGTCTTACACATAATTTCATCCAAAACAACATTGCCACTAGAATGAGTTGATAAGCTCTTCGAGGTCAAATGCTTTGTCATAATGGTCTAGAGCTCTCAAGGTATTGAGTTTAGGCATGTCCATAGATATGATATCATTAGTA
This sequence comes from Erythrophleum ivorense, assembly GCA_026724425.1. NCBI lineage: Eukaryota > Viridiplantae > Streptophyta > Magnoliopsida > Fabales > Fabaceae > Erythrophleum > Erythrophleum ivorense. The sequence continues at coordinate 1,974,262 of JAIUCV010000039.1, read as the reverse complement.
AATGGATGATATGCCTTTAGCTTTGGTATCACTATAACTTCATTCTCTTAAGCCACTATTGGAGTTGAGATGGCTCTAAAAGGGCTTTTTTGTGTATTTTTTTTAAAATGTTTTTACAGCCTCTTACTTATTTTTTGGCTTTCTCTTAAGGCTATTGATGGAATCTTAAGTCTTACTTTGTGTTTCTTCTTCTCACCATACTTTCTTACAAAGGTAACATAACCACTTATGCATCTCAAGTTGTTCCTTCAATAGAGAGAATATGACCTTTTCCAGTAGGTGATGTAAGCAATAACAACATCTTTATGACTGCCGAAGTAGAAATGACATTTACCTCCAACCATAGCCATAAATACTTCTATATGTGATTATAGGAAATCTTCCAAGTTTTAAAGCCACTTTTGATGGTGTATGAGCCTCTCTACTTTAAACTCAGGAACCTTGGTACCTCTTCAATTTATAGAGCTAAAATCCTGACATCCTCATCAAAGATGCAAAACAAAACAAACGAAATAGATGCCATGAATGCTAATGAAATGGACCATTTTTTAATGCTAAATGCAACATTCATAATGTTCATGTAATGTTGCAAATTGAAGTAACTTGACATTCTCCCACTTAGTCTACATGCACCTTTTGTCCAAATGAAGAATCAAAACACATGGATCAAGATTGTTTTTCTTAAATATAAATGTGTACACCAAAATAAAAAAAATAATATAATATAATATGAATTTCATTACAAATGATATAAAAAAATTACATCAAAACTCACAAATGAGAGTTAAATTCCATTCTCAAAACATAATCCTTAACACGTGTTAAAGCTAAATGGTGACATGCCTCTTGTTAGAGGATTAGTTATCACTAACTTAGCGTTGATGTGTTCAATGATCACTTTCTTTTCTTTAACATGTTCTTATAAGGCTAGATATTTTATGTCAATGTGCTTATTTCAACTTTTACTTTTATTATTCTTAGCTAAAAAAATAGCAGTTAAGTTACTACATAATATTCTTAATGACTTAAAAATCGAATCTACAATTTTAAACTCAAAAATAAAACTCTTCAATCACACACTATGTGAGATAGCCTCAAATCAAGAGATGAACTTAGCCTTCATGGTAGAAGTAGTAGTCAAAGTCTACTTCACATTTAAGAAATGGCCCCATCAGCAAGCATGAAAATATAACTTAATGTTAATTTTTGAGAATCAACACAACAGGTAAAACCTGAATATGAGTAACTAACTACCTTTAGGCTATTAGTACATCTGTAGACAAGATGTAGTTTCTAGTCCCCTTAAGGTACCTTAACACTTTCTTTGTAACTCTCTAGTGATCCATAACTATGTTACTCTAAAAACTTTCTAACATTTTGATAACAAAAGTTATATTAAGCCTAGTACAAACCTGAGCATATATAAAGTTGCCCACAACAAAAGTATATAGAATGTTACACATATGTTCTCTTTCAAAATCTTTCTTGGGATATTAAGTCAAATTGAACCTACGAATAATCCTTCATCTAAAATCTCTTAAAACCTTATTGATATAGGTTTCTTGTAATAGCCTCAAAGCATAACAAGATTTGTCCCTGTCGATTTTAATATTAATGACATAAGATAGTTTACCTATATCTTTCATATCAAAATTTCTAGAGAAAAATTATTTCATTTCATATAGCAACCATTTATCATTAGTTGTAAGTAGGGTATCATCCACATAAAGCACAAAAAATAAGTTTTTCTTTCACTTATCTTTTGGTATTTACACTGATTAATGGCATTCTCTTAAAAATTAAAAGAAGAGATATTGTAATGAAACTTTAATATCGTTGATGAGAGGCTTGCTTCAATCTATACATGGACATTTTAAACTTGCAAGCTAAATACTTACCTTCGCTAGAGGAGAACCCTATTGGTTGTTTCATATAAACCTCCTATTCTAGATCCTCATTGAGAAAAGCTATTTTCATATCTATTTGATATCAATTTCAAGTCAAAATGATCAACTAATGGTAGAATTACTTAGAAAGAATCTTTCTTAGATATAAGAAAAAAAAGCCTCTATGTAATCAATCCTTTTCTATTGAGTGAATCTTTTAGATATTAGCCTAGCCTTACATCTTTCAATGTTGTCTAACAAATTCTTTTTCATTTGGAAAACCTATTTACAATTGATGGCCCTAGCATCGGTAGGCAACAAACAAGATTTTAGACTCCATTAGAAACCAATGAATTCATCTCATTCTTAATGATGTGTAACCACAACACAAATTGTCTATCTTTTATAGGTTATGAAAACATTCTTGAATCATTTTTGGCACCAACATTAAAGTCAGATTCTTGTAAATACATGATATAGTCACTAGGAATTGATGGCTTTTTCTTTTTAGTTAATCTTTTTAATGTCATATTAATATTCTCCTGGGAAGAAGGCTATAAAATAGGTCTTATTAAAGTGCCACTAATAGGTGGAGTTACAGTGGTTGGTTGTACAACTCCCATTTTCCCTTGAGGGACATTATCAATACTAACCAAAACATCACTAGAAATGGGGTTTTCCTTATAATGATCTACTTTAGGAATTATGGTTCCTAATTGACCACTTCTACTGTTAATGTCATTTTCAAGAAACTTAGCATTTCTTGATTCCACAATCCTAATACTATATGATGGATAATAAAATTTGTATCTCTTTAACCTTTTGGCGTAACCAATGAAATAGTCGCTAATGGTTTTATTGTCTAACTTCTTCTTTATGGATTATAAATCCTTACTTCATACGAGAAACCCCAAATGCATACATGTCACAAACTAGGTTTCCACCTTTCCACAATTCAAAAGGAGTTTTAGAAATAACCTTGGACAGAACTTAGTTTAATATATACATAGCAATCTTAAGTGTTTTAGTCCATAAAGATCTAGGAAGTTTAAAAGTATTGAGAGCATACTCTATACCATGTCTAACATGATTCTATTTCTTCTTTTTGCACACCATTTTGGTCTAGTAAACTACGCATAGTGTATTAGGCTACTATCCTATACTTTTGAAGAAATTTTGCAAATGGACCTTATACTTGTTCATCCTTAGTATATCTACCATAATATTCACTGCTTCTATCTAGCCTTACAATCTTTATTTATTAATCACATTATTTCTTTAACTTTGCCTTAAACATCTTAAAGGCATCTAAAACTTTGTTCTTGTTATAAAGTTATTAGAGATACAAAAAATATGAGTAATCATCAATGCAGCTGATGAAATACTTTTGACCATATGATCTATGTTTGGATTACGAATATCTATATTTATAATCTCCAATAGATCTAAACTCCTTTTAGCATCTTTCTCAGACTTCTTTGTTTGCTTTCTTTTAATGCATTCAATACAAGTATGAAAGTTGGTAAAATCCAAAGTACTAAGTACTCTTTTTTTCATTAACCTTTTAATCCTTTCTAAGGATATATGCCTTAGTCTATATTGATATAATATGGAGGAATTTTGTTTATCATATTTCGCTTAAGTCCAACATTCAATGCATACAGGATATCAGGTTGTTGGTTAATTTGAAAAAGACCATCAGACAAAGTACCATTGCCAACTAATTTAGATTTGTAAAATAATTTAAAGTTCACATTTGAAAATTGAAAAGAATATCCAAAAAGAACAAGTTTGGAAATGGAAATTAAATTTCTACAAAAACTAGATACATAGAAATTCTTTTTTGAATTAAGTAAATAACCAGTGCTAATAACTAATCTACAAGTTTCAATAGCCTTAACAGTAGAGCCCATCTTATTACTTAGATAGATGTTTAGATAACTACCTATTGGCTTCCTATATTTTTGAAATCCCTACAAGGAATTTGAAATATAAATTGTGAAATCAGAGTTAATTCACTAAGAATTATAACAAACATCAGTTAAATAAGATTCATAACAAACTAGAGATATTGGATCACCTTTCTTAATAAGTTAAGTCTTGAACTTAGTGCAATCTTTACTAACATGTCTCTTTTTTTTTTGGTAGAAGAAACACTTAGATTCTTTTTTAAAGTCTAATTGGGATGATGCTTTACCCTTCCCTTTTTGCTTAGTTTGGCTATTCTTTCCCCTCATAACCATATGTGCACTTTCCACACGAGAACTCTCTTCCATCTCCATCAATAGTCTCCCCTCCTCTTAAACACATATGGTTAAGAGTTCATTGATAGACCATTTATATTTATATGTGTTATAAGAGATCTTAAAAGGTCCATATTTTGGAGGAAGTGAGTTCAACATAAAGTCACGAAGAAAGATTTAGACATATGAACCTTTAGTGCTTTAAGTTGTGCTGTTATGTTTCTCATCTTCATGTTATTCTTATACACACCCTTAAGTATGTTAAGCCTGATTAATGATAATTAATACATTAAGGATTGGCAAGAGCCTCATATGAAGATTTGGAATGTTTATCAATAACCTTTAACAAGTCCCTCACATTAGCACACTCTCTGATGGAACCTCAGGTATTGGGAGAAATTTTGGTCTTAATGTACATCATGCTAAGTGATTAAATTGCTCTTAGTCCTCATAAAGATCATTCACCTCAATATTGTTATCATTTGGAATTGGTGGTTCATCTTTTCTTATAACATAGTCTATGTCCATCCACCTTAATTGGAGGAGAATTCTCTACTTCCAAATCTTATAATTATCATTGTTTAGATTGAGAATCTCATTTTGGATGCTAGGAAAAGTAATAGGTAGAAAGACTACAAAAATTAAATAAACATACTAAGTCAACTATGAGGCTAATCAATTACGTGTATTACCTATGCAAAATATGCTACAAAACAAAATAAAATTGCCTGTAAGTTGAGTGTTGATTCAAGTATAATCCATATAATGAAAGTAACAAATTATTGTCCTTTTCTAATCCTATAGGTAAACTAAAAAAGGTAATTCATTTTTCATCCTAATTGGTCATCTAAATATAATAGAAATTCTTGTGGGATAAAATTCATTATATCTAAATAAATCAAATACAAGTTTTGCCTATCTCTTATGTGATTTGGTTCCCAATATATATAACTTAGCTAAACTAAAAATGCCATGGGTACTTTCTAATTTAACTAAGTATATATAAATCACTAGGAACTTCAAATTTTAATCAACAAATTTTGCCTAAATATATAGATAAGGAAAATAAATAAATCAATAACATGTTAAACAAACATAATATGTATATGTGCCAATTTTCTCAAATTTTCTATTATATGCAAAACAAACCAAATATATTCATACATAAGGCAACAAGGAAATAACAATTATACAAATTATTTAAATAATAATAATTTTTGGAAATAATTCCCTAGAACAATAGTTAAATATCAAAATTAACTACTACACTAAATTTTAAAAAATGGCAATTAGATAAAATGCTGACAAGAAATTAAATTTTAGAAAATAACTTGAAGCATATTCAAAATTGTAGATTAAGACACTTTTAAGTAAGGTAGAGGAAATAACATTACTCTGATACCAAATGTAAGTAATAACAACATGTTTATGAGTGCTAAAATGGAAGCAATATTTGTTTCTCACCATTATTATAAAATACTTTCGTTTGTGATTATTTGTCATCTTTTGAGTCCTAGAACCACTCTAGATGGTCTATAAGCCTATCTACTCTATACCCAAGGACCCTAACGTCTCCTTAATTTAGAAAGCTAAAATTCCAACATCCTTATCAAGACATAAACACAAAATAAATGAAACAAACACAATAAATGCCAACAAAATAAACCACTTTTGAATGTTAAATGCAACATTCATAATGTTTATATAATGTTGCAAACTAAAGTAACATCACATGTGACACTAGTTAGAGATATGGTCCTTATCTTCTTGTTTAGCATTGTTAATTTTTAAGTGCTTGCCTTTCTTCACATTCCTTCATTTTGCACCTTTTTCTCCTAGTTGTCTCTTTAGCATTAAGAACTACAAGGCCTTCAACATTTCCATCAATTGCTTATTGAGTTAAAATTGATCCATAATGGTGACGACATTATATTGAGATTTCTTCTTGGTGTACTAGTTTTAGTTGCGAAGCATATGATTTATCTCATCATCTTGCTATAGCATTTCACTAAAGTCTAAAGCAAATAGAAAGTAGAAAAGATTCCCTTAGATGGCACCAAATAATAGATGAAATTTTAGTTAAATTCTCTTAATCTTGCTATAGCTTTAGCATTGATTCCATTGTAGGCATTGAGCCTATACAAATACTTGGGATGCTTAAGTCAGTGATGATCTCAAGGTGGAGGAAGGTAACCAGAAAGTCCAATATACTTTATGCAGGCATGCCTTATACAATTAAGGGTTAAAAGTAAGAAGATAACTTCAGGGGTGAGGATGATAATGAGCTTTGGGGGGTCCTATTCCTGTAAGGTCTTTGTATGGATTTAGTTATGGGTAATCATTGGCTTCATGATGGGATTACAAGTGAACATGGGGGTTCATTATATAGGCAATGTTATATGCTTCTTGGGTCAATGAGAGTCATAAAGGTGCATTTAGATAGCGTAGGCTACTCTTAATTCTTGTTGGGCTAGACGGGGCCATGTTGGTCTAGCCATTATGTTAGTTGGTTATAGGTAGCATTGTTTGGTGTTCATAAATTTTCTTGGTAATGGCTTTGAATTTGTCTTTAAGCCCTTATGGTCAATATGGAGTTGGTGAATCCTTAGAAATGTTTTATCTTTATTAGTTTATGAGAAATGGAGTTTATATCTTTGCAGTAGTTCATGGAGAATAATTATTGCCTTGTCAATAAAGGCATGATTGAGAATACCCATAGATGAATTTTACAATAAACTTTTTTGAATAATCTAAAAAACATTGTCTAAAATTCTCATTTCCAACAATGTCAAAAATCATATAATTGCTTAAATAAACCTATCACTCTAAAAATTTGCCACCAGTGATGGCAAACTAAAAATTTGGTTTATTGCACAATGTGCTTAAATAAGATGTTTATAATGACTAGTCTCTTAAAGAGACCCTTTTACTTGCATAATTGAACTCACTAGTTATGATTTTGCTAGCTATTGCAGCCTCACCCATATTAACTACACAATGATTTAAGTTGATATGCTTGTAAATATTTTTAATATTGTTGTTATGAATTGAGTGCCCTAGCCTTTGAACAAAAGATCCAATCAAGTGCCTCTAAACACTAAACTTTTGAACATGCACCTCTAAGCGCTCTTTAGATATGCCCCAAAGCACTTCCCAAATATGACTTTAAATGCACCCTGTAAGGATTTTCAACAAATCGCTTAAGGCTCAAGTTGGTTTGTTGCAAACACAACATAATCCCTTTGTAAATTGTATGCAATATTTGTTATATTTTTATAATTATTATTCAATAGTACCTATTTTTTTAATTACCTTTTTAAAAGTAAAAAAAAAATTATTTTTTATCTCACTTATTTAATTTTTATTATCTAGCCAAATAGGATGTAAGTTCTTTCACACTACATGTGAAAGAGTTCGAGAGGTTGGCGATCAATATATATATATATATATTTATCTACCCTTACTGTTGGGCTAAGTTGGCTCGACAGACTAAAATGACCTAGCCCAATGGGATAGAATAGAATGACCTAACTATCCTTGAGGGTTTGCACTATAATAGCCCAATTGGGTAAAGGACCTTCACTCTCAAACTCACTTAGACTTTTGTCCTCAGCCTCCATCATCTTCTACTCTACTATCTCCAACCCTAGCCATGGAATTAATTTGAGCATTAGAGTTCACGACAGGCCCTTCTCTCCCTCATGGCTCTGACCATATTCTATTTTGCAGGACTTGAAGCTTGCCTACCATGTGGAAATGCACCTCCCTGGAGGCCGCCGGAATCCTCGTGGTCAGAAATGATTTTATCAATTCTCTAGTTGCAAATTCTATGGTTTATGATCTATTCTTGCCTGGGCGCCATGTGTGGATTGTTGAATTGATAAGCAAGATCCTTCCTCACTATGATGCTAAGATATAGTTGGTCTACTGTTGAGTAGCAGAGAAATAAAGGACTCTTCGTTATGGTTCTGTACCTAGCATGGAGTTCTTCTTGTTTATAAAGCTGCTAAAGGAATTGATGATCGAATGGAGGGTAGTAGTTGAGGATAGCAACGGCTATTTTAGTTCCTACAAAGATACGAGGAAATGGATTTAGGGTGTGCTGCTGCCATTGAACTACAAATTCTTTGCATGGAGAGCATGTGGAGAGATTCTTTCTGATAACACAAGCTCTAAATATATAATCTCATATTACCCATAAAGCATGTGTGTCTCTCATCCAAAGCTTTAAAGGTTGTCAACTTTTATAAAATGTTAATTATAATTGAGCTTTAATTACTTTCAAATTTCATACCAAATTTTACTTTTTAAAATATTTTTTTTTGTTTATTTGTAGGTTCCGTTGTTGATAAGGCGATGCTCTTTTTTTTTTTTTTTTAATGTTTTCAAATAGCAGCCAAAGTGGTATAGTTAACCCCAACAAGTCCCATCATCTGAATAATTATCTGTCATCACAATGAGCTACCCGAGTCTACCCTGAAATCAAATATAACCCTTTGATTTCTAGCTAGATTTCTTGAAGTATTTGTTTTCCTTTTACCGTAAAGAAAATAATTAAAAAAAGATTGAAATAAAGAATTCTTGGAAAATAATTACAGAGGAAGAGTAATTAGACAAAGAATTACAAAATCATGAAAGAAAAGTTAACCCTGGTGACAATTACTTTGATTAAACCAAATGCTGATTAATTGTGACAATGGATTTAATTACATTAAGTTTACACCGAATGTCAACAAATTGCAAGGCCTCAGATGGATTGGAAAGTTCGAGGGTCAAAGAAGATCTCGTTTCTTCAATTCTGATGCACAAGATTGCTTCAAAACTCAAGTCAGTAACATGTTGAAGTAGTGCCTCACGACTTGAGTACCATCTTATATCTTAATTGTTAGCCAATGTGGGACATATCACCAACCATAGAGCATGCCCATCTTAATTTGCCAAGGTACTGAGGCTCATATGAGGATTAAAGCTTCCCTATTTTGACTGTGATATTACTTCACGAATTCGATGTCCTCTCAAAATGAAACCTTTCACTTTTCTTCGTTCTTGCTTATATCATTGATCTTGGCCATCTGCAAATTAAGTAGCTCATGCACTCGGCATTTCAGCTACACCGGAAAAGCACAGACTTATATTACTGAATTTGATCAGAAAATATCAAATGCTTTATATGACGAAGGTAGTGGCATGAAAACGTGCATCACTTTATTTAAAGTGATCATGCTGAGATAGTGGGTAGAAAACTGACACTATTTAAAGCAATGGCTTTACACAAGCCAAATGAAGTATCAATGACATCTCAAGGTAAAAAATGAAAATAATGAAGAAATATGAAGATGACCAATATTGTTAGACCATTAAAGGTTATTTTTATGTCTTGGAAAATATTACTATACAATTTGTAAAAAGTGGTTATGTTCTCTTCTTCAATTCACTGTTTGAAAAACTCCCCCACATCTTTCATGGTCACTCTCTCAAGAAAGATATATCAGTAGGGAAGCATGGCATATTTGGTGGGAGGTGGGAAAGAGAATGGAAAAATTTTGAAAAAATATCCACAATATCATTCTAATCATTACTCAATAGTTCTTGTCCTTTTTTATAAATTTTTAAAATTACAGGCACAATAATTATTTCCCATCCACAAAATTATTTTTTTTTCTTTTCATCTTCATTTTTAATTTTCTGGTACCAAATAACTAATGAAATAGTGAAAGGCAGAAACTGAAGAGAATCTCACCTCACGAAGTCCTTGTTCTGTTTTTACAGAGACATGAATAGCTCCATCAGGTCCTGATTTCCGGTACTTTGACAGCTCAAGTTGTGCAGGATACGCATCTTCTGTCGCATAGAGGACTGGAGCCTTTTCCAACAGATCACATTTGGACACAACATCAAGCCACAAGTGTTCAGTAAATTTTTCTCTGATTTCTTTGTATATGGCAAACTGCAAAATCAACCATCATCAACTGAATGCCTTATCTTTTATCAAAAGAAAAACTATCAAAAACTGATCATTCCTCATCATTTATACACTCCCAACCCTGGTTCCTCAAAGGACAAGAAAATGAAAAAGGACAAAAGACAAAAACCAAAAACAAAAACAAAAAAACAAAACAAAACGTGAATTAAAGGGACTTTTTTTTTTTGGGAGGGGGGGGGGGGTGTTCTTCCTTTTTTTCCGTGGTGTAAACGAGATAGATGCACAGGCAACATTGTCACTAGTCTTAAGTCTATCTGAAAGAACGGAAAACTTCATCTACCAAACTGCATAATATACATAGACAAGCGTTAGGCCCCACACAAGATTTGTGGATCTTAGCAGCGGTTTTACGTGGACAATGTTCATTCTCAATCAAGTGTCAACATTTTTAGCAGAGGGAATTTTTTTTTTCTTTTTTTTCCTTGAGAGAAAATCTATATTTGTCAATCTCATTCTCTTTACAATCCGATACTTGTTAGATCTTATAAGTTGTTGTCTTAATTTCTCTCAATTTCAGTGTATCACTATGAAGTATTGGGTGCTTCTAAATTCAAGTCGTACCTGTTCCTGGTACTCTGGGTACTCCAAAATATGTATTATTATTATTATTATTATTATTATTATTATTATTATTATTATTATCTTAAAAAGTTTGATTTGAATACATATTGGATAAATTGTAAGTCTGCCTACAAACTCTTAATCTTAAATATCTGAAATTAAATATCATTAACTAAAAAATTATTAAAAAAAAAAACTAGTATATACTTCAATATCATATATTACTCTGACTGATTTTACTAAAGTCACATGAACTTTAAGATCAAATTAAAAAACTAAGATTATTATTTTGATTGATTATATATCACAAAAAGTTCATTATCTATTTTTATTGTTGTAAGAATTGTCATATATTATAAAAAATTATTTATTTATTTAGTATATATTGCCATAACTATACCCTATATTTTGAAAAAATTACTGTATCTCATACCCATACCTATGCAACATAGGGGTATAAATATGCCCAAAATGAGTATATGGTTGATCTCTCCCATTCCACTTCTTTCTTAACATTTAATTTCAAAGAAAAGAAATGATGAACACATTTATATGCTTAAATGGCAGAGAATGAAAGAACTCTTCCCTTAAGCATTGGAAAATCAATTGTTTCAGTCCACCTATTCCTTTTCCCTCTCCTTTAGTTCCCTAGAACTGAAATTTATAAACATTACAAAACCAATGAAATTTGCTAACCTCCATCTATATGTGAGGCTAATATCTTTCTAAGCATCTTCAGCAGACAAGTGATATTTTATATCTTACACAGCCACCCCCCAGTCACTTTCAGAAATTAAATTTCATCTCTTTCCCCACAAGTTTTAAAATCAAGTGTGGTAGGATCGTGTTGTTAAATTCAATCAAATGAAAATGAAAATAAGGTCATGTTATGCACCCAAGTTAAGAGATGTGAATCCATTTGTAGGAAATAATGCTGTAATGAATGTATCACTAAACATGTTGGTAAAAATCTTTTAGGCAGTGTAGTAAAAAGGGCGGCCCAGTGCACGAGGCTCCCACTAGGTGGGGTCTAGGGAGGGTAGATGTACGCAACCTTACCCCTGTTTTTTACAAAGAGACTGTTTTCAGTTTGAACCCGTGACCTCCAGGTCACTCGGCGGCAACCTTACCGTTGCGCCAAGGCTTGCCCTCCCTTCAGGCAGTGCAGTCAACTAGACAAATAATTTGAGTGGAATAGGCAGTGATTCTTCTAATAAAAGATTACAACTGTCTAATTTTACTGTTACCTGCTCCAGATTCCTGGGGTAGTGCTGAAAACCAAAAACTTGAAACAGGAAGTGATCTTTTTAATCTAAATTTGTACCCATCCTCTTTTAACAATGTTATTCCCCCCCTGCACAATAACCAAGCCTTGTTCACTTGGAAACCACCTGGAAGTCCCAAATTATCAACCATAACCACCAAGTCCTCTTCTTCAGTCTTGTCGGTTTGTGGCAGTGGATAAGTAAAACTCTTAACCTTTCCCCCCTAGAAGTCACGCCCATTGCTGTACATCCAAGAACAGGGTCTGCCCAACTTACGGAAGGCCTTATTTGGCTTTTCACAGGTTGGGTATTTGGGATCCAAATTTATCTGGACCTTTCAGTGATTGGGCCTTTGGTTTGGTCCATTCCTATCAAAGACACTAACCTGGTTATTATAATCTGATATGTCAGGGTTAATCCAGTTCATTGTCTTTTGGACCTAAAACTGGTGAAGCTTAGGCCCTAGACCCATCACACCTATATCCCTAAAAATCAGCACTCACCTTCCAGTTACATTCTCCACATAAAGAGGATTCTAAAAAGCATAAGTGCTCCACCGAAACAATCACTCTTTCACAAGATTATATGATTTCCCAAACTGTCATTCTTCAAAATCCTGATACCTAGCCTTAATGTCACTGGTACCAACAACCAGAAGTTTGCTATGAAAAATGGAATCTGCAAAACTAGTATGATACTGTGGCCTTCCTCCTTTGTTCCTTACTAGCCTTTCTTCCTCCGGATGACAAGAAGAACATGGTGCATACAGAAGACAATTAATAGCAGACCCAAACTGCCACCACCCGTTTCCAAAAGGAGCTGGTGGGATGTAAATAGAACTATGATTTGCTCCTCCAAAGAATTAAGTAACAGTGAGGAACAATCCCATAGAATTACATCTTTTCCCAACTATAAACTTTATTTGCCTCCTTGTATAACCACAATGACTTATTAATGTAGCAAATATCTTGTAAATTCTGTAACAAAGAAAGAAGCTTATGCTCCCATGACAATGGAATTGATGGCTCCTCTTTGACGTTCCACAACAATCATCCAAAATAAAATGAAAGGCTTTTGCCTCTATGATGGGCTCAAGACTGCTGCTAAGGTTTATAGTAGGAAAGCGGAAGTTAACTAAAGCAACTGAGGGAATTCAGACATACTCCAGAAAGGGAAAGAAACAGGGAATTTATAAAATTGATTCACACTAATTGATGGGAGAAGACAGCGGAGGAAAGGCAGGGACTTATTAGATTGATTTCTGGGGCAGTTAACAGGCAAATTATTAAGTTAATGGTGGAGAAATAGAAGGCTGATTGCTAACTGGTATGCATTATATATTGTTGGGATTGAAGGGCTGGAGGCATGGTGAAAAATCATCAGAAGGAATCCTAGGAGACTAGCCTCTTGAATGCTATAGTTCATTTTTCTCCTCTTTCACTTTTCTTCTACTACTGTACCCTGTAAGTTCTGCTCTTCCTCTTCTGCTTGTTTACTTACTGCTATATTATATAATACCATCCACTCCTTGCTGGAGCTGAGTGGCTTGCTGTACCAAGGTTGAGATTAATAGAAGTTTGATAGAGTTACATCACCCTATCACTAATTTCTTAACACCTCCCACCACTAATCTCACCAGAATAAACACAAATTCTATGAATTAACTAGGCATAGAGATAAGGAAAAAGCACGTTATCTTTCTCCATATCTGAAATGAAACAGCCCACAAAATAATTCCTTTGTTCAAAATAAATCAACAATAATTACATAAGATGTATAAAAAGAATTTCCCTTCTTGCATTATAACTTGAAAACTCTCTATGTGGCCACTGACAGAAAATAAGTTTCACATTACATTTCAGTTATTCTAATAATCAAGTTGTTATAGAAGCATGAAACATATAGTACCTGATCAGCAGGTGAAGTGCCACACTCGCCAGAAAGGTCATGAACATATAAAATTGCTGTTGGTAAATGTGAAAGGACAGCAAGCGTCAACTTTTCTAAATTGTTCCTGTCTTCTGAATATGCAAACCAGGAAGAGACAATGAAAAAAAATTGTTAAAAGAAAAAAGAAACTGATGGCAATTGATTAGATATAACTGATTGACTGGATAACTGAGATTCTCCACCAATTCATCACTGGGACACAAGTACCATATCCAACAACATGGAAGTTGCTTGTGGATTTTCAAGGACTCAATGTGCATTAGCTGCAGTTATCACATCCCATTCCATCCCTTTTAGACACCAGATTATTGAGAGCAAAACCCCCCTTCCCTTTCAGTCCTTCGGAAGATCTCCCAACGGGTGACCCCTATTGCCTCCCTAAACCATAAAATGTCTCCCATAATCATTTGCATTCCATCTGCAACTGGGATCCTAAAGCAAGATTAAATAGTAAAAGGATGCATCATGCATGCCTGAGTAAGAGTTGTTCCCGATTTGACCAACTAAAGAAAAGATGCACTTCCAAGTTCCAACCATCCAACAAGCCACCAGCTTACCACAGAGAGGGAAGCCCAATTAAAGACCAGAGCAAAATCTCAGATATAGAAACAAATATAAGCTGAAAAAGACAAGAAAATGACTACCCAAATTGATCACAACCAGACTGCTCTAAGCCAATTTAATCCTCAAACCAACAAATGATTAAAGGATCTGTAATAAAGAAAACCCCATCGATACATAACAAAATACCACTAAGAAACTAATGCTTCATGAAAGTTTAAGAAAAATAAATGAATGTTTAATTACCGTATTGTCTCCTCAATAGGCCTGGGGTATCTGTTACCTATAGTTGTGTCAGGTAAGTAATTAGAACAACAAGCATGGCAAAAGAAAAACCATAGAAAAACAAATAACAACCTATAGAAAATTCCAGACCTGAAACTTGTGATAGTTCAAAACAATATGACCTATAAGAATTCCTCTTGTTGTAAAGGGATAGTTACAAACCTGAAATGCAAAGGAATAAGAATAGAGTTAGTCAACATCTCTAATTAAGAAATACTAACATACTTTCACAAAAGAGAAATAATATCATGCAAATATGACATTTTGCTTAAGTCTCACGAAAAGCAATTAGGTAACCCTATTGGAAGTAGCCATATGAAGCATGTGGGAACAGAATAGTAAAGAACCAGGGGGCTAATGGAATTAAAACGTTGACCCAGGATCACCGCTGTCCATAACAATTTTTTCATGATTCAGTACATTTATCTCTGCCATGATTCTTTCATTCTTTTGTAGACATATGCTATGGACAATTGATTGACAAATTAGAAGGAGGAAAACTTTGTATCTCCTCCACTTCTCATTTCTCTCTGTCTCTATTTCTCGATATTATTCTGTTTGGTTTCCTTTTTCATGGTTTTGGAGATCATGAGATATTCTAGTATTAGAAAACCATGTGTGATTATCAGACTTTATTGCCTTCAGTTATTGTTTTTTTTAGTCAAAAGATTGTTTCTTATTTGGTTGTCCCTTGTATCTCGGTCATATCTGCTGTTCTTTTTTAATTTTTAAATGTCCTCATTTCATGGGATTGAGTGGCAGGTCATTTGTTGCCATCTATCCCTTATTTGTACCTTACTTTTCACAAGGGAATGAGAGCAATCGGAGTCTATTATACTTCTTCACATGGTATCAAAGCAGAAGCCTGATCATGTGAACAATATCATGGCAGATGAGAAAAAGAAGGACAACCAATGATCACTCCATCCTCCCTTGCATCGATACCTATGGTGGGTAACCAGAGCACACTCCAAATCACTCAACACAAATTGAACAGCACTAATTATAGGGAGTGGTTGCAATCTGTCTGCCTTGTTTTTGAAGGAAAGGGAAAGGTTGGATATCTCATTGGCACAAAGAAGAGACCAGCTAAGAATGAACCAGACTTTGAAACTTGGGTTGCTGAGAATGTTATGGCTATAGCATGGGTGATCAATTCCATGGAGAGCTGACTCTTGTGAACCTGTCTCTTTTACAAGAATGAAAAAGACATATGGGATGGTATGAAGGAATTGTATTCTGACATGAAGAACATGGCTCAGTGCTTTGAACTCTGTTCAACTATATAGAACACAAAGCAAGGAGCAATGAGGTCACAGATTATCATAACAAGCTCACAGAATTGTGGCAAAATATGGACCAATTCTATGAGCTGAATTGGGTGGTGCCAGAGGATGACCTAATGTATAAGAAATTGATGGAGAAGGAATGTGTCTTTGATTTCCTGTATGGTACCTTGACAAGGTGACAGGACGCATACTTGGTACCAGACCCTGTCCAAGTACACGAGAAGGATTTGCTATTGTCCACACAGAGGAAAGCAGGAAAAGAGTGATCAAAGGAGCCCCAAAGGAGATGGGCGCTAATGAATATGCTCAGAACTTTGCACTCGTGTACTCTCATGCAGAGAACTCTAACAAAAAAGGGGCAAAACTTGAAGGATAGACAATGGTGTAACTATTTGTCAGAAGCCATATTATACAAAAGAAACTTGTCGGAAGATTCATGGGAGGCCAAGAAATTGGGAACCACCTGGTCAGAGGGAGTCTAATAAAGGACTCACAGCCATAGCAGAGACAGATAAGATTGGTGGGCTGACACTTACTGCTGAACAGTTTGAGCAATTGAAATGTTTACTCAAGTAGGCTAGGACCATGATGCAGCCAGGTGGTTTCAACTGAACTTGCTTATTTGCCAAAGGGGGTAAAATATGTACAGCTCTCCCTCAGTCATTTTTGGGTCATTGAAGCCCTTAACCCGACCCAAAATACTGCACTTGGGTCAAGCAAAAGCCCAGATCCAAAGGAGGGAGGCGAGACAAAATCCCCAAAAAGCATTCCTTCTTCATCAACAAAGGGAGATGGAGTTTTTCCAAGGCTCACAAACCCAGAGTTCACTGAAATCAGAGAGGAAGGATTCTTTTTGGGCCTTGCTGAGAAAATTGGAGCAGCTTGTAAGAACCAAGAATGATAAGTTAAACTTCTTTTAATGGCAGAAGAAGAAGTGAAGAGGATGACAAAGACAAAGGGAAAAAGGCACCTAACTAGAAGCATGGAATTGAGAAAAATGGAGAGGAACTTGCAGTGATCCTCAAATTGTCAACATACTCTAGCCTCAGTCTCTTTTGAATGCTATAAATTTGTCACAGGATCCAAATCACCAGATCCATAAATTTGTTACAGGATCCAAATCACCAGATCCTGGGACTAAAGAGTACATTGGGTTAGATGATAACAAATATATTGGTGATCTCTGCCGGATTTTAAGGTAAAAGGATTGAAGCAAGGGAGAAATTTTGCATTGTAAACTGATATCCAAGAAAAAGCTGTTTTGAGATTCAGATGAAGCTATAGCAGATCCAAAGTTGGTGCAATTGTCCTATGTACAGTTGCAACATGCTTGTATTTTGGGTAATTATCCTGTTGGAAGGGATGATGCTACCCAACTATCAATATTGCAAATCTTGGCTGAAAATGGATTTGCTAGTGCACCTGAATCATGCACTGACTAGGATTCACTTCTGGAGGGATTTTGTTGATTTCCATTCACCTACGTGATTATTGCACTTTATTTCTTTCCATATATCATTGTTGTTTCTTTCCTTTTTCTGTTCGGTCAAAATGAGAGTTCTACGGTTTTATTTTTTCCTGTCTGTTAGTGCGTATATCATGGGATAAGAGAATCAGCCATTTATGAGGTTCTTCCCTATTTACTCTCCTATATTCTTCTATGTAATTCATGAAATAAGATTCCAGTACAACCGGAAGCAAGAGTCAAAGCTCTGATCTTGTTTTCTTGGAAAAATCTTTATGGTATTAGAGCTTCTCTGATCTAGAGATGATTCAATTTGGCTTTGGGCTGAAGACTGACGCAAATGAAAGCCAAAGCTCCATTATAAGAGCTCCGTCGTCCACCATGCAGCGCACCTCAAGGGTTTCCAGTGCCAAAGCCCAGGTACCCAATGAATAAGCTCCTGATCTGATCACGCCACACTGTTTGAATGGCCACAATTACCTCCAGTGGTCTTCAAGTGTGATGCTGTTTGTATGTGGGAGAAGCAAGGCTCAATATCTTACCAGTTCAACTGTTCAACCAAGTCCTGATGACCCAAAATATGTCATCTGGGAAGCTGAGAATAGTATGGTCCAATCTTGGTTGATAAATTCAATGACCACCGAGATTGGAGAGAACTTTATGTTATACAAGTCTGTGCATGAAGTGTGGGAGGCAGCTAGAGCAACTTACTCCTTAGTGAAAAATAAAGCAATCTTGTTTCAAATTGAAAGCTTTCTCCATGATTTCAAATAAGGAGAGTCAGATGTGACCCAATACTATAATGTGCTTGTTAGGCATTGGCAACAACTTGACCTCTATAAAAACCATCAGTAGACATGTACTGTAGATGCCAAATACTACAACACTCAAAAAAGAAAAAAGGGTGTACAAATTTTTAATTGGTCTCAATCTAATCTTTGAAGAGATCAAAAGCTGAATCATGAGTTTGGACCTTTTATCCACAATCCAAGAAGCCTTTTTTGAAGCTAAAAGAGAAGAAAGCTGAAAAAAATTACCATAGGTACCACAACTTCCAGCATTGTACCTGATAATTTTGCTCTAGTGGCTTGTTGATCTTAGATTGACAATCTCAAGGCAAAGAGGACTGGAAATTCTTGGTGTGACCACTGTAACAAATCAGGCCATACAAAGGACAAGTGTTGGAAGCTTCATGGGAAGCTTGGCAACATGAAGAATTGAAATAGACAAGGACGTGGATACATGGCAAGTACTGATGGAAAAACGCAACTTGAGCCTACTAGTTTCAGCAAGGAACAACTTGAAATTTTACAAAAATTAATTGGTACACAACTAAATAGTCACTTGAGCAGTGATGGGGCTGAGCTTGGTTGCCCATACAGGTAATCCCTCTCTTGTTATTAACTCTGGAGTGCAAAACAATACTACTGGAGTTGTGGACTCTGCGGCTACGGATCATATGATGGGTAATTCTCTACATTTTGAGAATATTATTCCTTGCCATGATAGTTCCCTTTTTGTTAAACTTGTTGATGGATTTCCATTTAAAGTTCTTAGTTTTGGTACAGTGAAACTATTTGACAAATTGGTTCTAAAGAATGTCTTTTTTGTTCCTAAATTGACATGTAACCTTCTTTCAATTAGCAAACTTGCCAAGGATCTCAATTGCCTTACTAATTTTTTTATGGTGGTTGTCAATTTCAGGACTTGGGAGTCAAGAGAGATGATTGGCAATGCTAAACAATGTGTTGGACTTTACTTGATCAAGGGAGCAAACAATAATACTAAGAGTGCCTTGACTACATGTACATTCTTTAATGAGTTAAAGCTATGGCATTACAGGAGGGGTCATCCTAATCTTAAGTATATGAAAAAGGTGTATCCTCATTTATTCAATAAAGAGACTATTGAATTTTATTGTGAAGTGTGTCAATTGTCCAAGCACACAAGAGCTTCCTATCCTACTCATAATCATATATCAATCCCCACTTTGACCTTCTACATAGTGATGTTTGGAGTCCTTCCAAAATCAAAACCATTACTAGGGCCAAGTGGTTTGTCACTCTCATCAATGATCATACTCAACTCACCTGGACTTATTTGATCAATGAAGAATTTGACATATCACACATTGTCAAGAATTTTTACCATCTCATTCAAAACCAATTCCAAATCACTATCAAAATTTTTAGGTCTGATAATGGAACTGAGTACTTTAACACTATCCTTGGTAGATTTTTGGAAGAAAAAGGGATTTTGCATCAAAACACATATGTTTATACACCCCAACAAAATGGTGTGTTTAAAAGAAAAAATAGACATCTCTTTGATATAGCTCACTCCCTCCTTATTGCTTCCCACATGCCCACACTTTATTGGGGAGAAGCCATTCTCACAGCCACTTACTTAATCAACCACATGCCATCTAGAACTCCTTAAGTTCATATGCCTCTTGCTCAATTCCAGAAAAATTATCCTACCATTACTTCTATTGCCTCCTCACTTCCTTTAAAAACATTTGAGTGCACCTCATTTGTCCATATTTATCAAGGTGGAAAACTTGAACCCCAAGCTCTCAAGTGTGTATTTGTCGAGCACTAAGCTACTAAGAAAGGGTATCAATGTTATTCTCCGATTACCAAAAAATTCTCTATTACTATGGATGTTACCTTTTTTAAGACACAACCTTACTTTGCCAAAATATCCATTCAGGGGGAGAGCAGGAGTGAATGTGTATTTATAGACATCCCTACTAAACTTGAACTTGTTTTTATCCATAAACAGAGCAAGAGTCAGGACAGTTAGCCTAGTCAACTCACCCTTGAGTTCCAAACATCAACCACAATTATTCAACTTGAACTTGAACCTGAACCACCATAACATGAATCCCAAAATGAGTTTCAAGTGTATAGAAGAAGGGGAAAAGTCAATAATTCTAGCACATTGCCTATTAAGCACTCCCAAGACCCTACTTTAAGTCCAAGTGCTCAAGACGAAGAAGCTGATTAGCCTAATCTCCCTACTACCTTAAGGAAAGGGGTGAGGTCTTGTACTCAATATCCTATTGGAAACCATGTTGCATATGATAAATTATCTAATGAGCACCATGCTTTATCACTAATATTGGCCATGAGAAGATCCCATAGAATATTCATGAGGCAATGAGCAAGTTAGGATAGAGAATGGCAATTCAAGAGGAAGTTAGTGCCTTGGAACGAAATGGAACATGGGTAATCACTGATTTGCCAAAAGGTAAAAAGCCAATGTGATGCAAATGGATCTTCATCATAAAATACAACTCAGATGGAAGCATTAACAGTTATAAAACAAGGTTAGTAGTTAAAGGTTTTACCCAAACATATAGGATAGACTATCAGGGGATTTTAGCTCCCATTACTAAATTTAACACTATTAAGATTATATTGTCTCTTGCTACTA
Source organism: Erythrophleum ivorense (assembly GCA_026724425.1). Taxonomy (NCBI): domain Eukaryota; kingdom Viridiplantae; phylum Streptophyta; class Magnoliopsida; order Fabales; family Fabaceae; genus Erythrophleum; species Erythrophleum ivorense. The sequence goes on along the minus strand of JAIUCV010000039.1, from coordinate 1,953,336 downwards.
ACCTTGATTGGACTTTTCAGCAATTTGACATCAAAAATGCATTTCTGAATGGTAACCTAAAAGAAGAGGCCTACATGGAAATACCCCATGGGATTAAATTTGAAAGTGGAAAGAACAAGGTTTGCAAACTTTACAAATCCTATATGGCCTCAAACAATCCCCTAGAGCATGGTTTGATAGATTTACCAATGTGATGAAAGGTTATGGATACACCTAAGGACAAGCTGATCACACGTTATTCACAAAGTTCTCTTTAGATGGAAAAATAGTTATCCTTATTGTTTATGTTGACGACATCATTGTTACGAGTGATTCTAAAGAAGAGATTGAGCTATTGATAGATTCTTTGGCCAAAGAATTTGAAATCCAAATTCTTGGTGACTTGAAATACTTCCTAGGTATGGAAGTTGCTAGATCTAAGAAAGAAATTGTTGTTTCTCAAAAGAAGTACACCTTGGACCTTTTACAAGAAATAGAGATGCTTGGTTGTACACCAGCTGATACTTTTATGGAAACTAGTTACAAATCAGAATTCAAGGTAGACAATGCTCCTGTGGACATAGGAAGATACTAACAGTTAGTGGGGAAATTGATATACTTATCACATACAAGACCTGACATATGCTTCCCAGTAAGTGTGGTCAGCTAATATATGAACAAACCTACCGAAGAGCACATGAAAGCGGTTTATAGAATCCTTCAGTACCTAAAAATGACTCCTGGTAAAGAAATATACTTCAAGAAGGGAAGTGAGAGAGACATTAAAATCTACACTGATGCAGATTGGGTTGGTTCCATAACAGACAAAAGGTTAACTACTGGGTATTGTACTTTTGTATAAGGCAATTTAGTGACATGAAGAAGCAAAAAACAAGTTGTAATTGCTAGAAGCAATGCTGAAGTTAAATATCGAGCATTATCTCATGGCATTTGTGAAGGCATTTGGCTGAAACGCATACTTGATGAACTTAAAATTCCCATGGAACGCCCTAAGAAGGTGTAGTGTGATAATATGGCAACTATAAATATTGTTAAGAATCCTATCCATTATGATAGGACTAAACATGTGGAGCTAGACTGAAACTTCATCAAAGAAAAACTTGACTCCGAGATCATTGAACTCATATGTACTCCATCTCAATTTCAAATTGCAGACATTCTTACTAAGGCCCTATCAAGAGTGAAGTTTGAATACTTAAAGAGCAAGTTGGGAATGCTAAATATCTATTCACCAACTTGAGAGAGATTGTTAGTTCCATTCAACCACGTGATTACTGCACATTATTTCTTTCCACATATCATTGTTATTTCTTTCTTTTTTCTGTTCGGTTAAAATGAGAGTTGTATGGTTTTATTTTTTCCTGTCCATTAGTGCGTATATCATGGAATATGTGAATCAGCCATTTATGAGGTTCTCTCCCTATTTATTCTCCTGTATTCTTCTCTGTAATTCATGAAATAAGATTTCAGCACAACCAGAAGCAAGAGTCGAAGCTCTGGTTCTTTTTTCTTAGAAAAATCTTCAAATTTCTACCTAGGCAAATTGCAATCACTAAAGTGAAACAGGAATGGGAGTTGGACATCCTTTCTTGTTATCATTCATTGGAAAATCTAACAAAAGATGATGAAAGACAACAATTCCTGTGCATATTGAGAACACTTCCTTAAGATTGATGATCCTATTGGACATTTGCTAGGACAAATAGTAATGGGCATTAACAAGAGAGGGGTTTATTGTTTTGGTCCAGTATCAGAAGAATATCTGCATCCAACTAAGTTAACAGATATAATGCAATTTGTTTGCAAAATTTTTTAAAATGTGAGTGGTAGGCATTCTTCACATTTTCCAATTTGAAACCAAGCACGGTGAAGATGAAATGTTGCTCTGTTATTCCAAAGAGCATATAAATGATGTGATGCTGCTCCGTTATTCTAAAGCACAATTTGTTGCTAGTGGTTTTTTGTAAATGGTGTGAATGGAGATCTTCCCAACAATTTTAAGCCCCCCAATATGGAATTATATGAAAGCCATTGAATCAAAATGGGAGCTTCAGACCAACTCCAACGTCTAATTCTCACTTTAAGGACAAGGTGAATTTTCTTCTCATTCAAGCAGCCCAAACTTACAGTAGGGGATTGACTGAAGGTCAAACACAATACACCAAGCTATATGACCAAAAGAAGTAGAGAAACACAAGATCAAAAAGGAGAAATAATGATGACAAAGTAGGAGAGGCAATTCAAGAGTAGATGGAAACGGGTATTTGAAGGGGAAACTGACTGAGAAAGAAGGGAAGGAATTTTCCAAAAGGGACTTGGGAGAGAGCTAGCCTCTCAAAAGATAGCATTTGTCCTGTGCATCTTGTTCTTCTTGTTTCTGCTTTTGTGCAACCATTTTGGTTGTTGTTGGTGTGTTTGAGTGCTTTGTTGCCACTTTCTTGTGTCTTGTGAAGTGCTTATATTCATATATTTCATATTAGAAGTATTCTAAGTTCTTTGTGTTGCCCCTAGTAGAATATCATGCGAGTTTGGAGCATTGTATCCACATGTCAAAAGCTGTAATTCTATCTTAACCTTCAATTTTAGTGTTATTATGTGCTGCCTGTGTTCTTTACTACATTTTAGTAGTGGGGTTCTATCCATTATCAACCAAGAAACATCAATAAGGTTTTTTTATGTTTTAATTCACTTTGTTGTATTGTATAGAATGGCTATGTATAGCTTTTGGAATGAATGAATTTTGCTTTGTAAACTAATTGTAGCTACTATGATGCGACGTGGATAAGCAAATTAGAATAGGGATTGCATAAAAATAAAATTATGTATTTTAAATTCTTTTCAAAATTAGCGAGGAAACAACTATGTCTATTGGTGAGAGGTGGGTGGGAGATTAGCTACTGATTAATGAAAATTTTGGGAGACATCACTCTATCCACACAAATGCTCCAAAAAATAATGAGAAAAATTTCCTCACTAATTAAGGATCCATGAATAGTGAGGGAATCATGGCTAGCCCATGTCGGGAATTTTTTTTAGTATCACTTTTCACCTAATACTTCATTTCCCTATCATGAAATTTTCACATCACAATCTTTATGCTTGAAAAATGCAACCACCACACCACTACTCCTTTTGAAGCACACAATTTATTCAGCTCATCACTTTTCTTTATAAAAGCTAAACAATTTCATGATATCGAACAAAGAATGGGCAAACATTTATTCAGCTCATCACTTTTCTTTATAAAAGCTAAACAATTTCATGATATCAAACAGAGAATGGGCAAACATAGTTGGACACGAAACTGATAGAACAAGTTTAGTTTGTTTTCGCATTAACAATAAGGATGTAGTGCCATTAAAATTAAGTGGTAACAAAGCATAGAAAGATCTTTGAAGCTAATGACAAAGAGAGCGAGGACAACTAATTAATTTAACTTATAAGGGGACTGAAAAAGCAAACAATAGAGAGAGCTAGGACAACAAGGCCCCATAATGTTGCAGTGCTTCTCAAACAAAGGGGTGCTAAAGATGAAAGAATGGGTCTTGAGTCATTGGCCTTGGCTGCTTGTAGGGCACAACACTCAGATTACAAGTGGAAGAAAATTGCAAAACCATGGTTTGAAAACTGGTTAACCATGGTTTGATCATTGCCACAAACCTGGTCATACCAAAAAGGTGTGTTGGAAGCTTCATGGGAGGCAAACAAACTGAAGAATGAGACACGTGGTTATATGGTGAGTAATGAAAATAAAATGTAGCCTAAATCCAATTTATTCAGCAAGGAGCAATTTGAATTATTGCAAATGTTTAGGAATCACAACCAATCCAATTCTGACAATGTGATTGGAACTAATATTGTTGTCCAGTCAAGTAACCTTTCCATAGCTTTAAGCTCCAAAGTTCATAAAACTATTGCTTGGGTGACAGGTGATTCTTCTTGTCTTACAAATTTTGCTCCATCTAATGAGGATTTAGTTGTGAAAATTGCTGATGGGTTACATTCTGAAGTGGCTAGTACTGGTATTAGTTATCTAAAAACTTGACTCAGCAAAATGTTATTTTGGTTCCCAAGTTGGCCTACAACTTATTATCCATTACTATGCTTTATAAGGATCTTAATTGTGTCACTAATTTCTTCTCTAGTGGCTACAAATTTCAAGACTTCGAGTCCAAGAAGATGATTGGCAACGTTAAGGAATGTGCTTGACTCTATCTAATCAAGGAAGAAAAAAAGTTCAATAAAATGGCTTCATCTACTTGTATTTCTTTTAATAAGCTTATATTGTGGCACCATAGGTTGGGACATACCTACTTTGAATATCTGAAAAGAATGTATCCACTCATATTTAATAAAAGATATGTTTATTTCAATTATGAAGTTTGTCAATTGTCCAAAAATACTAGAACCTCATATCTTGTATATAATCATACTTCTTCCTTAACCTTTTGCCTTAATCTATAGTGATGTTTGGGGCCTCTCCAAAATTAAAACCATCACAGGTGCTAAGTGATTTGTTACCTTCATAGATGGTCACACTAGACTCAGCTGGACCTACCTAATGAATTTTAATCTAAAGTACCCCACATTTTCAAAACAAAGTGCATTCTGGAGAGAAAGAACGGGCACCTATTAGAAGTCACTAAGTCTCTCTTAATTGCCTCAAATGTCCCTAAAACCTACTGGGGGAAGCTATCCTCATTGTTACCTATCTCATAAATAGAATGCATTAAAAAACTTCAAAATTCCAAAGATTCTATGACAAACTTCTTCAAATCTATCCTAATACTCAAATTTTTTCCACCTTACCTCAGAAAATATTTGGGTGTTTTTTGTTTATATTAATCATGGAGGCAAGCTTGACCTAAACTCCCTTACGTGTGTGTTTCTCGAGTACTCTTCCACCAAAAAGAGCTACAATTGTTGAGTGTGAATCTCCCTCTAAATAGGGATTTTGGAGAAAAAAGGCTAAGTTTCAAGGAAAGTGACATCCATTGTGATGTAAAATTTGAGTGTTTGGGTAATAGCACTTGTAGTTGTAGCTCTTTTAGTGAGTAACCAAGAAAGATACATTTATAGAAGGTTGGATCAAGTTTCCCTCTATGATAGACATGAGCAAAAGAGGTGCATCCAAAGATTTTGAAGTAGATTAGATATGGTGTGGGTGTTGGGATAGATTTTCAGGAGCTGATTATAGGATGTATGGAATTTTAAGTTTTGGATGGCATTCAGTTTATGAGATAGGTGGCTGTCAAGATGGCTCTCCCCAAGTAGCTTTTAGGAACATTTGAGACAATCATATGGGACCTAGCAACTTTTAGAAGATGTCTGTTTTTCCTCTCAAATACTCCGTTTTGTTGAGGACTTTCTACACATGAGCTTTGATAGATTATGCCTTTTTCAGTTGAGAAATCACCTAGGACAGAATTGAAGTTTTGCCTTCCAATTATCAATTCTAAGGACTTTTGATGGATGTTTGAAATTGATTTTGATATAGTGAATAAAGCTTTTGAAATTATTGGATACCTTTAATTTTTCTTTCACAAGGTAGGTCCAGGTGAGCCATGAGCCTAGTTTAATCATCTATGAAAGTGAGAACCACTTAATCCCAATGTTGTTTTTTATTTTTTAGGGTCCCCAAACATTGCCCTGTGAATTAATGCAAAAGGTTTGGATAGTGTGAGTATTTGAGCTAGGTAAGAAGATTCAACGTGCTTAGACAACTAGCAAACTACATAATGAAATAGAGGAGAACTTTTATTGACTAAATGTGGGTACATTTTTCTCATATATTCAATGTTGTGGTGTTCCAATCTATAGTGCCACAATATAGTCTCATTAAAGTAGGTGCTAACAAAAAGAGCACTTTTATTTGACTTGTCAACTTCTTGAATCAGATGAAGTCCACCACTCTTTTTTAACACTATCAATTTGTTGGAGATTGTGCCCTAGGCCAATCATTGTATTGCGAACATTGTTTTTATTATGAAATAAGAGTTTTCTTTTTATTACATTATTATATTATTTGCATGTTTATATATAATAATATCCATGGATAAATCATTTTTTTGAATTATCCAAAATATCCCTAATCAATCATCCTTGTGGGAACAACGATGAATTAAGATTAGTATGATTTTGATTAATTAAGTGTTAATCATGTATGATGATATGAATCAAAATCATAGGCGTGTGTTAGAGAACAGAACGTTGGATAGACCCATTATGAGATAAACTACATGGATTAGGTCATAAGTTTATCTCATATATAGGTTGATCCCTTGGACCTGAGATCACCATAGATTCCTACATGAAGGACACTGTACTTTGGCATAGTTTAATGTCACCTTTGACCGGGTGATTATAAAGACTATGATCAGGTATAATGGAATCCATGCAGAGGAAAATGAGTGGTCAAGATGGAATTTGTCCCTTTAATTAATAGAGAGATATCTCTGGGCCCCTCGATGAGTGTGATTGAGAAATGCATGGTCATGCTCAGATGGAAAGGGTTCCATCTTATATCAGTTTGCTCGAAGATCGAGAAAGTTATCATCGAGCAAGTTGAGGATGACATTTCCATGTCTCATACTCGATTTAGATATCATGTGACAAAAGGGATATGATAGGGTTATAAAATAGGTTACATCGGATCACCGATTCCATATGATTTGGGTAGTCACAATGTCTTGCTAGAGGCCGCTTGTGATTTGTGAGTCAAACAGTGCAGTTGACCCACTGCCAACATCATATGGGCCTGCAGGGTCGCACACAAGAACGGATCAACTCGGGCTAAAATGTCCATATTCATTGAATCAGAACTGTGTCTAAATTCAATGAATATCTAGGAAGGAGGAATTATTTATATATATATATATATAAATAATTAAATGTGAAATATATTATATATATATGTATATTATATTTGATATTATATATATATGTATATATATATGAATTAATTTAAATTTGATTCTATTAAATAGATTTAAATTTAAACTAATCAGATAATTTAAATTAAGCTCTGAATATTGTTAGTTTAAATTTAAACTATAAGATAGATATGAATTTAAACTAATAGATATATTTAATTAATTTTGATTAATTAAATATATCTGAAACTCTATAAATAAGGGGTTTCTATATCAGAAGCTAGAGCGAGAGTTGACTCCAAAATCCTTAGAGAGAGAGAATCGTACGGATTGTACGGACACTCCAAAATCCTTAGAGAGTGACACCGTACGGGGCACCGTACGGAATTGTACGAAACGTCGTACAGACACTGTACGGACTGTACGCAAATTGTACGGGGACATGCTGCTAGCACACCGTTTGAGTTGCTGAACTCCGTTCGTGTGGATACCAGTAGAGGGAGCTGATCTGCGGTCAGTTCCTGTGATTCAAACAGAAAAAAATAACAAACTCAATCGACAGAAAAGGTAATTCTCTGAACCTATTCAGTTTAAACGATTTTGACGGATCCTTGGTAGGAATTGGAATAAAATTTTTTAAACGTTTCCGCTGTGTGCCTCTCATAATTCCCAACACAATCATCTTCCTCGACTCCAAGTCCTGAAATTTACAGCCATTGGAGAAGAGTTGGTAATACAATTAAGATCCTTAGCTATTCTACTTGTTGATAGTAAATTACAAGCCAACTTAAGAACCAATAGGACATTTTTAAGGATTAAAGTATCTGATAACTTCATTGTACCAACGCCAGCAACCTTTGAGTGTGAACCATCAGCTATTTTTACTCTTCATTACAATGAACAAAATTATCAAGGCAAGAGGCATTACCTGTTATATAACCAATGGCTCAAAGATTTCACTATCCAAGCCATGTTTGTCTGAGCTTGGGAATTTAATGCAATGGAGTAATTACTTGATTGTGCCACTATACCAACTCCCATACTGTTTTCAAGGGGATTATGAGTTACAAACATCCTCTGCAACAAATCCAATTGCTCCTTGTTGGACAAAGTAGCCCCAATTGCCAGTAATCTTCACTACTCAACATATAACCATAGGTTTCTTGCTTTTGTTTCCCTTAAATGTAGCTAGCCTCCCATGCAACTTCTAACAAACTATTTTGGTATGGCCAGCCTCATGACATTGGTCAAACCAAGGTCTTCCTTGCTTCTTGAGTTTGTAATCAGTAGGTTGTGCTCCTTTAACAACAAGGGTAGAAGTTTTAGAGAATATAAGAGAGTTTTGAGGTCCTAGAATCAATCGTTTCCTACTCTCCTCCCTCTTAAAAGCTGAAAAAACTTCTCCAAAGGTTGGAAGCGGGCAAGATCCCATAATCCTCCCCCTAATCTCTTCATAATTTGAATTTAACCCCAGGAGAAATTTATAAATTCTCTTTTTTGTGACTTGCTTGAAGTAGGTAGCATCAGCTACACAAGACCATTTGTAAGTCTCTCAGAGATCAATTTGTTGCTAGTACTTTGTGAGCGTGTGGTATTGAATGACTCCCATCTCTCCTTGTCTTAAATCATGGATAAGCCTTTCAATCTTGAAGAAAAAGATAGGATTTTTACTAAATAATACTCATCTTATTTGAATTGGGTAGAGAAATACAAATCAAATAAGAATTATAGTTGGCAAAAACAACTATAGAAACCTGTTACAAGAAGAACCAAAAAAGGAAAAAAAAAAAAAAGCGAATACAATCAGAAATTAAGAGGGAAAAAAACATGAAAATAAATAGCGAACTTTAATCCCTTAAATATAGAAATTAAAGATGCAGCCAAAAAAAGAAACAATAATAGCTAGAAAATTAAACTAGAATCTCTTACACCAATGGCTAACAGAGAAAAATGGACAAAATCAAATCCCATTTACCAACACTCCCCCTCAAGTTGGGAAATAAATATTAATCATCCCCAACTTGACTCCAAGTTCTTCAAACCTAATCCTAGTAAAAGCTTTAGTGAGAATGTCAACAACTTTAAGACCAATAGGGATATGAGATAGAGAAAATAGACCATTATCATTTTTTTTTTGATAAAGTGCCAGTCTATTTTAACATGTTTGGTTCTATCATGTTGAATAGGATTTTTGGCTATGCTGGTTACAGCCAAATTATCACAAAGGATCTTAATTGGTCCATCACAATTGATCTTTAATTCCTCAAGTAATCTTTGTATCCATAAGCCTTCACAAATGCCTTAGGATAAGGCTCTAAACTCAACCTTAGCATTGCTTCTTACAACCGCAAATTGTTTTTTGCTTTTCCAAGTAACTAAGTTTCCTATGACAAAAATGCAATACCTGGTAGTGGACCTCCAACTAGTAATAGATGTGATCCAATTTGCATCACAACATATTTCCACATCTCTTTCAGTACTTTTCTTGAAGAAGATACCCTTACTAGAGGTCATTTTTAAATATATGAGGATCCTATAAGCAACCTCAAAGTGGACTTTAGTCGGTATACTTATGAATTGGCTGATGACACTAATAGGCAAGCTTATATCGGGGCTTGTGTATGGTAGATAGATTAGCTTGTCCACCAGTTTCTAATATCCTTTAGTGTCAATAGGAGGGCTATCTTGAACAAACTTAGCCTTTTAGTCTACTTCCATATGGGTTTCAACTGGTTTGCATCCTAACATCTGAATCTCATGAAGGAGGTCAAGAGTGTACTTCCTTTAAGAGATGACAATGGCTTCCTTAAATCTAGCAACTTCCATACTTAGGAAAAGCTTTAGTGTCCCAAGGTCCTTGACTTCAAATTCTTCAGCAAGGGCCTTTTTTAACTTGTAAATTTCATCAGTGAAATTACCTATGACTATTATATACATACACAATGAGAAGAGATACTTTTCCATTAGATGAAAATTTAGTAAATATGGTGTGGTCTCCTTGGCCTTAAGTATACCTTAGGTTTTGACTGCCATGGTAAACTTCTCAAACCAAACTCATGGAGATTGTTTGAGTCCATAAAAAGATTTTTTAAGTTTACATATTTTACCATTACCTTTGGTATCAAAACTTGGAAGCAAGGCCATGTAGACTTCTTTCTCTAAATCATCATTCAAAAAAACATTTTTGACATCAAGTTGATACAAGGACCAATCAAGGTTAGCAGCAACAGATAACAAAATTTTAATAGTATTGAAATTGGTCACTGGAGCAAAGATTTCTTAATTGTCAATCCCATGGGTTTGGATGAACCTTTTTGTTACCAATCTAGCATTATGCCTGATAATGCTCACATTGCATTGTATTTTATGTTAAAGATCCATTTACAACTAACCATCTTCTTACCTTCTAGTAAATCCATAATTTCTCGAGTGTCATTCTTTTTTAGGGCATTCATTTCCTCATTAATAGAATTTTTCCATTCTTCTTGCTTGAAGGCCTCATGGATATTCTATGGAGCACTATCACGAGAAATCTTGGCAATAAAAGTTTGGTAAGATGGTGAAAGTTTATTATAAGCTACAAAATTCTTGATAGGGTGTTTATTGCAAGCTCTTACACCTTTCCATATAGCAATAGGAATATTTAAATCATTAGGTTGAGGAGTTATATCTATACTTTGGCTGGTAGCAATTCTGTTTTCAGGATTAGCATAAGAGGAAATGCCTTGCTCAAGAGTAAGACTAGTCTCTATCTCATGGGTTTTCTTTCTTCTAGTATAAATAATGATACCTTAATGATGATTAGCCTCAGGTCATCATGGGTAACAGCAAGTGTATTGTTTTTGGTATCAAGAACAATACCAATGGGGATAAGGAGTTAAGGTTCTTTTATGAAAAAGTTCCATTCCTCATGATGGTTCATGTTCTCCCCCTGAATGGACACTTTTGACAAATAAGGTTGATTCTCAAAGAAGGTGACATCTTTGGAAAGAAAAAATTTTCCTAGGGTAGGAGAGAAACATTTGTACCCCTTTAAAGATGGGTAGTACCCTACATACACACATTTGAATGCTCTAGGATCATTTGTTTGTGTTGTTTAGGTGAACAAAGGCAATACACCCAAACACTTTGATGGGTAAAGAAGAGATGATTTGTGTGTAAAGGAACTCTTTGAGAAAAGTAATGTAGGGAACCTGGTAGTTTAAGGCTTTAGTAGGCATCCTATTGATGAGGCAGGAAAAAGTTAATATTGCTTCTCCCAATAATATTTTTGGAACATGAATGGTAAACTTGAAAGACTAAGCAACCTTAAAAAGATGCTATTTTTTCTTTCAACTAAGCCATTTCGTTGAGGAGTATGTATATAGTAGCTTTAGCGGTGGATGCCATTCTTGGGTAAATAGGTACCAAGCTAATTATTAATGTATTCCCTACCATTATCCAAACAAAAAATTTTAATAGGAGTTTGAAATTGGGTTTGGATAAAATGGTGCCAGTTTTTGAAAATAGTTGGTACCCTCGGCTTTTTCTTTCATTAAATACACCCACATCACTCTAGATAAACCATTTAACACCCAAATGCCCTTGAACTTTGGAAGGACCCTAAAATCACTATGAATGAGTTGGAAGGGTTGAGATGGTTTATAACTTTGGGGTTGAGAAGTAGACTTAGTGGATTTGGCAATTTGATAGATTTCACATTCAATAGTAGCAAAATCTTGATTGAATAATTCAAGATACAAGAGTTTCATGTATTGGATATTAGGATAGCCTAAATGATAATGCCATAACAATAAGTCAGCACTTTTATTAGCATTGTACCCAACTTTGTTGTCATATGTCATGCCCATAAGATAAAACCCAGCCACTTCCTTAGCATTCCAATCATCATTTTGGATGCTAAGTCCTACAAAATACATTCACCATCCAGAAATTGAGCAATGCAGTTGCTATACTTTAGCACTTTACCAATAGACAGCAAGTTGCATTTAAGACTTGGAACTAGAAGTACATTTTTTAAGAGAAAATGGTCAGATATTCTAGTAATATCCAAACCCATGACATATGCAATAGTACTATCAGTTATTTCTACTTCTAAAGGTGTGGTGCATGGGGGTGAATTACTTCAAATAAAAATGAATTATTTGTCATGCGATCACATGCCCAGACTCATTTATCATGTGAATATTCAAGGCAAAGACTCTACTTAACTGGGAAATTTTCCCAAAAAATTAATTACCCTTCGAAGGTTCATTTGTGGTGGAATCTTGGCTAACAAAGAGTTTTTGGAGGAGATCAAGCTGTTCACAGCTAAAGATGGCAGTTTCGGCAGCAGCACTATACCCTTTGGTTTCATTTTTAGGCTGCGATCCAAGGTTAGAAAACTTGCCATGCAACTTCCAACATTTTTCCTTGGAGTGACCAGATTTGAGGCAATGTTCACACCAAGCTCTGCCCTCCCCCTTTCACTTCTTGTTAAAATTTTGTCTAGATGGACCTCTAACGGCTAAAGTAGAGTGCTCAACACTGTTTTGAGCACTTTGAAGTCCATGGAGCAACTTCTTGCAACTTTCCTCTCTCCTTACTTCTGAAATAGCTTCACAAAGGGTGCAAAAAGGTTTAATTCCCATGAGCCTCCCACCTACTTCTTCATATTTGTCATTAAGACCAAACAGAAATTTGAAGGTATGTTTTCACTCTACAATTTCTTGTAGTTGGCTGCATCCTCATTGCAGTTCCAAGTAGTGATCTCAAAAACATCAAGTTGCTGCCACTATTTCTCGAGAAGTGAGGCATACTAGACCACAGTTAGTTCCCCTTGCCTTAGGACATAGAGAACCCCCTCAGTTTCAAATAACTCCACTGTATTCTCACTAGTGGAGTAGGTTTCATAGGTAGCTTCCCAAATTTCTTTAGCGGTTTTGAGAAGGATGAAGTTCTCACCAATGTCTAATGTTATGGAATTAATTAACCAAGACATTACCATGTTTTTTTCAGCATCCCAAACAAGAAATTTTGGGTAAGAGGGACTCAGTTGAGGTGTGACTCCTGTGAGGTAGCTATATTTTCCTTTACCCTTTACATACATTAGGACACTAGAGGACCACTGTATGTAATTATTTCCATTGAGCCTGTGCCCAGAAATGATCACTGGTGACTCGCTGGAGTTGGGATGGGTAGGCAACCCACTGTTGCCAGAAACCACAGAAGGATTAGGATTGCCCATATTGGTGCCCAAAGTAGAGGTATTCAACAGCTTTGGTGTTCAGGGCCCTTATACGGCCAAAGGTGATGGGAGGTGGAAGAGACATAGCTCTAATACCATAAAGAAAAAAAGAGGATTTTTACTGAATAATACTCATCTTATTTGAATTAGGTAGAGAAATACAAATTAAATAGGAATTATGGCTGGCAACAAGAGCCATAGAGACTCATGACAGGAAGAACTAAAAAGGAAAGAAAAGAACTCAAATACAATCAGAATTTAAGAGGGAAAAGACCAAAAATAAATAGCTGATTTTAAACCCTTAAATATAGGAATTAAAGATACAGCCAAAAAGAGAAACAATAACAACTAGAAAATTAAACCAGAATCTTGGACAGCAACGGCTAGCAGAGATGAAGGGACAGAATCAAATCCCATTTACCAACAAATCTCAAACAAAAAGGTTGTATTCTCCACTGAAGAGTAAGTCTCCCTAGCTGCTTCCCATATTTCTTGTGCTCTTTAACAAGGAAGAAAGTTTTCTCCAATATCATTTGTCATGGAATTGGTCAGCCATGACATTATGTAGTTTTTAGCATCCCAAATCTTAAATTTCGGGTCACTAACATCGGGTGGAGGAGAAGTACCCATAAGGTAATCAACCTTGCCATTTCCCTTTACATACATCAGAACACTATGGATGACCACTGAAGGTAAATATTTCTGTTAAGCCTATGCCCAGTGATGACAGGAGGAGTGGCCTTGTGAGCTCGCCGGAGGAAATCCCACCTCAAGCAAAGAGCTCTGCCCCTCCTGTTTTTCAGTATTCAAGGCCGAGACATGGTCAAATATGATAGAGGGGTGATTAGGCATATTGTTGCTCCAATACCAAGTGAAAAGTCAAAGTGGAATGACTCTCTGGTTCAGTTTATTATTCTATAGGGTTTGAAATACATAAATAGACATTGAAGCTGAGAAGTCAGCCATCAGAACCCCTAGAATCAGCTAATCAAACTGATTTGAATACATGATATCAGCAAAATAAATGGAGATGAAAACAGAAATATATGATGACTAATTTACAGCTAAAAGACAGGAATAAAAGAAATAAAACAAGTGCACAGCCACTTGCTCAGTCACGTGAAACACCAACACATCAAAATAAAAGAATGTACTTCAGCAGGATCATAACATAGCATGCCAAAAAGAAAAGTCAAGGATTCAGCTGCACACCTCAGGCTTTCCAGTAGAAAGTACACGGACCAAAGAAGATTTTCCTACATTAGGAGCTCCAACAAGGCAGAGTGTAGATATTTCCAGGTTGATTACAGGCATCGCTCTTAAAGTCTGTAAGGTTTATTATCAGCCACATGTCATGAGTATAAGCTACACAATAGCACCTTAAAAATAAAAAATAAAAGTTGAGTTTCAAACTCTTCAAACAGGGTTAACACTGAGCAGAACATTCACAAAGCTTATCAAGAAACAGACTGTCATACCACTTCTAAAACTTGTCAAGCACTACTCCTTTTTCCTAAATATTATCATTATATGGAATCTACAATAAAAAAACTTATTATATGAAATCTCAATAATGCATCCATAATTTTGCTACGTTGTCACTATCCATCCATTCATTTATACACAAGACAAATCTTATGCCACACATAAAGAGCATATTTTATCTGATAAGTTCAATGGCTTCAGGAGCAAAAAGGAGCACAAAGTTTTTTGGCATTATGCTTGTTTTGCTGGAATGTGGTGTCTATGGCTAGAAACCTAGAAGGGAATGCAGGGATTTTTTCTTCAGAAGTTTCTCATGTCACATAATTGCGACAGATTTTTTTTTTTTTTGGGCACCCTAGGGGGTTGGGGGGAGGGGGGAGGGTTTCTCCTAGATTTAGCAAGGGATCAGCAGCCTCTTTTCAGCTAATGATTGTTTAGTTTTTTATTTATTGTTTAGGACAATTCTTTGTCCCCCATTGTTGTATTGTGATAGGACCCAAGGAGGCATGGAGAACCCACTCTTAAAGGCACACTATGAAAGAGAAAGAACCACTTTCCTTAAGTACCAAACTAAGCATCCCATACTACTCGATATGGGATTTAAGGATCCTAGACTGTCTAGTCCCTATCATAGCACTGCCCTAATACACTGTCAAAGGGGAAGAATCACTATCCTTAAGTACCTCAAAGCATCCCATACTACTCGATTTAAAACTTAGGCATCCCATACTATCTAGTCCCTATCATATTGCTTTTTGATGGAGACCAGATTCCAAAATAGAAATAGTGCAAGAAAACAGAGTAGTAAAGATATAGGAAAAAGAGATATATATCATGATTGAAAAGTTGTCAAAATACAAACTCTAGCAAATGGAAATTCTGCCAAGCCACTAGATGAAAGAAGACGTAGAAAAGGAAAAAGGTTTCTGCATTTTGAGACAGCTACAGGTCTCCACCAACAAATCACCCAGATTCTGCCCAACTCCTCTTACCCTCTATCTATCCTCTTCTTATTTACCATTCTCTAACTAACGTCTTTTGGAAACTCCCACTAACGGCTAACATGTGTCCCCTTGGATTCTTCACCACCAATTCCAGCCATGCCCTCACAGCCTGTTAGGCCCTCAATCCAAATGCCTATCAAAGAAGGTCTTTTGGTAATGTTTTATCTCAGGCCCATGGGATAGGTGGCCCAATAAGGAAAAACCAAGAGCAGAACAGAATGAACAGGAAGAAAGCAATAACTTGCCTTTGGAGGAAAATGGTTAGAGGAGAGAGAGAATGGAAGAATAAAGGTTAGATTAGAGGCTGGCAGGGAAGAATTAGGCAGCAAAGACAGTTCTGACATCCTCGAAACCGTCAACTTGGTATTTCTTTTCTCTTATCTACTGCTATTTCCTCATGTTTACTGGTTTTTTGCTATATTTCTGACCTATTTCTAGTAAGGATTTTGTGAGTAGCTTGCTAGGATAGTGTATCCTAACACAGCCCAACCAGGTTTTCTTGTTTGGGTGGGGGGGGGGGGGGGGACCAACAATACCCCCTCCTTGAAGTTCACCTTGCCTTCAAGGTGAGAAGTTGAAATTATGTCAGGTGGCTTCTCTTCACTGTAAAACAGCCCCTCCATTTCTTCTAATTCATTAATATCCTCTATTAGCACCAATATGTGCAAGTGGTCATTTCAGCATAATGATTGGCCCCAATTTTTTCATCACTTCAGAAGTACAGTTCCCTCCTTCGCACCAGCTCTGTGCCCATTAGTCTCTGGTAACCATTGTTGTTCTTCTTTGGAGAAGACAATCCAATTTTATTCCCCAACCCTTTGTTGACTGTTGGACTTAGCCGGACTAGCTGGGCTGAAAGTTTAGGTAGTTTTTTTGGGGTCAAAGGAGCTAGAGATACAATGATAACTCCCTAATTGCCCATTGGTTTTATTGTCTCCACATAGATCTCACGAGCCTCATCCAAGACCATATTCTTTCTTCTATTTAGTGGGCTAGGTTCATTAAATGTTTTAAGCTAGCAACCCAGGTCAATCTCACCAGTTCACCTCATGCTGTATTTACTCCTTCAACCTGTTTTTGAAAGGCCCTAATAGCATACATTCAAAGCTTCATTGAGAGGAGCAGAGACAAGCTCAAACTTCTCCCCAATTTCAGACACGGTGGTTTCTTGCTTTGATGTCAGGCTTCACAGCCATCTCCTTCCTGCAACAGCTGGAACCTGTCCAGCAACTTCTCCCACATGAATCCACTGGTGTTCTGGTTTCAATCCATTGGAAGTATTTTAAAGTCTTCCCTTGAGCACACCATTGCTGTGCTCACCTCATTTTCCAGCACAACATTAGATAGTGTTCAACCCAATACAGCCAATGGCTGCCAGCCAAGTGGGTCTTCGCTAGAAAACAAGCGCAGTTTAAGCCCTCAATAAATAGCATCTCCTTCTCCATAATAGGCCCACTGGCAACCACTTCCACAGTATCACCAGATCAGGTGCCACCACCTCCTAGTTCTTTGCATTTTTCCCAGAGTTATTCCTTCTTTGTGTTCATAACTCCAGCACTGCCTCTCTGATGTCCAGCATATAATCCCTCAAAATTCCTACATCCTCTTGGATCACTCCCAAATCCTCCAAAATATCAATTCTCCCTTCCATTATATTATTCACCATTCCCCAGTCTCACTGCTCTGATCCAAATTATGGAAACCAAATTCCAGAATAGAAATAATGCAGAAAAACAGAGTAATAGAGGTATGAAAATAGAGATGCATATCTGAGTTTTGATAGTGAATCAGAATACAGACTCTAGCACTAGAAATTCAGCCAAGCCAATAAATGAAAGAAAACTCACAGAACAGGTTTCAATAACTTCAAGACTGCTAGAGGTCCTCTGCCTAGCTCCTCTCTACCCTCGACCCCTTCTTATTTACCATTCTCTAAACTAACCTCTTCTTGACACTGCTATTAATAGCCAACATGTGTCCCCTACCTCCTGGATTCTTCTCCACCTATTCCAACATGGCCCTTGCTGTGCATACCAGTTTTTTCAATTGGGGAGTCCATCATTTTCTCTTCTCATCAATGTATTATTTTCTATTTAAAAAAAGATAAAATTAAACTGAAGAAAAAGATACAGCTAAATTCATTGAATCTGAAAAAACAATTTTTATATACAAAAAAATTTCCTGTAGACTAGATATTGTGTATTTTTTTTCCTAGAAAAAGAATTTATTGATGAGAAGAGAAAAGCAATACAATAATCAAGGACAAGTTATGGACTCAACTAGCTCACAAGAGCTTTCCAATACCTTTTTGTAAACCCCCCCCCCCCCAAAAAAAAAGAAAGAAAGGAAAGAAAACATTTGCTGAACCCTACAGAGTCCATGAAAATAATTCTCGCCCAAATAATACATGATGGAAGAAAGTTCTTATTAAAAACTCTCATGTTCCCTTCTAACCAAAGACACCTCAAATCAGCCAAGCCAGCACACTGCCAAAGAAATTTATGCTCCTTTTTCTGATCAAAACCAGTGAACTTTATGGCTAAGAAAACCTGCAGATTAGCTAGACAAACCCAGTGCTCCTGAAAAAAAAAAATACCAACAATCTATTCCAAAGCTGCCATGCCACTTCACAAAGCAAAAACAGATTATTGTTTGGTTCTATATCTCAACAACACATCACACAAACATCTGGAGATATAGCCGTAGTGGGCCTTCAAGTTTGAAGCAAATCATTTGTATTATTTTTACGAAGTACTGCAGTGCAAACAAATGCCTTCACCTTAGAAGGATTATTGCTTTTCCAAAAAGATTTGACAAAGAGAAACAATGTTCATTTAGACTTCAAATCAAAAAATTAAAGACGAAAGAATGGTGTAGCAACCCAAAGAATCCAAACTCCAACTCCTTCTATTGGGCAAATTAGAAACACAAAAGTGAGGAAGGATTTCCAACAACAAAGCAAGATTATCAACAATTCTATCATTTACATTTTAGAGAACTAAAAATTCCATGAAGATTCATTAAATTGATTGGTTAAAAAAATCAGAGATTGGAGCATTATGAAAAGTAGATATGCGATATAGAAGACAAAACAATTGTGAAAAAGAAAAATTCCCAATCCAATCGTCCTCCCAAATACCTTGGCAATGCCCAACAAATCATCAACAACTTTCCCTTCTTGAGCAAAAATATCTTCAACTTTTTGAATGCCCTTCAATAAATATAAAATGTAAGAATCTTCACAAAAATTAGAAACCAGATGTTCCCGATAAGATATCAAGCACACCTCTTTCAGTCTTTCCTCAGCTTCTCTCTTTGATGAAGACTGTTACATGACATCATGATATCAATTATGTTAAGAAAAGCATGGCAAGAGAAAGCACTAAAGTAACAAAATGTCTGTATAAAGAGAAATATCAGACTATTCCATCTTACAGATTTCAATATTAAAAAAAAAATTTTGATAGAGCTGACTTTTGACCAGCCAACAAAACATTAATTTTCTAAAAGAAAGCAACATGCTCAAACAAAAACTAAAAGAAGATATATTGAGCAATGATTACTGCTTTTAGAATGAAACATGGAGGCCATGAAAATCATATCAATTTCTTGATAGATCAAGCATAATGTAGACAAGAAGATTTCTTCCTTCTATCAAGCCAAGAACAAGTAACAATAAACATCTAGTCCAAGCATAAAGGACTTTTACTGATGCTTACATAAAATCTTATAATTCATCAATCATAAAGACCAAAGAACATTAAGGAGCTCAGATGTATGTCATGTTGGAGATTGTGCCCTAGGCCAATCATTGTATTGCAAATATTGTATTTTATTAAGAAATAAGAATTTTTCTTTTATTACTTTATTATATTGTTTGCATGTTCTATATAATAATATCCTTGGATAAATCATATTGATTATCCTAAATATCCCTAGTCAACCATCATTGTGGGAACGATGATGAACTAAGACTAGTATGATTTTGATTGATGATTATGTGTTAATCATGTATATAAATACGAATCAAAATCATAGACACTCGTTAGGGAACAAGATGCTAGATCGACCCGTTATGAGATAGTTGCATGGATTAAGTTGTAAGTGTATCTCATATATAACCGTGTCACTGAGCCCTTAGATTTGAGATTACCATAATTCCAACATGAGGAACACTATGTTTTGGCATAGTCAAAAGTAATCTTTAACCGGGTGATCATAAAGGCTATGATCGGACATAGTAGAATTCATATAGAAGAAGATGAGTAGTCAAGATGAAATTTGTCCCTCTGATTAATAAAGAGATATCTCTAGGCCACTCGATGAGTGAAACTGAGAAATGCATTGCCGTGCTCAAATAGAAATATTTCCATTTGTACTGTCAGTCTGTACGTAGATCGAGAAAGTGATGATCAAGTAAGATAAGGATGACGTTTCCATGCCTCATACTTGATCTAGATATCTTGTGACAAAAGGGATGTGATAGGGTTATATGACAAGTTGCATCGGATCGCCGATCCCTGTATGATTTAGGTAGTCACAATGTCTTACTAGAGGCCGCTTATGACTTGTGGGTCAAATAGTGTCATTAGCCCACTGCCAATGTCATATGAGCCTACAAGGTCGCATATAAGAACGAGTTAACTCAAGCTAGAATGCCCAAATTCATTGAATCTGAAATTGCGTTTAGATTCAATGAATGTCACATTCAATTTAGGTAAAAGAATTTTATAAATAAATATATATATTTGATATATATATATAATTTATAAAATTCAAAACATATATATATTTATATTTCAAAAAATATATATATTCTTTAATTAATTTAAATCAATTAGTTTTAAATTCAAATCTATATGATAGATTTAAATTTAAACTAATATGATAATTTAAATTTAATTTATGAGATAAATTAGTTTTAGATTTAGATTAAATAATTAGTTAAATTTAATCTATTAGATAGACTTAAATTTAAACTAATATATTTAATTATAATTTGATTTGATTTAAAATAATGTATTTTAAATTAATCAAATATATTTGAAACCCTAATGAGATACCTCTATAATGAAAAAAGGAGGAGGCTTGGGTTTCCTAAAAGGACATAACAAAAGAAAAACCCTAGAGAGAGAGAGAGTATGGACGGTTTACGGACACTGTACGGCCACCTAGAGAGAAAAAGAGAAAAGTATCTTCTCTACCAAGAACGTGTACGAATGTTGGTCAGAGGCGCTAGCACGCCGTTTGAGTTGAGCAACCGTTCGTGTGGATACCAGTAGAGGGAGCAAATTTGAAGATCAATTCCTGATATCCAATAGTGAAAGGTAAATATTTCTAGATCTACTCGATTTAAAATAATATTGATGAATCCATGGGAAAGGATTCGGGATTTTAATTTTTCGCTACGTGTCCCAGAATTCCCAACATGTCAAACTTAAAATCAATGTCTAGAGTCTGGAAAGTGGAAACCCCTATATATATATATATATATATTATAAAAAGAAGGAATTTTATTAGAGACAGGAAGATAAGTACAACTTGATAGAGGTTAAGAAATCCTCAAACTAGAAAAGTAAAGCTCAAAACAGAACAAAGTATCAAAAGCCCTATAAAACTTGTAAGTGTAGGAGAGCTGTCCAATCCCTTTGCACACCAGAAATAGAGACTCCATTAAAACCAAAGAGAAGCCATATCTACAATTCTGTCCTATACTACATGTAAGAGCAAAAATATGCCCTTGAAAATGCAGTCATTCTTCTCTAACCAGACAAACTAGAGAATCCCATAAACCATACATTGCCACAAATTGTTGTTCTCCTTCCTTTCACCACACCCTTTGAACTGAATTAAGAGAAACTATTCCAAAGTGCTAGGAGTCTAGGACACACCCAGTTCTCACCAAAAATACCAAAATGGTTATTCCACAGATAGCTCACTGCTCTAATGGAGAAATAAATGAGACAGAATTTCTGAACCAGATTTGGACCCCACAAACACCAGTAGAAAGAGCTATATGGGGCCAGTGAACATGCAACATGTCATTTCTATTAATCCTATTTGAGTATAGTTGTCCAAATAAATTATTTGACCTTAGGGAGCATTAGATTTCCAAATTGGATTGTCAAGAAGAAACCTTTCTGTAGTAGGAGAATGAGTAAAGAACAAAAAATATGGTTTGCAAGGAAAAATACTAAAAGACTGTAGATTCTGAACTCTTATACCTTGACTAGAAGAAAAAGGAACAAATTGAATTAAAGACAAAAGGGATCAAAGCTCACTACTTTCTCTATCAATCATGTTTCTGAAAAAGTGGAAATTCCAAGAAAGAATGGCATTTCCATAGCAAAGAGATTATGTAGGGGATAAGTACAGAAACAAAACACCCAACAAAGGCAAGGATAAGCTCCAAAAAACATAACATTTCTCACCGAAGCATCCCCCAAAAAATCTTATTTTTTTGTCACCATTACCTAATATCAACGTGATTAATGGACTAAAAGATAAATATCCTTGCGAAATAAATTTGCAACAACTTGGATGAATCACATTCACTGCTATGTTGGCATCCCAACCATTCGGATTTAAGTCACATTTGCTTTGAATTACATATTTACCTTATGCCATAAAGCATTCACCCTAAAGGAAAACATCATAGTCATTTAGTTGTCAAGGCAATGTTTTAGGAGACCAAGTTTCTAAGACTCAAGCACCCTTCACTCTCATGTCTGCAACATATTTCCCAATTAATGACTTGAGCTCTGTTATCCTCTTCTACAACTAACCAAAGAAATTTTCTAATAATCCTCTCAATCTTGTAGCCTACATGGCTATACCTGCTGGGATTTCAAAAAGACCAAGGTAATAATAGGTACTAGTTTTCTCGTTGTTTTTCAAATTTTTTAATATAAAATTAAATTGCACTATTTTTTATACTCTAAAAATAATAAAAAATAGTGGAAGTTATTAAACTTCCCACATGCATTTTAACTTATCTTACTTATATTATAATTTATAATCTATCTTATCTATATGCTATTATATGGTTTTGGAACCAAGAGACCTAAAGCCCCCAAAGCCATATATATTAGAATAGATACTGGATAAAACATGACAGAATAAGGGTCATAGGACCACATAAGGAATAAAACGCCCCTTTTCCAGTTATTATTATTGTTTTTTTATGAAAGATTAATTTCATTATGAGAGAAGAAAGATACAAATGAGGAGGATTAAGCATCCTCCCCAGATAGCAAACTTACAGAACAAGAAAGCACCAAAAAAAAAAGGAAAGTTAAACATGATAAGTGCTAACCATTGATATCTTATTATAGAACATGTTTTTATTGACCTAACCATTGTTAATGTCCTATATTTGCAAAAACACATTCCATGGTAATTTCATGGTATACTGATCAAGTACAAAACAACTTTGGATAAATGCAAATTTGTACGTATGATAATCAAATAAGAACCTTTAATCTCACCATGGATTATGTGATCAACTGATCCTATAGAAATTTAAATTAAGTTACTAGACATGTATATACCAAATAAAATAAAATTGATCCTATATATACAAAATAAAATAAACATTAATTTCATCATCAAGATATCTAAGTTACTAGACAAACCTTAGCACAAAGTGAAGCATGTTCCTTTCCAACAGATACTACCCTCTTCCTTAAAGCATCTACCTTTCCCAACACCTGTTAAATAGTATATCCACAGTCAACAAAATCATGATATTGTATAATGTGATAAAAATGTCTAAAAGGGAAAGATTAAAATCCCCAGTCAACAAAATTTGTACTTAGAGCATTTACAATGGTAACAGAAGTCCAACAACAAATGTTCTAATTGCTGCAAAGCAATTTTCCTTATATACCGTTTCATAGTATCCATCTCCAAGAGTCAATTCGATAAGAGACCTTTCATAGGGATGAAGATATGTTTTCTTTGGAAAATTCTCCACATATGTCCTCAAAGGAACAGCCAGTTCCTGACAAGATCTACAATGTCAATTTTCACTATTTTTTTTTTCTATAAATAGAATATAGAAGCTACAATAGACATGAGATTAACATGAAATATTTGGAAGTTAAGAACATACTTTCATCAATGCATCAAGTTGCTTTGCACCCCTGTTCTTCTCCCGTTTTGCAATGTTGACAATGCCTACAGTTTAAACAAACTAAAAATTAATGTCAACCAAAGCTTCAATGATGAAAAACGGACATGCCAAGATTAAACAAAAGAACATCATTCCAGTCAAAAACCTTTAGTTGGAGAAGTTCTCCTTGCCTTTCTTAGTGCTGAACCAAGAATATCAACAGATGGCATCACCATGGGCAGCTTTTGAAATGCTCCTATGGCTTCGATTTTTCTAGATGGCTTTTCCTACAATTGAATATTTAAATGGTAACCACAATTTGATTTGTTTTCACAACTACTTTAATTTAATGGATAGTTACCAAAAAACCTCACACATTCATTAGAGATTGTCAAGAGTAGTAAAGAAAACTTACTTTTACACTGCACTTCTTAAATGGATTACAATATCCAAATGTATACTCACACATACAGAAGCCAAAGTAATAAAGAAGCAACAAAAAGGCAACATCTTGAAAATGAAAGTACCCACTTTGACATCCATCAAAATAAATTTGCCCAAAAGAAAAATACAGGTGCTATGATTATTAGGATTTATCTGTGAAAATATATCCCCCCCCCCCCAACACAAAACATTGGAAACTTTCTAAATACATATAGTATTAGATCAAGAGAAAAACGGTAATTAAAAAACCTAGCCTTTGCAATTTTTGGGAACAATATACTATTTTTCCCACCTAATATATGATCATTGATCTTTGGCACTTGGTGTCCATTAAAATGCAACTAAGAGAAGGTGTGAAAAAACAAGAAGGATAACTTTATTTCTTGACACAGAAATTGTACTTTAATCACCATTGCCACTTGTGTTTTTCATTATTATCCATTTCGTAAAATGTACACCTAGAACATAGTAATAACTCTTCCCAAGTAATTTATGCTTTGTTACGATTATATCACTTTGTTCATCTCTTTCTGTTTCAGCACAACCATCTATCTCCCCCGCACTTTTTTCTTCTTTGAACAAAGAAAAAGTGAAAAACACGCCAGTAAATTAGAGAAGGCAGAAAATTTCAATGAGAACATAACAAAAATTATAAGTCTCCCCATTACATCAAAACAAGAAAGAAAAGAAATTAAAGAAAACAAAATACACTAAAACAATAAAGCCCTTCAATCCGTTTGAAAGATCTGTGACCATGCACAACAAGGATGCTAAAAAAAAGGAAAAAAAGACTATCCCACAAGATTTATGATATTAAAAGTGTAAATCCATTTTTCACCAAAAAACACTAATATTATATTCCAAGGTCCAATACACTGTAAAAATACTTTGATACTCATTTGAAGCTTCCAAGAAGCAAAAAGGAATACCAAGGATTATTGCTTCATATCGTCTTCACATTGCAACAGTT
The DNA here is from genome assembly GCA_026724425.1 of Erythrophleum ivorense. Classification (NCBI taxonomy): domain Eukaryota; kingdom Viridiplantae; phylum Streptophyta; class Magnoliopsida; order Fabales; family Fabaceae; genus Erythrophleum; species Erythrophleum ivorense. The sequence goes on along the minus strand of JAIUCV010000039.1, from coordinate 1,928,222 downwards.
AATTCACGTTAATCACATAAAGAAGAAAAAGGAAAAGGAAAAGGAAAGTTTTACTCTTGGAGGTAACCTTGCTTTCCACTAAGGAATTAGCAATGAAAAAAATTATTACTCTTTCAGGACTAAAATGAGAGAGAGAGAGAGGGGTGGGGAAGGGCAGTGGCATATTATAATGCTAATCCTTCTATCCTTCTCGCGCACATTTTAATGCTACCTTTTTTGTCTTCAGTCAATGGAGAGGATTGAGTGGCTAAGCCATCTTCTGTAAGATTCATATAAGTTTGCCTTAGCTCCATCCACAGTACAGTGTAATACGTCTACCTTACAGTATAAGATACCGGACAAATGACAGTTACGGAAGAAATTCATACCTTGGGATTCTTGTCTTTAGTCTGTACAGTGGGAATATAGCTTCCATTGGCAACTTCATATGAATCTGTTTGGATGTTGTTACAGAAGCGTATGATTGGGTGCTTATTGGCATAGAGTATTCCTGCATTAAGCACCCAGTTATAGGCAATGGCAGTAATCTTGAAAGGAGAGAAAAAAAAATTGGATATAGAAACCAAGAGCGAACTCTGATAAAATGCAAGTTTTAAACAAGAATAGACAAAAATAAATATAAATAAATAAACAACATAAACGACGTATTTTACAAGAAGCGTTTATACAAAATAATGAACAAGAAAATAAAAGAATTATCTTCCTCCGTTAAGTGCATCACACAAACCAACTAAAAATTTAACAATAAAACTTTTGAGCAAAAATTTAAGGCCAGCCTTTGGAAGTTGGAACATTGACTACACCAAACATGAAAATTTGGGATTTTATTGTCTTCATCCAACCAAGAATAAGTAGAAAACCAATTTGGGTTGCCAAAGAAAGCAAATCAAATGTATCAGTTATTTTCGCATCAGCAAACACTAAGTTCAAAAATGGGATGAACAACCTTGGTACAATTTTGAGCTTCCGATGAGTATATTACTGTAAGGAGTCTGCCCTTTGAGAAAAAGAGCGGAGGAGGCTCTCATCTCGGGGAGGTTGCAACGGCTAATGTTGGAGCTCCCCCTGGATACCAATTCGCTAGTGTCCTTCCCGTTTCCGCCTCAAGCGGATAATGCGTTCGGATTCGGGTACCCTTTGAATAACGGGTGGAGTATCGTTTTTTAAGTTTTGTCCGGCTTTAAAAAAGGAAACCTTTAAGGCATTTATTAATACAATTAAAGTTAGAATTTTTTGTATTTTTGTCAGTAGATTTTTCAATCAAAATATGATAAATTTATAATTTTTAAATAAAAATATAATAAGTATATAACTTAATTAAAAAATTATATAATTATCTATAAAAATTATATATTTATTATATTTAATTAAAAAATTGTACATTTTATTATATTCTAATTAAAATTGTTAATAATAAATATATGAAAAATTCCATGTAAATTTTTTCCTTACCCATAAACCTGCAGATTTCAGATGGAAAAACAAAAAGAAGTGATTGAATTTTATTAAAGATGATGTTCGGCTTTAGTTTTAGTAATGGCAATTTGGGCAGATGCTTTGGATATTTCATGATATCCAACTAAAATAACTATATGATATTAAATTATCAATCAATATTGGATAGAGTTTGAATACTAAAAATAGATATATGAAATTATTTTAGGCCAATTCAAATTTAGACATTGGTATTCATTGGATACCTATAGGCGGATAGAGTATTTAATACCTTATATTTGATATTTATATATTATTATATAATAATTAGACTAAATATATATATAAGTGTATATACAAATTTTTTTTTCCTTTCTTTAAGTTTTTAATTTCGTCCCACTAGTTTTTTAGTGTTAATTTTGTTCTACATTTTTACAAAAAGTCTCAACGTCTTTCCAACGCGCCAATCGTCTCCTGTGAAAGCTTTTACAGGACGCCGTCCTGTAGGCCAATTGTGGTCGTCCGCGTAATCCAGCCCTTCAATGGGCAACACGTGTCCCACATGCTGCTAAATAGTTGCAGCCACAGGGAACGCTCGAAATGCACCTGAACATGGACTACCTCTCACAGTGCATGTTTCGGGGATGGTGGGAGGAAAAGATCAAGAAATAAATTAATTTTTAAAATTAATTTCAAAAATCAATTTGTTAAAGTCGCTACTATAATTTTAATTAAAGACAACTTTTAAAAAAAGTTAAAATGAAAAGGTGGTTTATGAATTAAAGACAAATTAAAAAGTTTATTTATACATGCAGTAGATATTAAGCATCTCATAATATACTTACTCTAAATCAATTATACAAAATTAAAATAGCATTAATTTTATTTTAATTATCATAATCAAAATATAGGCAAACTTGATTAAAGAAAAAGAAATTAAGAAAATAAAATATTTGTAAAGGTATACTTGACTTAGGAAAAAGATTTAAAATTTATGTATTTTATAATAAGTATAAAGTCTACGTAATTCAAATTTAGTGAAAAAACATATGTAACGAAAATGATTATTTTTAGTTATTTTTGTAAAGAAAAAAGAAATTGGAAATTGACTTGATTTGACAATAAAATAATTTCTCAATTCCTTTGATATGTTTTAATTTATGAAATCAAGTAAATTTCACATTTTACTTTCTTCATTTTTCTTCAATTTCTTTTTTTTTATTTTGTTATAAACATAATTGCTATTATTATTTTTTATTTGAATGAACTTTATTTCATTGTTATTTGTTAATTTTTTTTGGAGAAGTAATTTCACTAATTTTTGAAAATGAGTTTTTTTTTTTTTGGATTTTCTTTAAAGTTAGGATTTTTTATATTTGATTTTCTTAAAAATGTTTTAACTAATTAAAAAATAATTTTTACATTTTGAATAATTATATGATGGATAAGGTATGTAATTTACCAAATTATTTTTACTGAATTTATACTATTTGTGGAAATTTATGAAATTTCAAGATCTTGTGAATTATTTATAACTCAAGAATTTTATCATCAAAAAAATAATATATAGAAATCAAAAAGCTTTATGGATATTATGATGTACATAAAATTAAAATTTGATCTACATAATTAAAGATTATATTTTAAGGTTTAATTTGCATAATCAAAAGAATTGGTTACAATAAAAATCAAGTATGCAAGAAAACCAATACACAGACCATAAGCTCCATTCTAAATGAACCACGAACACATGAATCAATTCCTGTAGGCGATCATAATCATCCGGAGACAGAGAGAGTAGTCAAAACCTTACTTTAATATCTTAGTGTAATGGAATATAAACATTAAAAAAAGACCAACTTAACGAGAAATAAAAGTATGATGAAACATTTCGTCCTAATTAGATACTTTCCCCTACATTTGCAGGGGCTCAGAAACCCCCCATGGATCCCATACAAGAAAAAAATCAGAAAAAAAAAGTGAGTGAACAATTTTTGTACAAACATATATGAATATAAATAGTACATGAACAATCTCCTCACACACAGTCCAGTGAAGAGCCACATAATAACCGACTTAGTTACAATGTAATTTTACCACAATGTATATATATAATAGATAATACATATTTTACTTCAATATGTCGGCAAATAATTTTTTTAATATTTATTAACATTTTGCAATAGTTTTAGTCACGCCTGTACTTATATATTTTATAGAACCAGATTCTTTGCTCTTGCGCATGCTCTTGTTTTGCAGGAGCATTTGGACGGTTCATATTTTATATTTATTTTTAAAAAATTTTTAAATATCAAACATTAATTTTTTATAAGTTTATGATTATAAAATTATTTTTATTGTATATTTTATTTATAAAAATTAAAAAAATATTTAAAAAATTAAAAAAGGAATAAAATCTAAATACAGACGATGCAGATGTTCCTATAAAACACTGTGCTCCTGCTTCACAGAAGCAGAGAAATCGGACGCATATTTTATATGAAATTTCTTTTCTAAAAAAATTGTTTCTAAATTGGCAATGGAAAATTTATTATTTTGGAGAGTGTTAGATATTAATGCTATAACTAACGATTTGGTTAAACACATTCTTCAACTCTAGAGATAATTCCAATATTATTGGGTCAAAGCTCATTAATACAATTTTACCGTTTCTTTATTAATGAGCATTTGTCCAAGACTGTATTTGTCCAAGACTCAAAACAATCTTAGATAACTTGATTGAAGGGTGAATATTTAAGAGGAAAGAACATAAAAAAATTGTCCCAAAACGCAGCGTGATGAATTGGTGACACATTGACACCCGAAAAAGTTTACAAAAGAAGACCTAAAAAGTTAAAAGATAAATAAGAAAAAATAGTTAAGAAAGTGTCCATGAAAGCTAATAATGTGTACTTCGAGACAAAACGTATTTAAAAATTGGAAAAATAGTAACAAATAATATTTTTGTGACTATGACAACTAATAATCAATGCAACTAGATATATCTTTTATTGTCTCTAATGCTTCTCGAATTTGCAAATCATCCTCTTCAATATTTTCTTCTCACGATTATCCATGGGACAGTAAAACGGCTCAGAATTTATAACTATTTCCGCAGCAAAGCAATGCTTTTCTGGTCTTCCAATCTCATCTAACAGTAGCTTCATGGAGGACAGATTAGATTTTAAGCTCAACAAGATAATTATCCAGGGCTGTGTTTTCTGGGTCTACAATGTTACAGCGATGTTCCTTAATTCTATTGACAATATCTGCATTTAGTTTGAATTACTTGAATTAGGCACACATGACTTCACCGGTGTTTGACCAGCTGCACCACTACTACAGCATCTAATGGAATAATTGTTACACAGTGTAAGGCAGATTTTATATTTAAGATAGTGAAAAAGACAGAAATAGAATCTTGTACCAATTCTGTAAAAGATCATGACATTTTTCAGGTTCTTGGTGAACATGATCCCGTGGAGTTTATCCACATCAGTGCATATCCTTCTAAACCAGTGAATTGTGAGTACGCATTATTTGGTGTTTATAACCATTAGATTATGCCAAATAATTGCTCATATGTGGCATTCAATTATGAGAGGAGAAATGGAACGAGAAAGGATAATGAAATTGAACATTTTCAATTCAATACTTATTCAACATATAAAAGTGGCAATACTATACAAAATATGTCACCTATTCTCTATTTCACAATTGCAATAATGGCACACTTGCTTGCACTATAATTTGACCTACAAATTGTCATGCACTTCTTTATTGGCACCACATAATTATAATATTAATTTCTAAAATATTTAATTATATGTTTAGTCTAATAGTTTACTCAAATCTTTAAATAAATTTTTATTTTTTTAAGATTTTTAAATATGTCTCTATTAAGACCAAGTTGTTGGAATATTAATTAATTGTAAATTAATATTAATTAATTATTGGCATATTTAACTTTAATAATATCAAATAATTAAATTTAATACTTGGCTATGTATAAATACATTGGGTTATGTGTTATGGATTGCTTGATAACAAGCTAGGCTATCTATTAGTTTATTTAAAGAATAGGGACCTAACTCATAGCATATTTAGTGTTAGTTATCTTATTTATATTAACCAAGACATTTGCCTTTTTTTTTTTATTTGTTACAAAGAGAGTAAAATAACTCACTAGGAGAGAGAGGAGGAGCGGGGGTTCGAACCCCCAACCCTTTGCCTATACAAACAGGGATGGTGCCATTGTGGCACAAAGCCACTAGCAAGTGATTTGTCTTTTCACTTTAAAGGGATATTGACAAACCCTCCCAGATTTTCTAAGAGTATTAAAAGTCGTAACTTATTTTGACTCTTTCATTCAAGCTACTAAAATCTTTTTTTTTTTTAGGTCTCTTGATTGTTAATGGATTATAACATTAGATTTGGTATATATAATCCAAACTTACTTCTCAATCTATTTTTAACACAAGTGGCTATGAGTATATATTGAAAGAGAATATGTGAAACAATGCTTGACAAATTCTTAAAGGAACAAGGGAAGGGACCATGTCCAAGACCAAAGAAGGCACTTAGAAAAATAATTGCATGCCCATCAAACATGCCATGGGACTTGAGGGTATTCATACTTAGATATGCAAAATATTGCAAATACTTTCAGCCAAGATTAGTTTGGACATGTGAATTATTCTTGGAGAGAAAGTTTTTCTTGACTTTTTAAATATGGATAATAAATATTTTAGGATGTTTGTTTGTTATATATTGATATTTATCATTTTATCTTTGGCACTATATGATAAAAATCTACAAAAATTTAACAAGTTCATCATGCGCCACAATGTATCAAAAAACTAGAACTACATTGTTGATATTGATGCAATATCCACAATGGTGAAGGCAATGTTGGACCATGGATGAGTGAGTCTCTCAACAAAGTAAATTCAATATTCTCCTTTAATTTAGGAAATTGTTAATCATGTATCTAGCAATGAAGCACCAATATTTAGAAAATAAAGTCATATTATATCTGGTATGTATTCCACACACATATTAAATACAATATAATGTTTTAAATTATATTTAGATATTATATTTTTTGTTGCAATGCTTGTATTGTATTGTGTCAAGAGAGATAATGTACAAGGTTAATAATAACAAAGAGCAATCCAAATTCTCTACTCATCTAAAGGGATGAGTAGAAAGCTATTTCTCACAACTTAGATTTCATATTTTCCTTTATTTTTTTAATTTCAATCATCATTTTTTTTAATTTAATAATTAAAAGATTATTTTTTTTATATTCTATATTCTTTAAATGGCACAAATTTAGAGTAGCACCCTTCATTCATGCCTTGATCCATTTTCAGCAAAGAGTTGCTTGAATAATAAAGTGATCAAGAAAAGATCTTTTGTAGTGATTTTATGTACGAAATTTTGTATAGTGAATATAGAAAGTAAACTCTACAAAGTCATCTATGTCTATATGTATATATATGTTAGGTCCATTACTATGGGTTCCAATGTATGAGATATTGTAGCACTTACCAATAAGGCCTTATCAATTAGTATTATATGAAAGAAATCAATTATAGATACTAATATAATTAGATCTACTCATAAACAAACTTAATATTTGTGATCCTAGATAAAGTTAGTTTAGGATCATGGGATCCTTTTCAATCAGATAGGAAGAGTCGTTTCACAAAATGTACTTTTAAGTAATTACTTAATAAATCCTATATCTACTTGAGCCTCTAAAAATAAAGGCAAATGAACAACCATTTAATTCCCATCAATGTCTACATTAAATCCCTTATAAACTAATGGATGTAAAAAAATATCACCTCCTTCCACTAAAATAGGTTGAAATGCCCATATGCCTATCCTATATACATAGTCATTTGATGCACGCTTTTTTTCTTATTTTGTCCTCTTGTCATTTGATGTGTTGAATATGTCTTACCTAAAAGGATAAAACCTATGACCAAAATTCATGACACATTTTAAGAGTCTTCCTACTAGAATATAAAATGATATAAGAGTAGTAGTTTTTTATTATTATGTTCTATGCGAGCTATTAATTCACAGACATTTTAGGCTTCACATCCATTAGTGGAAAGAGGGGACTAGTAGGGCCTACCCATAAAATTTTGAATTTTTTATGTATGTGTTAGCATGATGAAAGAGAAAGTGTAATGTGATAAAAAAAAGTAAGAAAAAATTTACTTTAAAGACTCTAATTTCATAAAAATGGCATTAAATGGCCATAAAAATTAAAATTTCTCTGAATGACTAAAGGAAAAAATTATCACTAGTATTTCTTAAAGTTACCACTCATACTCTTTAAATTTACAACCTGATTTTTTTGATGTTACAAGGGTATTTTGGATTTGTTACTACCTCTAGATAAAAACACTTCTATAATACTAGAAAGATCAAGTTGTAATATTAGGGAGCTTGAATGGTAACTTTAAAAAACATCAATAGTAGCTTTTTTTTTCTTTAGTTCTATGGAGAAATTTTGATTTTTAAAATCCTTTAGTGACAAAGGTATCCTTGTGTTTCCTTTCCTTTAACAATCACTCATAATTGGTAGCCTTAGTGACTAAGTGAAACAAATTAGTGAATTCTTCCTTTTAGACATCTCTCTTATATTAAAATTTAGGCTCCTCAAAGCCAAACTAACACACTCCTTCTTGGTCAATAAGGTCTAACATCTAGTTCTCATTCAAAGTAATCAAAAAGTGTGTGCTTAATGTAGTGCGCCCATTTTCATCACTGTTATTTGAGTTCTAAAAGATGAGGTGATTTGATGGCATAAATGAATTTTCCTTTGTTAGATAAATTGGCTTGGCTTGTAATCATAGTTTTTAGCTTTTAATTTCAAAACTTGTCACTTAGGATAGATATTCTTTAATCTCCAACAAAATCACTTGCATACCTTGAACCCATTATACATGTCAATGAATTTATTTATATTTATTATAAATTATTTTCTTAATAATTTTTTTTTCTATTTTACATTCTTTTTTATTTAGTATAGGTTGATGCTCGACTAAAGTCTAATATATTAATTCTAGGTTGAGTTTTGTCTCATTTTTTTAAAAGTTCACATAATATCAAAGCTTAATTCCGTTGTGTATCACCTGTTCCAACCATGCATCTCTAACATGCATGTCCTACATCTCCTATCTCTATCTCCATCTATTAATTATGGTTTATATGCTTGTTGGGCAACTCCATTTGACATCAATTGATTCTAGGTTGGAATCCAACATGGTATTAGAGCTACTCTTTGATATCTGGTGATTCATCCCTCTAAGAATCACTTTGATATGAAGATCCACACACATATCCTTGCAATTTTGTTCTTACTGTTGCTTGCTTTTGTTTATATTTATCTAGCAATTTATAGGTGCCTTTAAGTGACATGCACTATGTCAACTTCACCATCCTAATTTCAACCTGTTTCATAATTGCATACGTTGTCACATGCCTCCACAACACCACTTGCAAGAAACTTGTCCGGTGAACCACAAGATTTTTAACAATCCAATTCACCTTCTTTTAAACTAATTCTTAATTGGGTTAAACTAGTTTTCTAAGGTTTTTGGGGTGAGATCTTTCTATTTTCACAATTTGTTTTTGCAAAATCCATCTCTATGATCCTATTTTTATAGTTATGGGTAAGTCTAATCTTACAAAGCCATTTCTCTCTAGTAATCTCAAAACTCTTCTTAAATAGCTTCTTTTTGGTACCTTTAATACAGCTACTGCTTTATCTAGTCCATTAAATACCTTTCATTAGTTCTTTGATTCTACTTATTATGATTATATGATTTCTCAGTCTAAATTCTTTTCTTCCCTATCTTCTAGTCTTAATGCTCAATTTGTACATACTGTTGATGGTTCTCTTATGCCTATTAGTCACATTGTTTCTATTTCTTTTCCTTCTCTATCTTTACATGATACATATCTTGTTCCCATGATTAGTTTCAATCTTATTTTTATTGGGCAATTGTGTGATCTTAGTTATGAACTTATCTTTTCTCCTTTTAGTTGTTGTATGCAGGATTCGCAAATGAGATGGATCATCGAAACTGGACATAAGTTTGGAAGATTGTTTGACCTCACTTCCTTGCATCTTCCATCTTCCATTCACTTTAGATTATGTGATACTTCCATTTCCTCTCCTTTAGATTTGTGGCATTAACACATTGGTCATACTTCTCTTAGTAAATTGTACCCTTTACTTTCAAATGGTTCTTCAAGCACTATTATAGACAAGCCTTTGCATTATATTTCCCATCAAACTACAAAATAACCAACTTTATCATTTAACAAAAATGTTTATGTTTTAGATTCCCCTTTTGACTTAATTCACTCTGATATTTGGAATCCTTCCCCACCTCCTCTATGGGTGGTTCTTAATACTTTGTGCTCTTTATTGATTATTATTCTTGGTTTACATGAATATATATGATAAAAAGTTAATATAAATTGCCACAAATTTTTATCACTTTTGCTACTTTGATTCATACTCAATCTCTAAAACTATTAAAATTTTTTGTTGTAATAATGCCATTGGATATTATGACTCTAAAATTCTTAGTTTTCTTGTTGAACATGGCACTCTCTCTCCATATTCATGTTCCTACACATCTTGGCAAAATGGCCATGCTGAATAAAAGCACTATCACATTCTTAACTCTATCCATGCCTTCTTTATCTCTTTTTCTTATTCTGATTATTTTTAGGGTGAAGCTAGTATCACTATCATTTATACTGTCAATTGTGTTCCATCCTTTATTATTAGGAAAATTTCTCCTTTTAAGCATTATTATGGCATTTCTCCTGATCATACTATATTTAAAGTTTTTGGTTATGTTTGTTTTGTTCTTCTTCTACCTCATGAGTATATTAAATTGTAGGTCCATGCTCATCTCTATTGTTTCTTAGGCTACAACAATGAGCACAAAGGATATCATTATTGGGATTCTCTTTCTCAATGCATTCACACTTCTCATTGTGTCATATTTTGGGAGTATCTTATATTCTCTTTGTTGTCGTAGTTTCCTTCCATTTCCTCCACCTCCTTTCCTACTTTCATTAATCCTACTATTAGTCTTTTCCCTAGTGAACTAGGTATTAAGCCCTCTGGTGAGCTCTCCCACACTTCTAATGTTACACCTCTTTTTAATGGTGTTATCACCCTTATTGATCCTACAACCCTCCAATTAACCTACCTGAATAAGAACTCTTCCTTCTTTTCTTCATGGCTATCATTGTTTTTTTAATATGCTTCTTTTGCATGAATTATAGTCCTATGAAGAAGCTTCTAATGACTTTCATTAGCAGCAAGCAATGCAAGATAAGTTACAAGTCTTAGAGAAAACTTACACTTGGGACTTGGTTGACTTTCCTTTTAACAAGACTCTTTTTAGCTACAAGTGGATCTACAAAATCCAAACTCATTCTAATAGCTTTATGGAAAAATATAAAGGTTGTTTGGTTGCTAAAGGTTTTACTCAGGGATATGGCATTGATTATGAAGAGACATTTTCTCTTATTGCTCACATTACTCATGTTTGCAGTCTTCTAGCCATTGCTACAGCTCAGTAATGGGCCCTTAAAATGGATGTTAAAAATACTTTCCTTAACGATGATTTAAAAGAAGAGGTTTATATGTGTCCCCCTTTTGCGTATGCTCATCTAGCAAACAAAGTATGTTGACTTTGTCATGCTCTTTATAGTTTCAAGCTAGCCCTTCAAGCTTGGTTTGCTAAATTCATTTCTACTATCAATCAGCTTAGCTTCTCTTCTAGCCCTTATGATTTTGCACTATTCATTTGTAAGACTGATCATGCAATTGTTTTGTTGCTTATATATGTTAATGATATCATTATTACAGAAGATGAACTAACAAGTATTATAAACTCAAACATTTTCTTAGTTGCAATTTTGAAATGAAGGATCTTAGTGCTTTAAACTATTTCTTAGGCATTAAAGTGCTCTCATATAATGATGGTACATCTCTCTATTTGGTTAAATATGCCTTTAATTTACTTTCTTGGGCTCATCTATTCGACAATATGACTAAATCTATTCCTCTTGAACCCAACATTAAGTTCATTGCTCAAAATGGCACCTTATTAGAGGATTATATACTTTACTATTAGTTAGTAGTCTCATCTATCTTACTGTCATTTGTCTCAACATTACTTATGCCATTCACATAGTTAGTTAGTTGATGACAACATGTTGTACCACTCACTATACAACTGTCCTACACATCCTTCGATATGTTAAAGGTACCTAGTTCCATAGTCTTCATTTCTCTAGCAATTCTTCCCTTACTCTACATGCCTATTCTGACGTTGATTGGGATGACGATCCTATTAACCATTGATCTATTACTAGTTACTGCATTTTTCTTGATGACTCTTTTGTCTCTTAGTGTAGCAAGAAACATACATTGGCAACTCATCCTAGTATTAAAGTTAAATATCATGCTTTTATAGATACTACTTTTGAGATTTTTCTGGCTTTGATGATTACTTGCTAATTTAGGCTTTTTATAGACCTTCTCTACTAAACTTTGTTGTGACAATTGTAATGCTATTCAAATTACTCTCAATGATGTTTTCTATGAACAAATTAAACATATTGAAATAGATTGTCATTTTATTCTATAGTATATTACTAGTAAGGCTCTTTGTCTACTTCATATTAATACCTTAGACAAACTAACTAACTTATTTACCAAGTCACATAACTGAGGCCACTTTTGAATTTTAGTGGATAAACTCAAACTAGTCTTTTCTCCCCTATCTTAAGTTTAAAGGAAGGTATTAATGTATTTATTCATATTTATTGTTAATTATTTTCTAATAAATTATTTTCCTAATTTACATTCTTTCCTATTTAGTTAAGATTAACCCTTGACTTTAGCTTAATCCTTTGATTCTGGGTTGACTAGGTTAAGTTATTTCCTACTTTGTATTTAGTCTCTTAGATATAAAATTTTATATAAACTCGTTGGAAGACACAATGATTTATATGGAAAATTCTCTCTTTTGTCTTGTTTCTCTAAAGCTTACGATACACTTCTTCATGATCAATAATCACTTTTCATATCATAAATTACAATTTCACAATATTGCTTTAATTACTTAATTACCATGAATACCATTAAATTTGTGACATTATACATCTTCGCATCATTTAATATCATTAGTAAAGAATCTTTAATTAGCAAACTAGCTTTGTTTTTTAATTAATTGACCAGTACATTTAATATGAAATAGCAACTATGACATCTTTATCCCATTACATCTACATGGTTTAAAAACCAATGGTATAAGCAAGAACTTTGCCATATAGTTTTGTACTTTATGAATGCTATTAACAACTTCAAAAACCTTATTTCTATAGATAGCCTATCGTGCCTTTACTTCTTGCCACGAGACAAGGTTTACAATAAAGTCTCAGTGTATTATTAACTTGGTGACTAGGTGACACATTGAGCTAAACCAATATGAGTAGGTAGAAATTTTTAGTATATTCTCACTTATAATTCATGAAAATTTGGCTAATAAAATAAATCATGCAAAATAGAATTTATTTAGATAATGTACTCCCTTTCATGCATGTTACACATTGTAATGTTACATAAACACACATGTTACCATATGTGTTATAACCCAGCATCTTGGTCCTTCTTAAAAAAAAAATTTTTTTTAGTTCCACCCTTATTTGCAACATAACAAAAGCCTATATTGGTATGCTATAAATTTGATTCTTACATCTTATTATTGGAAACAACCATAATGGGTATGGTTTCTTCAATGTTGTTTGTATTTCTTTTCTATTTGTCATCCTTACCATGCCTCAGGCCACTAGTAAACCAAGCTTTGCACATGTGTACAATAACTGCACCACCAAAAGTACTTATAAGACCAACCTCTTTACCTTGCTTTCAAATCTCATGGGTTGTTTGGTGCACAAAAAGTTAGGGATAGAAATCTAAATGAAAAGAAAAAAAAATGCGATTTTGTGAATAAAAAATAACTTTTATGCCCTTACTTTAAAAGGTAACAAAAAGAAAAAATACTATTGAGTAATGATTATAAGGGCATAATAAACATGACAGAATTTTATTCTTCCATTTAAATGCCAAACATACCCATTTCTAAACACCCAAAATGATTGTGGCTTTTAAAATTTATCAAATGGTCAAAACTCAAATAAAGTTAATGCAGTTGGGTGATGCATAAGAGATGTTAAGCCAGATGAATGTAAAGGTTGCCTCAATGACTCTTGAATCCTTATCCTAAAGTTGTATCCATATCAAAAGGAGGCAATTATATTGTATAACAATTGCCTATAATGCTACTCAAATTGAACAAATTTTGGCATCAGACCTGAATATTCCCCTTCCTTCCATGCCATGAACTCATTTAATGCATAAGGCATTGATCAATTCAATGGAGTAATGAAATTGACAAATAGCCTAATAGATCAAACTTCTAGCAAATCTTAAACCCTAAGATGTGTATCTAATAAATTGGTATCCAAGATGCCCAGAAATAATGTGATTTATGATACATTGTCATCTCCTAATAGCTATATTGAATGCCATAATATTATTAAAGACATCACTAAGATTGTTGTAATATCACATAAATACATCTTGATAATAACTCTAACAAATATAAAATATCATGATATTTAAAAAATTATCGTATTTGATACAATAACAAAAAATAGTTGTAAAAATAATAAAACTCATTTTTTATATAAGTTAACCAATATTAGAAATGCAATCAGGCCCAAAAAAAAAAGATAGAAGTGCGTGGGTATGAGATTTCTATAATTGTTTTATAAATATACTTATTCCATCATATTGCAAATGAGGCACTACCATCATCATTGCTAACACAAGCATTATCTCCTACTCTTCCTCCTCCCCTATCTAATTCATTCAAACAAGGTACTTATTGTGTTATAAGACTACATTTTGCTTTAGCAAAAAAAAAAAAAAGCCTATGTTTTGCTAAAATTTAGTTGTAATGTTGCATGCTTGTAAGACTTTTAAGATTCTAAAGTGTAATATATTCTTGTTAAGTAGCATCAAATTTTGAATTTTGCAAGAAAATTTCTCTAGTTGTCATTATTCATTAAGTATACCTAAGTGAGTCTAATGCGATCATCTACAAAAGTGACAAACCATTTGGCCTTAGATATATTTTTTATTTTTGATGGGCCCTAAACATCATTATAGATCATGGAGAAAGGTTGAAAAGTTTTTCTCTTCTATTTAGAATACGTATTTTTCACATGTTTGGACAATTGGCACACCTCACACTAAAGAATATATGAGTTTTTACTCAACAAACTTGGGAACATCCTTTTCATGTAATGAAAATTGGGATAACTTAACTTGAAATGGTATAACATGACTTTGGAAAAATAACTAGTAGTGAGAGCATACTTCTGCCTTATTGAATTCTTGAGAAGGTAAAGGCCTACACATTCTTCAGCATTGCTAATTATCCTCCCTAATGCTAAGTCTTGAAATTCACACTTACCAACAAAGAAATTAGTTACACAATTGTTGTCTTAGCTATTTTACTGATTGAAAGTAAATTATAAGTTAAATTTGGCACAAGAAGTCCTCATTTTACAGTTAAATTGTCTAATATATTAATAATATCAAAACCAAAAACCTTAGATAGTGTTCCATCAGCTATCTTCACCATCAAGTCCTCTTTACAAGGTGTGTAATCATCAAGTAATAGGGCATTACCTATCATATATTCTGTGGCCCCTAAATCCATAATCCATGTATCATCTTTTATGGTTTGTGAGCATAAAGCTATGTGGTAATTACCTAATTAAGCCACAACACCATTTCCTGTTACATTTTGAACTACCTTAAGTTGAATTATCTCAAGTGGAAACATTTTGAATTTCCTCATTTTTCTAAATCTTAATAGACTTAGGCCTCTTTCCATCTCTTAATGGAGCCATGCTTGTTATGGACCCTGTTACTATTGACCACATATCAATAGAGGAGGAGTCCACCATTTTTGGGCAAATGATAATAAAAGGTGGTGGCTTATGTGCCTTCACATGCCAACATATGGGACAATGAGCAATTGGATGTAATGGCACATAGCAATGTGTGGAGAGATAGATGGTTGTCAAATTTTAGGTTTTGGCTGATCATCACCTTTTGAACATGATCATGAGAGGGCATGTGGTAGTGCCCATGATATTGGGATAAGGAAAAAGCAAACTTGGCTTTTAGTTATTATGAAGTCAATGTGTTATTGTGGAAGAATGACAAAACCATGGGTTATGTGCTTCTTGTTGTTTAAACTTTGGCTATTTGAAAAAGTCAAGCCTTATGGGGCTCAAATAATATGTAAATTTCAAAGTAAACTTGTAAAACCTCTCTGAAGAAGAGCTAAACTAGGATTTATAGCCTAACTTTAATAAAAATTTATAAGAACATTATACTCCTTAATACTAACAAAAAATGTCAGCCAATCTAAACTTTTATTATAACTAAGCTACCTAAGTTTGGCACTATAAACCTAGGCCAAGTCTTCATCAAGCTTATGGAACAAAGTTAATTTATTTATGAAACTAGGCACTTTAATTTTCCACTTCAAGATAAATTGTTAATAATTAGCTAAATCATCTTACTTACTTAACCTCATATGATCTCCTAGAATAATAGCTAACTAGTTTATTAATAATGGTTATAAGTGAGAAATTATCATAACTTTGCTAATTATTTGGAACCCATCTTCCATGTCATTAAATCCTCATATATTCTATTCCTTAACCATCAACATCATTATCTTGCTAAGAAAGACAATGGAGTGAATTCTAACTCAAATCAAGCATTAAATTAACTAGCTAGATAGATAAAGTCCTCAAGTACTTCTTCATATTAAGCATATCATTTTTATCCCTTTGAACTTATAACCTTAAAAGTAATTTTATACTTTTCTTACTAAGCCTCTCACTCTTAATTCCATATCATAATAACCCATAAAATTACCTAAATGCTTAAGAGAGACCTTACTTAAAATCCCCTTATAGTTACACCAAGCATAACCCCAAAGAAAAGGAGTGGAAAAGTTTTCCTACAATAATCAAAATATGACTTCTTTCTTTCTTTCAAGTTTTTTAACAAGCTAAGTCTCCTTCTAGACCATCACATGTTTTGAGCAAAGGAAAATAATTAACAAATTCCTATGCATTTCCATAAGATCAATTCTCAATAGGTGAAAAGAGATGAAAACTTTACCTTTAGCTCATAAATTCTTGCTCTTCAAGGCCTTTATATACTTCAAATTGCCACACTCTTCCTTTCTCACTTTACCTCCAGCCAAGACCCTAAAGTCAAGAAAAAATGGGAAGCTTCACACTAAAACTACATGCAATTACTCCAAATGCTAAAGAAATCACCTTGGAGTACCTTTCTTCAAGCTCTTCTACAAATTGCACACCAAAGCACCACCTTATCACTCTTCAAAACCGAAAAACCACCTCCATATTAAAAATTATTTGCACCACCAGGAAAAGAATGATGATTAAAGTAAATTTCATAAAAACTACCTAGGCAAAAAATCAAGTTTTCTTCTTCATGCAAGGACAAATTAAGCGCCCTCTATCTATTTCTCTCTCTCTCTCTCTCACACACACTCTCTCTCCTTCCAATTTAGTTTCACCTTAATGATAGCAATGTTGAACAATGATATGTTTAAGTGTAATGGAATGTTATAAATAGAATTTTACTTGCAACTATGAAGCCGATTAAGATTAGTAATAATTCATTAGTTTGAAGTAGATTACCCACCAAGTCATCTCTCAAAAAGCTTTTGATTAAATCAATTAGTTTAAGAATTCCCATAAACAAAATTTATTCAAATGGGGGTTGTATGTAGAATTAAGAAGTTAATCAAGTAGAAAAATAACTACTGAAATGAATTAAAAAATTAATCAATTCACCAAAATATAACCAATTCAAGGTTCCCTCCCCTAATATCTTACTTTCCTTGCTATTTAAACATTCCTCTAGTCCAATTTTAATCTCTTGATTAGTGATATTTAATATTCCTAAGCTACCACTTAAGGTTATAATCAGTTCTACTTATTGTATCTAATGCAACTGCATAAGATTAATGAAACAATACTAATCATATTCAAATATATCAGTCACACAAAAATTTCTAATGTGAATAACAGAATGAATTCCATTGATTAACCAACTAATTAAATCAAACATAAACTTAGATAATGTAGATGAACTAGTAATCATGCAATCTAAATTATCTAGCTAGTATAATTAAGATTAACATAAAAATGAAGAGGAACAAAAATAGAAATTTATTTGTAATTAAAACTAAACTAGTTTGTAACATCAAAACATATACTCCAGTATGATATTAGGTTCAATTCCCAGATTAATTATAGAAGAAAGTTTAGAATGCCATTACAGAAACAAGACACTCCAACCTAAAAATGTTCATGATGGCTCTCTAAAGGAATGATATTTTAACATAAGAATATCTGACTAAAGATGACCTAAGAGAAACCTAAGGTATTAGATAGGCTTGGTTACATCTAATAGTCTAGAATTTTTAAAGAAATACAATATTAATTTTTAGGCCTAACATCTAAATCCAATGTCCAGAATTAATTACCTGTAAGAGTTCAAATAGGGGTAATTAGGCCTCTATAAGGAAAAATATAATAATAAAAATTAAAGCCCAAATTCAATAATAATGCAATTAAAATACATTAATCCCAATTTAGCCCAATTAATGTAAAATAAAATTAAGGTCATTAAATTAGGCTCATTGAGTTATTATAAAACTAAGCATGAGGAATATAAAATATATAAATACTCAAATTATTAAAATGAAACTTACTGGTGTTGACTTTTTGACTAAGTGGAAACGAATTTAAAAAATATGCTTCATACTTTCCTATTTTAATTTAATTGGTGTATTTAATAATCATAACTTAATCTAATTGCCTCCCCTAAATTTTAATCATGCAATTACTCCAACATCACTATTAATTTAATCTCTCATCAGTCGGGTGTTACAAAACTTGCTTTAATTTTCATTATTCTCAATAGAAAATGTGGGGAAAATAAATAAATGACTAAGGCTATAAGGATGCCATTAAATCCTTCAATTGTAGTGAAATAAAATCATAATAACAACAATCATAATAATAGTAAGAATAAAGGAGAAAAGGAAAGAGAGAATACAAATAAAAAATTAAAGAAAAGATATTGTAAATCCACACATATCGCCAACATACACACACAAGCACATGCATGAAATTGTTTATGAACATTTTCTATAATTTAAGCAAATTCATACAGGCATGGAAAAACTAAAAAGAAGAGATAGTCTCAAATGTTATAGATCCCACATTGAAAGATGGTTCAAGAAACCAAATAATAAGATGCATACATATTGGGTTATTATGTGTCCAGGAAGATCTAGTAAATAGGCTAACTATGACTTCAATCGCACAAATGTTTAATATCAATTTTGTCATTGATCTTCCAATGCCTTCCCAATTGGCATCTTTTATGAATAGCATAGGTTCAGGTGAACTAAATAATCCATTAGATTAGTCGGTAGTTAATGAGGCTTCAATTATTGACCAATATCCTCATTAGATTTTTGGTGATAAGCATCATTATGATTAAGTATTGATGATTTGTAATTTGTAATAAACTCAAAAAATTATGTTTATAGATTACCAAGAAGCGAAATATATATATATATATATATTATGCAAAGTTCTAAAAGGGAAAAATTGAAGAGCTTTAAATATTTTTGATTTTCCTCTTTTTATTAACCTTTTAGTACTGATTCAAAAGCTCAGTATTGTAATGAGATTTTTATTGTATTAATCTCTTGCCCTTTAAATTATGATTCATTATCCAAATCATTTAAATCTTTATCATTGTATGCTTAGCTATCATTATAATAAGAAATTATTGGATTTTCCACTTTTTTAATTGAAAACAAGTTTAAGGCAATATTAAGCTAATAGTGCAATTAATTTGTCAAGATGCTACTCATAGGGATGCTTCCACACAAATTCAATCACTTAATATTTAATGAATGTAGGAAGTTAATATGCAAAACTTTGAGTTATGTATTATCAAAATGACATGAGAATTTAGAACATCCATGCTTATTCTACTGTACACAATGGATTTTATTTCAAGCATCTTCCATAACTTTTGCTAGTAAGGTTTTGTAAGACCACTATGTTCTTACTAATTTTTAGTAATTGATTCACAATTCGTGACCTAAAAATTGAAGGTGGTGACCAATGCATAAACTAAGCTATCTTTTAGGCCAATTTAACTTAATAAACTATATATATATATATATGTTAGCACCCAAAAAAATTGGGTTAAACCAAGCCTTAGGCTTATAATTTAGGCCGCTTTTAGTTAAGCCATTGAATAACATTAGCTAGATTAGGGCACATTTATTGGATAAGTTAGTTGAGTTAGGCTTTTTGAGATTAAAATGCATTATAGCATCTTTGGACCATGTATGTAAAACATTAGATTTTCTAAAACATTTAAGAAAAAATAGCTTAATAATGTGCAGCTAAAATATAGGAAAATATTTAGAAAGTTTGAAGTATTTTTCAACCATTTAACTACCTTCTTATAAATTAAGAATTGAGCTTGTAAAATATTTTGAAAGAAGTTAACCAAATTAGCTAGAAACAAGGGCAAATTTGTGAGTTGACCAAATCAAAAGGAAGTGCATAATACACTTTAAAGACCTATTCTCCTAAATTTTAAGGATATAGATGTTACAGTTAGCTAACAAGGTAGTTAGTTAACAACAAAATATATTATTTTAATCTCTAGGAAAGTTGACATAGCACCTATTTACATTAATATTGTTGGCCATGATCATACATTTTTGCCAACATAGGCGAAAAATTAAAAAGAAGTGGTAAATATTTTTAATGGGAACAATGGCTAGTTTTATACTTATAAATACTCATTATACATTCATTTTGAACACATACATCCAATCAATCAAACATAAGCTTTTTAATTTTTATCTTCTACTTTCATATCTTTAAATTTCAAATTTTATTATTTTCTTTACATCTTTCTTTACCATATTCGATGCCTTTACTTTCCTTTAATGTAATTTCCAATCATAGCTGTTAGTTACTATTAGTCATTCTTCAACTAAGCACTTTCTTTAGTAGCTTAGGAACCCAAAGTTAAGAAACAGTGTCCTTTCCATAGCATATCACCTGAACGTAAGAATCAAAAGTACACGTAAGCTAATGTATTTAGTTAATTAATCTAAATTTGCAAGTAACAATATATATATATATATTTGCTTCATCAATCCAATTACATAGGCATGGCCATTATAAAGCCTTAAAACCATAATTCAAACTACACATAAAGACTAACTTATGTAGCTACAAGCATCAAATTTGAACCTAAAACAATGGCCACCTGAATAATAAAAAGCCTAAAAAAATCTCTTTGAAATTGTCTCAACTTTTAGATCCTTCTACTTGAAAACTTGTTAATCTAAAAAATATATCAACATAGGAAAGGGGTAAGTCACACAAACTTAGTGAGGGCCAAGCAAAGTGAGCAGGAAGGATGACAACATTAATATGTTTAAGCGTTTATTTCATAATTTTTATCTAATAAGTAATGTAGTATTTAATTCATGAAGTTTAAAGTAGCGTTAAAATATAGTTTTGAATGCTTTCACATTGCAATGTAGGGGAAATATTAAAATGTAGTTTCAAAACATTTAGCTTTATTAGATAGTTTCTTAAGGATTGCATTAAGTCCACTATACTTAGTTGAAGTTGCATTTTATTACTTTTTAGTTTTTAGGAATTTAAATTTCAAGTAGTTCCTAGTCTTTAGGTGTTTGTTATTTTAGTTTGTCATGTATCAACTTATAGCTTAATTCTAGGTCCACTTTCTACAATTTTCAATTAAGGCTCTAAGTCTTTAAATGTGATGCTTTGAGCTTTAATTAAAAAAAAAATCCTACTTGAAATTTGACGTGACCTTCCTTTTCTAACATAAAAACTATGTTACTTTTCCACTTTTTGATTCTAAAAACCAACAATTGGTATCAAGACTGTCTTTTTGAGGGATCTGTGAGTGTTCTTGAAAGACATTCACTAAAACACAAAAATTGATCCACCATCTGGATAAACTCTTAACTATAGAAGAAGAGTCAAAGTTTTTTGCTATAACACCTTCTGTAAGCATTGTGGCAAGAAAGGTCATCCCCCTTCAAGTGTTGGAAAAGATTTGATGCAAGGTGCAGCAAATGCAATCAACTTGACTTAAGGCCTGGCTCGATTTCGACATTGAGCCCACCAAATAAGGCCCAATTTGTGGCTAGCCATGTTGGGCTACCTGGGTTGACTTAAGCCTTCTTTTGGTAAAAATTAAAAAATAATCCTAAAAAACACTTCAACATCAGGCTTTACTTTTTAAGGGAAGTATAAAAGGAAGATGTTGTGACATTTCTCTACTACAAAACTAAAGACCAAATGACTGATGTCTTCACCAAAACTCTACCAACCAATAAATTCAAGCTATTAAGAGAAAAGTTAGGTGTTTGTAGTGTACAAAGTGTAACATCCGATCCCTCCGTAAATGTGAGAAACGAGATGTTCGGTTTCTCTGTAAACGTTAGAAATGAGCCAGATACAAAAGGAAGTTTCTGAAATAGAAGGAATTGGGGCCAAATAAAATTATGATAAAATTTTAAATAATGAAAAATAAGAATTTGAGCTTTAAGTTACCCAAAAATTAGGGTCGAAGTGATTCAAAATTTTTTTCGAAAAGCCAGTGACATTTTCTTAAATATGGGTGCTTTTTGAAAAACTCATAGAATGGCTTTTTAAATGAAATTTTTTAGTTTTTTGAGGTTCTCAGAGGCCTTGAAAACCATAGGAAGCCCTGGAATAATTAAAGCCCTTTCGGTATACGTTTTCCAATGGTGGTGAGCTTGAACTTTGACCGGATCGTTCGAGAAGGTTTAGCCTCCGATTTGAGTGATTCCAAAGGCATTTTACTAAATTAAAAATCTAAATTTTATAATGAAAAAGATGGTTCTCAAAAAGGAGTTAAAACAAAGTCAAACTGGAAATGCCATTGCAAAGGGTAAAATTGAAAACAATTTTAACAAGAAGCTTCTTAAACTCACGCCCTCTCTTGCTCTCATTTTCCACCATCTTTCTTCTGCCCAGAATAGAAAGGAGAACCAATTCTTTTAGGCGCACAAGAAGAAGAAATCTTGAAGGGAGAAAAAGCCAAGAAAATCTAGCTTTCTCCTTAGCAAGTTACTTCTTCTCCTTCTCCTCCTTATTTCTATGGGTTTGATGGTGTTTTTAAATCTGTTTTGGGGGCAAAATAAAGATAAAAAATTCATGTTTGAAGGGAGGCAACCGAGGAAAGTGAAAAGCAACCAAGAGAAAGCAAGAAAATAAGGTAAAACTTCTATTCTTTGGTAGTTTCTTCCTCCCCCTTCCTCTTGCACGATTTGGCCACCATAAACCCAATTCTTAAGGGCTATTTTCTGTCTAAATCAAGGGAGGATGAGAGGTTTTAGAGTGCAAAGATTAAGAATCTATCATTGGAAACAGTAAAAGCCATTGAATTTCAAGTTAGCAAAGTGTAGGATTCTTGAAGAGTTTGTAAAATCTGTTTTGATTTATGAATTTTCTAGGCAATGTAAGTGTTTAATTGAGCTTCGAAGACCTCTAGGAAGCCTCCTAAGTGGTCCCCCCATTAAGGAAAAATCTAGAAGCCATTAAACCCCATTAATGCTTTGTATTTTGGTCAAGTAAGGATAGCATAGCTAGGGAGAGTTTTAAATTTTTTTCAAACCCATTTTTGAGTCATATATGATGAGTGAAAGTGAGGGAAAGCCTTGAAAAAAATTTAGGAAGTTTAAGAATGAGTCGGTGCTTTAGGTTCCATATTATGACCTAAAGAAGTAACATGTAGCTAGGCTCTTGGTTTTAATTTTGTGATGACTCCAAGAGATTTAAAAGGAGTCAAGAATCATATTTGAAGGAAAAGAATGGAGCCTAAAATTTATTTGATGAGTGTTGCTTCATTAGGTGCAATTATGGAACCATAATGAGGTTTATAGATCAAGCTAAAGTTCAAGCAAGTTATGTGACCTTAGAATTAAGTTCATGAACTTAATTAGCTTCCATGAATTGTATCTAGACCAAGAGAAAGCATCCCTACATGTTTGTATGTGTGAGGCCAAAAGAGGGAGCATTCTTTCAAAGGGAAAAGTGTGTGGTTGCTTCCAAGGTAGCTCTCTCCACCTTCTCTCATGAATGGATGTATGCTTAGCTTATTTTAGAATGTGTGTATGTGTATTTTCAAGCCATGAAAAGTATGCTAGCATGATTTATGTGCCATGGTTTCATGATAACATATTATGTTTCTAAATGATATTATGATGTTTGTTTGGGTTTACTTGAGTATAGAGAGGCCAAGAACTCTTAGCCATGGTGAGGATGAGCCAAGAACCCTTAGAATTAGTTGAGACAAAGTGAGAAAGTCTCCCAAAATGAGATAGACTCCTAAGAGCAAGGTTGAGTCTAAAAATCTCTTAAAGAATTGGTGAGGCAAGTCTAAAATCTATGAAGGAAAAGGTAAGGCCAATCCATCCACTTAGCAAGCCTTTGGATGCTTTGTATGATTTATTCACATGCCAAGCTTACTTCTTGAATGTTCATACCATCTATTATATCTATGCATGCATTTTCAAGACTTGCTTTGCATATACTATGTGTGATTGAATGGGAGATGAGCTATTGAGATTCTTTGAATCTCATTTCCTCCTCTCCAATGATCTCACATGCTAGGTGGATCAAGTGGACAAGGTAATGGAAGCCAATCACTGTGAGGAGAAGAGTTTGACAACAAAGTGCTTGAATTTTGCTACTTTAAGACCATAATTGTGTCAAATGATGTAATCCATTGATGTATATAGTTTATGACCTCTTAAACATGTGTAATTATGATAATATGTGATGTATAAATAAAAGGATATGATATGTGAATGATGAGATAGAAAATGAGTATATTATGGTAATGCAACTTCATGAATGTCTTTATAGAATTATGTATTTGTATGGATGAAATCGCCAAAATAAGATGCATGAGGTTTGGGACCATTTGGGCAGTTCACACAAATCCTAATTATGCTTTTAGACTTACCCAAAATGTGTCAACACTCAAGGAAAACCATTTGGACAATTTGGTATCCCATATGGAGCTAAATTTGACCATAATGAAACCCTATATCACTTTTTGACCAAATGAGCTCTTCTTGATCTGAGATTTGGTATACAATTAGAACTTGTTGAGAGATTTTTGGGAAGTTAAAGAATATAATTTTTGAAGGTCTATAGAATATTTAATAAATTTTCAAAGTTGGCAAATTTTCTGGTTTTGGTCTGATGCACTATTCATTTAGTCCGAAAATGAAATCTATCACACATAGCTCAAATGATGTCCAATTGACACGAAATTTTATACAAAGAAACTAGATATTTTTAGTGACTTATATCAACTAGAATACCTCATTTGGAAGTCTAGAGAGGGGATATGAATTTTTTAAGATTCTGTCAAGTATCAGGAGATTCACTTGACCTCAGTTACTATTATATTGAATTTCAAGGTCTAGATATACCTAAGCTAGTCTAGAGTTATTTTTTTCCTCTAACTAACATCCACAGCTTTCCAGATCGGTATCATTTGCATGGATTGGATTTTTGTAGAATTAATTGGACATTTTTTAAATTTGCTGCAGAAATCTATGATAGTACCAGTGGGCAGTTCGACCTCTGGATCATTTTGCATGTCCAACATCATCTATGATGGATGTTATAATTTGAACATATTTTTAATATGAAGTAGACATATGTAACTTTCTAGAATGGCCAAGAATGTATGATTTTGATTTTTTTAGAATTAGTTATGATTTTTCAAAATTGTGACAGAAAAGAGCCAAATTCTAGCCTAAAATATGTATGAATATTCTAAGCTTTCCCTTGAGTTTCATGAGTTGTGGGTCACATTTTATGATGCAAATTAGTTGTATTCATGTAATTAAATATAAAAATGTATTGTATGAGCTCACACGGTCATGAAATTTTTATACACGATACAATGTAATTATATACATTATTTTAATAAACTTTTCTCACTTCCTTCATGGAATTGATGATGTGATGCATAAGAAAGTTATGAAATAAGTTAGAAGTATATGATGTTACATAAAGCAAAGGAGGAGTGTTAGTTAATTGATTAAGGAGTACATTCCACTATGCTTAGCTAAAGTTGCATTATGTTAGTTCCTAGTTTTTAGGATTTCAAACTTCAAATAATTTCTAGTCTTTAAATGCTTATGTTCTTTATTTGTCATGTACTAGCTCATAGCTTAATTATAGGACCATTTTCCATGGTTTTTAGTTGAGGCTATAAATTTTCAAATGTAATGCTTTTAGCTCTAGTAATTAAATTTTTTTAAAAAAGCTGCTTGACATTTTACTTTAACTTTTTTTCAACACAAAAAACCTTATTACTTTTTTGCTTCATGATTCTAAAAACCAATAAGTTTCCTCAACTTTGAAAATCATTTGATAAAATACTTTAGTAATTCAAAAAAATCATTTTATAAGAGGGAGTTTCACATAAAAGAATTATAACCTATCCATCTAATCTCAGTGGGAAGACTACTCAAGCCATTTCTCAATAATCATGTGATTACACAAGCCTTTTCTCAACAATCATGAGTTTACACAAACTTTTCCACAACACTCACATGGCTACACAAGCCTTTTCACAACAATCACATCAGCTCTCAATTCAAGTGCACTTAGATTGTTATCCTTACTAATAGTTATAGGGTTTCAACATGGATTCCCAAATAGGAATTAAATAAAAAGGAATAAGAGTTTCAATAATCCTTTTTCAACACGAACATCTCATCACATCATAAAATGTAATATCCAAATAATCTTATAATCATCATATACAAATAAATAAATTACTTATCATAAATTTAATATCATATGTGTACAATATCTCAATCTAAAAGTCATCATCCTTTTATCATAGCAACATCATCAATAATTATCAAGATTCCATATGTTTCCAACCAAGAATGTAGGTTTTATTTCCTAAAGACAATTTTAAGTAAGAAATTATTCGTGAAAAAAATTATTAAGTGTTGAAAGAAGGAAATTATACTATTCATGTCAAATCTAGTTTAAAATTTTGTATAAACAATTTATAAGAATGAATGTAAACTCATATAAATGTAAAAAAAATGATGATATAGTAAAAAATAGTATTTAAAATAATAAAAGTTATCACATTGCTCATTGTTAACTCATAAATTGATGCCTTGCTAACACAAGTTTGATTTGACTCAATGGTTCATGTGGGTGTGGGTGTGGGTGTAGGAGTCTCCAAATTATCTATCAAGAATAAACCATGTCGTTACATCAAAATGACTTCAAGATATCAAATAACGGTAGACAACCACTAGGAAGAGCATATCGACATTTTTCTCCTATCCTTCTTTTCTTTTTTGGGCCAAGCATTTTTCTCCTATCTTGAAATCTCACATAAATGAGTTTTCATAAGAAAGCACTAAAACTCAAATTATTGCTCTATTTATAGCTTCTCCTTAACCATAATATAGGCTTTGTTTAAAATCACGTATATATACTGGCCATATCTAAAAATGCATATAATTGAAATAATTGGTTAAAAACATGTTTTACACTTCATTTGGTTTGCTACATTGCGAACGTAATCCCTTTACATAACTTGTGTAATGTTTATTATACTTATTATTTTATCTATCAAATTACTTTTTTAAAAGTAGGGATAAAATAATTATTTCTTATCTCACCTACCTTCACCTACTCGCATATTACATTCCCTTCGTTGTTATATCATCCAACCAAATATATCCTTAATGTATGAAATAAATGTAAAAACAACCCCGCTCTATTAAAACAAAGGAGAATTTGAATCTAAAGGTGTTAGGGTCTCAAGGGAAAATCACAAAATGGAAGGAAATAGAATTAACTTCAAATTACCCCCAAGGAGCTATGTTAGACAAACTTCTCATGGCTCAATTTAATTCTTTGATTTGAAAAAGGGGGGGGGTGGGGAACTCTCCATGACCAAATTTTGTTCATGACTTAAAAAATAAAGATGAATAATGGAAAAAAAATATTTAAAGGGCTAAATGTGAGGAGAACTTTAAATATCTTGCTATGTTGCATGACTTTATGTGATAAATGCATGAAAAAGAAGGGTTGCAAATGAGATGGTTGAGTCAAGCATTTGCTCAACTTGAGGCCTAACTCCAATTTTGGTTCGGATCCTAGTCGATAAAGCCCAATTTGTGCTAAGCTAGCCAGGTATATATATATATATATATATGTATATATATGTATGTATGGTTGGACCAAGCCAAGCAAAATTGGCTAAAATGCTTGGCCCATAACCCCATCCAACCTAGTTTACCCATTTTTTCCCTTTTTGCCCAACTTAATTGGCTAGGTTGGATTAGGTTCACTAGGTTGGTGTGCATCCCTATGAGAAAGTCAAAGAAAAAATGTGAGAAAATGAAGAAGAGAATAAAAAGCACAAAATAGAAAGAGAAAATGAAGAAGTGTTGTGAGTTTTAAGTTGATAAGAAGGAAAGAATACAAATTAAATAGAGCTTATTTTCAACTTATTCATGAAACTACAACAAGTAAAAGTATAAGTTGTCTAGTAATATTTTGAGAAAACTGACACTCTTTGAGGAAACTTTGTAACATTATGAAAATCCTTGTGTTAACTTAGTAATATTATGTACATAAAATAAATCGTCGCTTTACAAATCTATATTTCCTTAACAAAAACATATTATTCTCCTATAATCACTTTTATAAAATATTTAATACTTTAAACAGTCCGTACATCCACCAGAACTTATAAAATTTACATGATAAAATAAATTTTAACTTGACAAAAGCAAAGAAATAACTACGTCTCCCAAAAAGCATTGTAAGGGAGATAAGAATCTTACCTTGTTTATTATTTCCTTAAAAAAAAAAGATCATCACCGACACCTTAACCAACCGTTACTTGCATCTTATACTACCGTTCCTAACGTTTTATCCTATTGTTATTAGCGCCTTGGTCTCCTATTAGTGACACCCTTATTTGCTGATACTAGTGACTTGACCTAACATTACTAATAATTAAACTTGTTATTAACACTTTAGGAATGTGTTACCCACACTTTAACAAGTGTAATATTTAACGAAGAAAAAACAAAACCAAGTACTGCACACAAATAGAAATTTTC
This sequence comes from Erythrophleum ivorense, assembly GCA_026724425.1. Lineage (NCBI taxonomy): Eukaryota > Viridiplantae > Streptophyta > Magnoliopsida > Fabales > Fabaceae > Erythrophleum > Erythrophleum ivorense. Next base: position 1,899,303 of record JAIUCV010000039.1, on the reverse strand, counting down.
TTTCCTAATTATATTTAATTATCTTAATGTCTAATTGCTCCCTCCTAAACGATAATTCCTTGTGGTAGACTAGCAGTGTTCCTTTTATTATACAACAATTAGGAACTAATAATTCTGCAATAAGCCTCTTTTAACTAGAATTTCACTCTCTCTCTCTCTCTCTCTCTCTCTATATATATATATATTTATATATTCTCAACATAGGCAACATCATTCATGGAGTTACATCCCTGCTTGTAAAACTGCATTTAAGATTCTGTTTTAAGTTGTTATTAATATTTGATACAACTCATACATCAAATTCTCACAACTCCTTACCCATCTTGCAAACTAAGAAAGCTCAACTATCTTTGGCCGTTTTTTAGAATGTTGATTTCCCTTTTGTTTGCGGATGACCTTATCTTCCCCAGAGAGAGGTCTTTTAGCAAGAGAACATGACTTTGAACCATCACTGCCATCACCGTCCTCATCATCGCTGCTTTCGTTATCCCCATTATCATAATCAGAACTACTTTCATCAGAATCTGTTTCGCTACTCTCAGCAGCCAACGGAATCACAGGCTGAAAACCAGAAATCGCAGATTCAGCAGCAGCCACAGCCTCGGGTATATGTAGATCAGCAACACCAAGCATTAAATCCTGCGATAAAAAGGCACCCCAAACATCTTATGTAATCCACTAATTGCATGTAAGTCTATAATATAAATGGAAGTTACTCAGACATGTAGATAAATAGATAGATTTATTAAAAAATAAATAAAAGAAATTTAATTACCATCTCAATGACTTCAGATTCATTTCCTGTTAACTCTTCGACGTCATAATTCCGCGGATTGTCCTACGTTTTATTAAAGTCAGGTCTTAAAAAATATAGAAAACGTAAAGAAATAAATATCATTGCAAATCAGCTAAAAATTTTGGCTTCAATCAGAAAGTCAATTTGTAACCTTTGCATGGAGCTCCAGCCGTTGATTGGCTTCTGACATCACTCCTAGGAAGTCTTTCACTTTTCCTAGAACTGCATCAACAAAGAGAACTTAATATCTAGATAGAAAAAAACATGATTGATTTTTATAATTTCATCTTCCTAGAAATGATAGACATTAATAATATCATGAAAATCAGTGAATGCTCAGTGCAGAAGGTGATAGAATCTTACTTCTCTCAGTGATACATATTTTCAAATTATGATGTAGGCAAATTATCAAAAGTAAAAGGAAAGAAATTTGACTTGAGCAGATGTAACAATTTATGTGTCTGTCATACTGTTACTACATACACAAATAGTTGTAAAATAACAACATAAGTGCATATGTATATGCGGTAAAATCCCAATCGAGATCATAGTAAACGGTTAATCAAGAGAGAGATTTACAAGATCACCAATATTATGAAAAATCTAGATTTTGAATTCTCCTGTTCTTGTAAGAACTTCCTACAACAGATATTCAAATTGTTTGGCTTGTAAGCAAGGTGCTTGAGAGCACTACCATGTCATGTGTATCAAACAAACTGATCTTCCAATAAGTACAAGACAAAACTTAGATATAGTTTTCAAGTATTTGCTATCAAATTCCCAAAAAGAAATGACAAGTAGACACTTTTTACAGCTCAGCACCACATAAGTGGGTCTTTCAAAATGAATTTCTCTATGTTACATTTTTATTAGAGAACTTAATAACAATTAAAGAACTTCACCTAAGTTTCGTCTACAAGTAAACTGTAATAAGATGAAGACCATAAAAAGAGCGATGATACTAATCCCTTTTTGGGGATTCCACTGGCATAGCAGAAACTGAGTCACATAATCCAAACAAAGACACTAGTTCAATTCAAGTAATTAATAACTTTAGAAAATAAAATTATATGGTTTCATATGTTTTAATATCGGCCCATCTTAGTAGTGGGAGCAATAATTGGTTGGCAGACATAAAATACGATCTTAAGCATTATCATTAACACTTGTAAAGGCATAGATTATAGAAGATATAAGACATTAAGCTGGTTGTTAACAGGAGAACCAAATTAACTAGATTCATCATCAACCAGAAAAACACAATCAGTATTTCTTGGCAATATCAAATTATTTGCCTAGAATGCATGTGCATTTTACAATTTTAGTACCCTCCATACTTAATCAAAAGGGAAATTCAACCACCAAAAAAATAAAATAAAATAAAATAAAAGGCAAATTTTTAGAAAACCTCTATTGAATTGAATAAATTCTAAAACAGGTTTTAGAAAACAAAAAGGAGAATTTTTTGTGAAACTTAGAATTTTGAAACAGAACTTACGTTGGCTGGGGGCTGCTGGGGCTGTGAGGGGCTTCCCATGAGATGGGCGTTTCTTAGTCCAAGAGCTTGAGTCTTTTTTACAAGCAAGAAGTGAAGATTCTGCAAAAGCAAAAGGAAGAAGCAGAGTGAGAATGATGAAGTTCATAATTAGAGAAAAAATAAAACAGAGGAACCATAAATTCCATTAATTTAAAATGGATTGAGTTTGGGAGAAATAGAGATCTAAAGAGGAATAGGATGTATTCTTATGTTCCAAGCGCAGAAGCTCTTTACTTCTATGTTTCATCACTCCCTGGCCCTGCCCTCTAGCTGCTTGTTTCTGCATCTATGGCGGAGAAGGGATGAAGGGTTTCAGAAAGGGCATGACTTCAAGTTTTTTTTTTTTTTGGGGCCTGAACCAGATGTTAAATAAACTAATACAACAACAACAACGTCAATAACAAACTTTTTTTTACTTAGTGAAATCGGCTATATAAATAAATAATAACTTAATATGTATTGTTGTTATTATTATTATTATTAGTATTATAGATAGTAGAAACAAGTATCTATTATCTAATACTAATTTTTAAATATTTTACTTATTTTGAATATACAGTGAAAATTATACATTTATAGGTAATGAATAGGTTTTGTGCGTAAAATGAAATTTTAAAACTGTTTAAACATATTTTGTGGCAAAAAAGGCCTACTAAACTATTTGGTGCAGTAACTAAAATATAGAGCAACCAAACTATCAAAGTAGTAAGGAATTTCCAAAGAATAGTTTAGTGAGTATACTTGACAAAGAAAACCAGAAACACTAAAACAGCTAGCTATAAGTAGATATCATTAGTAATACAAACACAATTAGCACACTCCATCAAAACATATTTTTGGCAGCCATTATCTTGTACATTAGAGGCCATAATAATTGTGGCGCACACACACACACATATAGGGTTTTAGTTAAGGCAAAGTAAGAAAAATAAAAATGCGGTGGCTGATGAGGGTTAAGGTGCAGTTGCAGGTCATATGCAAGACCCTGCACAATGAATGATGATTATAGTAGAGGTGACCCCTTTAGCATTCACACAAAATTCTTAAGTTCTTATGTTGACATTGAGTCCTCAAGCTTTCTCCATTTTTGAGCATTCTCAAGAGTGGGAATTCTGAGTTTTTCATAAATCTGTCCAAATTATTGCATGAATAGATATTCTGATATTTTATAAATATATTTTATTTTTATTTAATTAAGTAACATCACAATAAATATAATAAATTCGTTATCTACATCTACAGCAATCTAATTGGAAACCAACTAAAGTTTACCGGTAATAGTTCAATTTTGAGAACCTATTACTAGCAACAAGATTTTAGCTGTTAATTAATTGCCATCAAAAGAGTGTTTTTGGTATAGCGATCGAGGACATGCTTGAGTGGATCTGCAATATGTCAGAAGCGGAAAGATACCCAGTTGAATCACTAAATTATAATGTAAAAATCTAAAAATTGCCACAATGGAGCAAAGTAAGGATGCACATGGACTGGACTGGCTTGGACATTTGAGCTGGTCCAGTGCCCAGCCCAGTTAAGTGTTTGGGCTGTTTTTGGTTGCCCACAACCAGACCCGACCTAGACAGAGAGGTCTGGATAGGACAGGACGGGCCAGGCCAGTATTTTTTTTGTTTTGGGTTCAACAAGATTTACATAAATAGATTCTGATGTTCATGTGATAGGAAGAAGAACCTACTTTTGAAGTATAAAGCATGACACTTGAAATTTCAAGAAACAACGAAGGATAATGGAGGGCAAAACACTCATTGGGGCCTAACTCTAAGTTGCCTACTGTTGATAAAATTATAACACGAAAGATAGATTATTAAAAACTTTAATAACAGACACTCAAAAGAATTGAATAAAATCTTATCCTTCAGAATATAATTCACATGGAAACTTTTAGCACCTTAACAGTAACAAAAGTTTTTCTACTTCTCCCTTGTCTCACCATATACTTCTATCATTTCAGTACTTAGCAAACACAAAGCATGACCACACTCGTGATTGAACATTCCTTATATAAATGTTGAGCCAATACAAAAAGTAGCAGATATCCAAGAAAAAGGAGCCATCAAACCTGATTAGTTGTCACTCTTGGCTGCCCTTCAAGTCTCCTAAGGCAAAACTTATGAACTGTAAATCCAAATAATCCCTTATCTGCCCAATAATGAACAAGCTGTAAAAGAATGAGTAGAAAGAATTTTAAGTAATACCTTTAAAATTAACTTTGCATTACTTATGATCTCCATAGAGAACTAATATTTAATTAATAATATGAGAGCTTCCCAATCTAGTCACTGTCAAGGAAATAGTGTAGGTTGTAGACACACACTAGAAAGAAAGTCAAGAAAAGAAATCATTACTCCAATTGTTCATAAAACTGGGCCCACATTATCTAGTCATTGTCAAGTTCTGCACATCCCTTCATTTTGAAATTCTAGCAGTTAAATTGCAGCCAAACACATTTGGTCTGCCATCAGTGCCTTTTGTCCCTAAAATGTTTATTTAAATTTGGTAACTAATGATTTCACCTAGCACATAAACTATTACTACAAAACAGAGATTGTGCTTCTAAGCAAGTGAGTACAAGTGTCAGCATTTTTATGGGGATTTGAGCTACTACATCATCTAAGTCGTGTTTCAGTTATGGATCAAGTAGACTAGCTTTTTTAAAATGCAAATTATACTATATTTCAAAGAGAAAATCAAGGGAGTTAATTTCACAAACTTTATATATCATTATTAAGTTGCTCATACTTTATACCTTAAACATCTTGGTTTTGTGAAAAATTTTGAAGATGAAGTTTCAGAATTTTCTTATCATCCTCGTAACTATTGTAAGTAACTTAAAGAAGAACTTAATACAAAATTCAACGCAATATCTTTCTGAAAAGCTATATATGACCAAATAATTTAAAGCGATTGTATAATCAAACTTAGCATTGTAAAAAGAATACCCTTTGGAACCTGTGGACTGGAATGTCTTATCACATTATCTCATGGAAGTAGATCATGGTATGTAAAAGGACATTGATCAAAACAAGAATATATAACAGTAAATTTCATACAAGTTCTAACTATAAACTGGTCAAACAAACAAATAAATAAATTATTAAATACCAACTAATTACCGGCATCCATTCTCCTCGATGTTAATATAGAAGATATGATACAAGGAAACAACCATGGAGAACCACGAAAATACTAATGAACATGGATAGGTAATATATCAGAGAACACCGAAATTAAAGTCCAGAACTAACAGTATAATCACTAGAAAGATTAAAACTTTTATATACTCGTGCATCTCTCGCTAACCCTGGAAGACTCATCATACATCATAGATTGGAAAAAAAGCTCTACCTTTTCAAGCCCTGCGTCCTCAAAGAAAAGATACTCAGCTGTCAACAATCTCCTAATTGAGTGCAACAAAGTTGGTAATAGAGCTGGTCTTTTCTTCCTTGGTGCAGGTGGACAGTTGGAGTGTTCTGTTTAAAATGGCTATAAAGTTTTACATTTTACTTTGGAAGATGAAATTAGTTACTGAATATCCAAAATATGAGTACCATAAGTACATACAAATTTTATGATAGATAACTTGAGTAGTAGCAAACGAAGCTTCAGTTATAGAGAGCCTTGTTATGATCCTGTATGTTCAGAATTCTAAATCAGAATCATTGCAAACACAATGAAATTTCCCTGCATCCTGGGGAAATACAAGAATCACACCTCAACTAGGAAAATAGCAAAGCGTGGGGCCATAATAAAACCCAAAAACTAATTCCCCTAGAATTTCCTCTATGAATGTTTAAGGCAAATTAAATTTAGGCAGTTCCCTTCAACTATATTATGGTTTAACACTAAAAACAACACCAAACCCTGAATTTTGTTGCTCTCTAGCTTGTTCCAATTCTTGCCATAGATGTTATTTAAGCCACAAAGCTCAAATTTTGCACAACCTCGGGTCTTTCAATTCTTCAATGCTAGAGAAATATGTATATAGAGTAGGAGTTAGTATGCTGCAAGGTGAAAGTTTCTAATTTTGTTCTTATATTAAATTATAATTTTGTTTCTTCACTATAAAAAATAAACTTTTAATAACGATTTTTAATAATAATTAAAAAAGTTATTATTAAAAGAATATTTTTAGTAGTAACTTTATTAGGTTGTCACTAAAAGATTATTAAAATATTAATTTTATTTTTTACAAAATTTTTAATTATGACAAAAAAAATACCACTAAAATTATTTAGTAACAATAAAAAATCATCGTAAAATACTTTTAGTGGCGACAACAACCTTGTCACTCCCAAAAAGTTACATTTAGTGATGATATTCTCGTCACAACTAAAAGACTATCATTAAAATTGACTTTTAATAGTGACACATTAATGTTGTTAGTAAAGGTAACTTTTAGTGGTAACGTGCGTTGCCACTAAAAGTTTTACATAATTTTATGAAAATTTAAAAGTTTTTTTATTAAAGTTTTAGTGACACTAAAGGTTATCGCTAAGTTTTGATACAAAATTTTTTATCAATAAAAATATTTGTACTAAAACTTTTAATAGCAATTAGTTTAGATTACAATTAAAAGGTACTTTTAGTGGCAATTTATATATGTCATTATTAAAAGTTTTGCATAATTTTTTAAAAATTTAAAATTTTTTTGCCAAACTTTTAGTGATGAAAATAGTCATTGCCACTAAAAAATACTCTTAGTGACAACTAAAATAGTCACTATTAAAAGTTTCGATGCAAAATTTTTTATTAATTTAAAATTTTCAGTGTCAACAAGTTCAAATCACCACTAAAAAGTAACTTTTTAATAAAGTTATATTTCTAAGTCTTTCTACCCTTTTATGAGATGATCAAAATAAATAATTATTAATAGTTTAATAAATGTTGTCCAAATCTATGAAAAATATTTAATAAATATCTTATAAAAATTTATATTAATTTAATTTAAAAAATGTCAAAGAATGTTTTTGCCATATAACATTTATTGAAATTTTCTTTTTAATTAATTTATCTAATTTTTTAAGTTATCTAATCATTAATGAAATATAATAATACTATACAAAGATTTTTTTTCCCTAAATACTAATTCAAAATAAAGACTAGAATGAGTAAAGAGATATATTTTTTAAAAGATATTTATAATAGTACTTATTTGTGAAATGAAACAGATTTTTTTCCCCTTACATTTGCTAAATGGAATAATTCAAAAATTTTATTCATTAAAATTTGCTACAATGTTAACAAGGAAAGTTTTTTATTTATAATTTAATATCATATGATAAAATTTAATTAATTGTTCAAAATTAAAGAAAGTATATAGACAAAGTTTTAATTAATTGATTAAAATTTTAAAAAATAAAGAAAAGAATATATAAAATTAATTTTTTAAAATTAAACTTAAATTTAAAAATCATATATAAAAAAAAAGAAAGGTTTGTTTATTTATGTACTTCTTATATCAAATTTAAAACTCCATTATTTGTTTATTCATTTACACCCAAACTCCCTTTTTCTTTCTTTATTCAATTCTTAAATTTACATTCTCTTCCTTAGGTCATCTATGTGCCCATCAAAACTAACACTAGAATTTTGCTTGCTTATATGCTTCTTATCTTAAATTCAAAAATTCGTCTCTATTTTGCTTTAAATTTGATTCCTTTTCTTTGAAATCTAAATTTTAGTATTATATAATAATTAATCAAACATATAAAATAAAGTAAATAGATACTTTTATTATAATTATTTATTTTCTAAATAGATAATTACAATCTATACATTATAAATTCAAGGTTGCTTTTAAAAATTTCAAAGAATATATCTATCATAAAACTATTTTTTATTTATACATTAACAATTGGTAGTTTCTTTTAAAAATTTTTATTTAATTTTAAAATTATTTAATTATTTCTATAAATAAAACCATCACAAAATATAAAATTTTAAATTTTTTTAGTTAAGTTTAAAAAAAACTAATAGATTATTATTTATAATTTTTATTAATAAATTAAAATTTCAATTTTTAGAATTCATATATGTAAGATGTGATTTAAAATTTTAGTTTTGAAAATTTATTTAATTAATATATCTAACATTTCATATATCTAAGAATCCATATATCTAAAATTTCAATTTCAATTTCAATTTCTATAATTCATTTTACTAATAAAACTCATCAATTTTTATTAATTTTTATTAATACATTAAAATTTTAATTTCTACCCTAATGTATCTTTTCCCCACAAACACCTACAATCTACAACGCAACTCCCTTTGACCTTTAATTTCATCTTCTAAAGCAAAGCAAACAAAAAAGAGGTAGAGAGAAAAAAAAAAACAAAGGAAAAGAAAAAGGAAAGGATGAAAGATTGAACTATTATTCAATCTCTTGTCATTGTAAGATTGATTTTAGCTGGATAAGCCTCTTAAATTCTTATTTTCTTTTTTTTTCATCCATTAATACCCTAGATTCTAATTTATGGAGGAAGCATAAACTCTAGGTTTTGTAAATTGAAAATTTTAGTTTAATATTTAAGTTCCATCACTTGTAATGTTTCCTTTTAGTTTGGGTAAGCATTAATTGATGATTTTTAATGAGAATGAGCAAAAATATAATAATTTTTATGGATTTTTTGGTGAGAGTAACTATGGATGTGAATTTGGAATTTTAAATTCAATCTTAATGCTTTAATAGTTGGATGATACTCCTTTAAACTTGGGTAGACCTTAAATAATGATTTTTGATGAAAATGAGTCATAATATGGTGATTTAGCATAAATTTTCTATTGAGGTAGCCACATATGAGAATTCTAAAGGGATGAGTTAGAGGATGACTTATATTTGGAATTAAAAGCTTTAAATAGTTTAGTTAGGATAGAAATATAATTGGTAGATTATAAAAAATGGTAGATTATAAAAAAAGATACATTAGGATATTAAAGAATAAATATTCTAGGTTCTCAATTAATTTTTGAGTCATGTAATTCTTGATTTCTATCCTTTTTGTTGTTGATCTAATACTTGAATTTGGAATTTTAAGTAGAATGGAGCTCCTTTTGCATCAATATTTTGTAAATATCAATTAGATTATAAAAAACTTTTCTTTTAGACTTGTTTTAATGGTGAAAGACAGTTACAAACAAAAATCTCAAAATTAAATGTTTAAACATATTTTTGAGGAAAAAATAAGTGATTGAATTGCTTTTGACTGTTGCCCATTGCAAAGATCTCCACAAAATACTCAGGTGAACAAAAAATTCACCTCAAATAGATTATGATATTCAAAGTTTATGGCTTTTTAAAGTTTTAACTTCCAATCTTATACATATATTTTTATAATTTCTCTTCCAAACCCATGTTTTTTATTTTCCATCACCCTTTAATCATTGAACATCAATGAAACTGACTTGCATTTGTTTTCAACCATGATCTGAAGTGTCTTGCTATCACTCCTATAAACATTGAGCTTAAATGTTTACATATGTTCTTATTTGCTTCCTTTCTAAATCAAAGCAAGACTATGAAAACATTTAGTGTTCTATACTTTCCTTTAAAAGCATTGTTCGGTTTTATTAGTGGTGATGTGTCACTGTTAAAAGTCAATTTTTTAATAAATAAGCTTATTTATTTTGTATTCTAATTTTGTCCTTTATTTTTACTATTTAATTCAATCCTTCCCTTCATGCCAAACTCCATTACCTTTATTAAGGGAGAAATCTAAACTGTACTGTTCATGAGCTGGCCAAAATTTACAATGAACAAAAGAGCTGCAATTTAGTTGGAAAAAGATTCTTTCTATTTCAAGTGCAAATTGAAGGTTATTTTTAACAATTTTGATTCATTCGATGTAGCCATCAAATCTTTGGCTGTCAGGATGGCATTTGGTGAAAAAATAAATTTGTAGAGAAATTCAAAATTTTAGTTGTGAAAAAAAATTTTTATTGCGAGGACAAAGTTTTGGTCCTTAAACTTTTAAAATAAATTTAAAATTTAAGATCTTTAACACTAAATATTTTCTTAATTAAATTTTTGTTTTTACAGTTAAAATTTTTGGAATATAATTTTTTCAATTAAAATTTTTGTTCATACAATTAAAATTTATAGTCTTTTACAATAAATATTTTCTCAGTTAAAATTTTTGTTCTCATATTTGAAATTTTTGGAATTTAATTTTTTTTCTTTAATAATTAAACTTTTTATTTTTACAATTAAAACTTTTGATCCCTGTATAAAAGAGTTGTTTCACCAAATGCCACCTAAAGGTAATCAAACGGCCCAAAATTTGTTGGTTGGATTAAACAACTCAATATATATTTTGATAGGTGTATCATTCACATACATATATATATATATTGATATTTATAGCTATTTACTTGATTTATTAAATCTTTAATTTTGTTCAAATTTTGCTTTTCCAAAATACACATTAACTCTTAATTTACATGCATTAGTGCGGAAAATTGTTTTTTCTTACTCTCATTAGAAGGGGAGGAGATAAAAATATAGTTTTTGATTTTTATTCAAACATAGTTAACAAGAATATTGTAGGTGTACGTTTTCTCTATCCCCAAGTATTAAGATTTTCTAATAAAAAAAGGTAATAGATGGTTATATTTTTTATTTAATTAGAATTTTGTATAACTAAAAGTACATATTTGAGATTTATGAAAGTTAACAAAAATTTTTGAATACATATTTTAAAGTGCATTTGTTAATCGTTGCCATTAGTTTGTTTTTATCAATAAGTTCATAAAAAATATTTAAAAAAGAAATAATTAAATTGTATATTAACTATTTTATTATTATCTTATCAAATTAAGCTTCCAAGATAAAGTTAATTATATTAGTATGAATATTAAATTCTTCTCATCTAAGTCGATAAACTTAATTTTCCCATCTTAAACTCTATTTATTAATTTGGTTGGATAAATATTATATTACAAATTCTTTCTCAATCAATTAGGGATGGGCAAAATACACCTTCTTTGAGTCCTTTTAAAACTTACACGATATGGGTTTTTTTAGTGAATATTTCAAGAGTCCTAATCCAAATAAAAGTATGTGAAATTATAATACTCTATTTGTACCAACCTATCATCATTCCTACAATCAGTTCTTGTCATTTCATAATCATGTCAAATCCTATTGCAATCTTTCACTATCGTCTCTGATCAACCAATAGATCCTGAAGTATTTCAAAACTCACCTTTCCAATACCACAAGCCGAAAGACCCGAAAAATGTCATCTTTAATGTCAATTTTTCTGTGTGCTTCAGATTACGGTCTTACTCTGGTCAAATTCAAATTCACTCAATATTCATTCACAACTTTCCTTCCACTATATATCATGCAAACAATTTTTTCAAGATGGTCCAGCCTTTTTGCGAAGTAACCTATCCCACTCACTCTTTGCTTCTGGAAATCTGGAGGTATTATTAATACTCGTGTTGATGTCTGACGCTTGACGACTTTTCCAGAATCGTCCTCGTACTCTTCCTTTTATTGGAGCTGTTTGCATTGTATACCCTATGTTTGTGGATGTTATTGCTGATTTACCAGAAACTGAAGAGGTTATAGCTGCAATTGAAAGGATCATGTGGGAATGATTCCTGCCTCTGAGGAAGCCATCAATGTTGGATCTTTGGCCCAAAGTTATGAGGCCCAATGAATTTGATAATAACAAAATTTTTATTAAACGTTTGTAAAAAAACCCGTATGGAAGATCAGCCCAATAATTTCCTTTTATTGAATATTCATAAGTCCAATATTGTGAATAGACTAATTTTGTTTATGAATTAAATGACAAAGTATATTATATATAAAAGATAAACAAATGATAGGTACATGTGTTAAGGAAGAGCAGGTAGAATAGAAACAATGATTGATGTGGAAAATATGGTTGAACGTCAACTTTCACTTCAAGCTCAGTGGCTAATATTAAATGCGAAAAGATTATCCAAGATTTTGAAGATAAACAAAATTTGAGAAAATTTTTTGAACGTTAGAAAATTAAGAAGGAGCCGATGAATTCAAAAATGTCTTTAATGGATAAATAAATCAAGATGCATATAAATACTTGAAGGTTTGAATACTAAAGAGACGATGAGATTAAGAAAACATGCTAAAAAGAAAAAAGCGTTTTAATTTACTTATCATATTTTTATCTGCTTATAAGAAGCAAGTCAAAAAAAGACTGTGCAAGCATATAGGAGTGTGTTGTAAAATTTAAAGAAGTTGAGGGTGAGTTGTATAAAAATGCTACTGAGAAATTACTTGGTGGTAAAAATTGTAAGGCAGTGTTACCACATTTCTGTAAGATTTAGTTATTGAGTTAAGAAAATCCTTTGAGATTTCAAGGAAACTGGACATAGATCAAAGCTGACTGAACCAGGATAAATTATCTGTGTTAAGATCCTTCACTTTTCTTTTTTGTCTATCCATACATAAATTCTCCACTTTTCACTAACTAAATTAGAAGGCTATTGGTCCTCCACTTTCAAACATCAAAAATTTGCATCTATTGATAAACACACCTATTCACCCCTTCTAAGTATGTTTATCAATTAGTATCAAAGCTCTAGTCTCTTTTGTGTGCTTAACAGCTTTAAGAAAAGATCCTGTGTTATTGTTATTCTATGCAGAAAATGGTTACTACCAACCTGCTTGAAGGAGCATACTTCGGAGAAGGATTCTCAACTCTTAGACCTCTCTACTTCATGGGAAAACACTTCTCACACTGGAAGGAGAGAATGAAAATATTTATATGTTTAACTGACTACCTGGTGTGGGAAGTCATCATAGAAGGTCTGACGAAACTACAAAAGGTGGATTTGACAACTGGTGTCATCATAGACAAACCCAGAGCTGAATGGATTGAAGATGATATTAAAATAATTCAATGCAATCACCGTGCTAGAAATATCATTATATGCTCCATCAGCAGATTTGAGTATGATAAAATATCAACTTGTGAAACTGCAAAAGAAATGTGGGAGAAACTTATTGTTATTCATGAAGGAACCTTCAAAGTCAAAGAAAAAAATCTAAATGTATTGGTCTATGAGTTGGAACTGTTTCATATGAAAGAGGGTGAAAGTATTGAAGAAATGTACAATAGATTTGCAAAACTGGTTGGTGATCTCAAAACTCTAGAGCATAAATATACAAACTATGAGCTCAATTGGAAGATTCTAAGAAGTCTGCCAGAAAAATGGCAATCCAAAGTAGATTCAGTTGAAAGCAACAATTTTCAAGCTCTCACTTGTAATGAGTTACGTGGAATCTTGATAGCCTACGAGAAGAATCACTTGAAAAGACATGAGTTGGAACACAGAAGAAAATTACTTGCACTACAGTCAGCTGCTCTAGAAAAGATAATAGAAGAAGAAGAAGAGTTGAATGAACAAGATATAGCCTTCTTTTCAAAAAGAATAAATAAGTACGCCAACAAGAAAAAAGAGCTATAGAAATCCAAAGCCAATCCTTTTAAAACAAACTCAAAAAGGGAGGAGTCATAAAAAAATGTTATTATATGCTATGAATGTGGGAAAAACGAACACATGAGATTTGAATACCCATACCTCAAAAGAAGAATAACTAAGGCATTTAGCAAGAAGAAAGCAATGATGGCTTAGAATGATGATGATGAGGAAGAAGAATAAGAGCTTGAACAAGAAATGGCTAACATGTGTTTCATGGGCACGAGAAGACAATGAGGTAATCCCTGAAATGTCATTATCATATATTGAACTAGATGAAGTGTTTAATGAATTTTTAGTTGACTTCAAAATTCTGTTTGCAAAATATGAGGAGTTGGTAAAAATAAATTCCACTCCAGAAGAGGATGCTAATAAGCTAAAATCTAATTTTGAATATGTCTCCTTAGAGAATGAATCTTTGAAGCAGAAAGTAACTAAAGTCACTAGAGACTTGGCTAACTTTGTAAAAGGTGAAGAAAATTTGAATATGCTTTTTGGAAAACAAAAATGCATGTTTGATAAGATTAGAGTTGGATACAATGAAAACTCAAATGCAAAACTATACAAAAATTTCTTTGTTAAAGCTTCTTCTTACACTATATGCTTTCGATGTAGCAAGTTAAGACATGCATGTAATAAGTGCAAAAATGACAATATAAAGTTCAAATGGGTTCCAAAAGGAACCATTATTACTGGTACTAATCCGAAATGACCCAAAAAGATTTGGGTAACTAAGAAGAGTTGAATTAATTGCAGGTTTGCTTGAAAGGAAGAATTTCTAACCATCAGTGGTTCCTAGATAATGGTTGCTCTAGACACATGATAGGAGATCCATCTAAATTCTTGTGCTTCACAAAATTAGACGGAGGATCTGTCAGTTTTGGTGATAGAGGCAAAGGTAAGATTATTAGTACAGGTAAGATAGAACTTACTAATAATTGCTGTCTAGACAATGTCTGCTTAATTGATCGTTTAAAACATAATCTTCTTAGTATCAGTCAACTATGTGACAGAGGTTATGGAGTAGTTTTTGATCCTATATGTTGCACTGTCTTTAATAAGGACAAAGCCTTATTTGCTGGTTAAAGATTTGAAAACATATATATACTTTGCTTAAATCATCTTAAATCCAAAAATATTACATGTCTATCTTCCATTTGAAATGAATCCTGGTTAATGCATAGAAAGTGTAATGTCTGATTTTTGTTAAACGACGGAAACGGGCACGTTTTTAAAACAAGTCTCCTGAAATGAATTAGTTAAGGTTCCAAAAACTTTGAATAACATTCTAGACTCCTAAAAATGAGAATCCTAGCCTCAGATGGAAGGAAAAATGGAGCTAAAATGAAAAAACAAAATTTTACAGAAATCTTACGAAACATAATGTCATTTTCATAATTTTGAGCAATTTTTAGAATTCACACAGGAAGGCTTTTTAAATGAAAGTTTTGAGTTTTTTGAGGTTCTCAGAGGCCCTGAAAACTATGAGAAGCCCCAAGATAGTTAAATCCCCTCTGGTGGACGTTTTCCAACATTGGTGTATCCAAACTTTGATGGATTTGTTTGAGAAGGTTTTAGCTCCAATTTGAGTGATTCCAAAAGCATTTTATTCAATTGGGAACCTAAATTTTATAATAGAAAAGATGGTTCTAAAAAAGGAGCTAAAATGAAAGAGAAACGAAAATGCAAAGAATGAAGGATAAAATTAAATTTTTTGAAAAAGTCACTTCTTCCTACTTATAAATAGGTGGCGCCTCACACTCTCCCTCATTTAGCTTCAGATTATTCTGCCCCAAATCAGAAGAAAAACCCAAGGAGAGAGGCACACCAAAGGAGAGAAGAAAATCCAAACTTAAGGTATGGAAATTTACTTATTTTTCATGCTTCCTCTTAGCCAATCTCTTCTCCTTTTTTTCCCTCTTCTCCTCCATGATTTTTGTAAATTTTTGAGGGCTATTTTGATGGAAGAACAGAGGAAAAATTTTGAAAATCAAGTGAGGAGGCCAAGGAAAGCAAAGAACAACCAAGAAAATCAAGGAAAACAAGGTATCATGCAATTCTTCCACTTGATCTTCTTCCTCCTTTCTTTCATAGGTATTTCGAACTAGGTAAGGGCAGCCTTAGAGAGCTAAGTTTTCAACCAAACCAAGGGTGAATCTTAGGTATTTGAGGGAAAAGAATAAGAATATGCAAAGAAAACAACAAAATAACCATTAGTTTTCAAGATGCAAATTCTAGGATTTTGTGTGCATCTTCTAAAATATGATTTTGTATGATGATTTCTAGGTATAATTAAGACTTTAAATGAGCTCATAAGATCCCTAAGATGCTCCCCACATGCTTCCTCCTTCGAGAAAACAAAGAGAATTCTAAAGAGGCCAAAAACTCCCCATAGTCTCGGCCAAGGCAAGTTCTTATAGCTAGGAAGAGCCTTAAATTTTTTCTAAGGCTATTCTTGAGTCATATTTGATGAATGAAAATGAAGGGAGGCCTTGGAAACAAATTTAGAACTAAGAGAAAGTGATTTGGTGCTTTAGGTTCCATATTATGACCTAAAGAAGCAACATGATATTAGGCCATTTGTTTTAATTGTGTGATGACTCCAAGAGGCTTAAAAGGAGTCAAGAATCATATTTGAAAGGAAAGAATGGAGCCTAGAAATTGTTTGAGGGGTGTTGCTTTATTAGGTGCATTTATGGACCATAATAGGATTTATAGAGCAACATAGTGTCTAAGCAAGTTGTATGGCTTTAGAGATTGTTTCATGAACCTACTTGACTTCTATAAATTGCATCTAAGCCAAGAGAAACCATCTCTACAAGTGTATGGGTGTGTGGCCGAAAGATGAGGTTTGAATTCCAAGAAAAAAGTGTGTTTGTATACAAGGTAACTCTCTCCACCTTCTCTCATGCATGGATGTGTGTTTAGCTTGTCTTAGAGTGTGTGTATGTGTATGTTCAAGCCATGAAAATTATGCTAGCATGATTTTATATGCCATAATTTTATGATGACATGTTATATTTTCAAATGAATGTATGATGTTTGTTTAAGTTTGCTTGAGTATACAGAGGGCAAGAACTCTTAACCATGGTAAGGATGAGCCAAGAACCTTTGAGATTGGTTGAGACAAAGCCTCCCAAAACCAAAGTGGGCTCTCAAGAGTATGGTTGAGTCCAAGAATCTCTTAAAGAATGGGTGAGGCAAGTCTAAAATCCATGAGGAAAAGTGTGAGGCCAATCCATCCACTTGGTGAGCTCTTGAATGACTTGTATGACTTATTCACATGCCAAGCTTGCTTCTTGAATGTTCATGACTTCCATGATATCCATGCATGCATTTTTTAAGGCTTGCTTTGCATATATTATGTATGATTGAATGGGAGATAAGTTATTGGGATTTTTTGAATCTCATCCTCTCCTTTTCAATGATCTCACATGCTAGGTGGACTAAGTGGACATAGTAATGTGAGCCAACCATCTTGAAGGAAAAAGTTTGACAACAAAGTATTGGAGTTTTATCATTTTAAGGCCATATTGGGGTCCAATATTGTAATCCAATGATCTATGTGGTTTATGACTTCTTAGACATGTGTAATTATGATATTATGTGATGTATAAATATATGGATATGATGTATAAACCCTAGAATAGAATTTGGATATGTAATGCTAATGTATGCATTTTGGAAAGTTTGATGTACTATGCATATGTGTAGATGAAAAGGCCAAAATGAGATACATGAGGTTAGAGACCATTTGAGTGGCTCACACAAGTCCTAAATATGCTTTTAGACTTGTCCAAAAGGTGCCAAGACCAAGAAAAAACTATTTGGTTTGGTACCCCATATGAAGCTAAAAATGACCCTAATAGAATCCTACATCACTTTTGGGCTAAATGAGCTCTTCTTGATCTGAGGGTTGGCATGCAATTAGGTCTCATTGAGAGCTTTTTGAGAAGATAAAAACTATAATTTTTGGAGGTCTACAGAATATTTGATGAATTTTCAAAGTTGACAATTTTTCTAAATTTGGTATGTTGCACTATTCATTTAGTCTGAAAATGAATTTTATCACATAAGGCTCAAATGATATCCAATTGCCATAAAATTTGATATAAAGAAACTAGAAATTCACAGTGACTCGTGCCAACTAGAAGCACCTCAATTGGAGGTCTAGAGAGGGAGATCTGAATTTTTGAACATTTTGTCCAACATTAAGAGTTTTGCCCTATTTGAGTTATTGTTCTATTAAATTCTGAGGTCTAAGCTACCTGAGCTGGTCTAGAAATATTCCTCTAGCTAACATCCTTAGATTTTCAGATTGATATTATTTGTATGGATTGGATTTTTGTGGAATTAATTGGACATTTTCAAAGTTTACTGTAGAAATTTGTGACAGTTCCAGAATGTAGTTTGACCTCTAGATATTTTTGAATGTCAAACATCTTTTGTGATAGATGTTATGGTCTGGACATATTTTTAGTGTGAATTAGACATCCGTAGCTTTCTAGAATGACCAAGAATGCATGATTTCGATTTTTTTTAGAATTAGTTATGATTTTCCAAAATTTAGACAGAAAAGAGGCAAAATCTGCCCGAAAATAAACCTCCATGTTTTATGCCTCATTTTTGGTTTTCTTGAGTTGTGAGCCACATTTTATGATGCAAATGAGTTGTATTCATGTAATTAAATATAAGAATGTGTTATATGAGCTCACACGGTCCACGTGACACTGAATGGAATTTTTAAACACGATGCAATGCGAAAATATTCATTATTTTATTCCTTTTTTCTTTACATTCCCATGGAATTGGTGATGTGAAGCCTATGAATGTCATGAAATGAGCTAGAATTTATGGTGTTACATTTATTAGTATCAGAGAAAAGGTTTAGGCTCTTGATGTGGGTTATGGCTTGTGTTTATGAGTTGTCTAGATGCATATAAGCTTGTTTTCGGATGAATTGAGTGTGTGTGATAGTGGAAGTGTTCCATTGTTTCATATTATAGTTTGTTATGAGGTTTCAACATAATGGTGAACACTAGGAGAGGTCGGCCTTCTAGAGAGGTTCGTGCTGATGAAGCTGAGCCTAATGATCTTGTAGCTGGAGCCTTACAGTCCATTATGGCTCGCTTGGATCAGTAGCAGGTCGCCATTATGCAGCTTCAGGAATGGCTTGCTGAGAGAGATAGCCAGGGCCCTACACCTACTCCTTCTCAGCCACCTCCACACTCAGATCATCTCAAGCATTCAGGGGTGACTCATCTAGATCTACAGCCACACATGCAGGCTATTGCCTCTATTCCACTAGTTCAGACGCCTCTAGCTCAGCAGCCCTCCACTAGAAAAATTGTTCTTAGTTCAGAAAATTTGGGCCTCCCACCTTTGATGGTGAGATGAACTCAGATAAAGTTGAGGCCTGGATTATGCAGCTAGAGAAGATATTCGAGGTGATAAAGTGTACGTCTGAGTAGAAAGCCAAGATGGCTATATTCCAGTTGCAGAGAGAAACAAATTATTGGTGGAAGGGCACTGAGCCTATTATGAAGGCAAGGAACTCCTCGATTACATGGGAGGCGTTCCTTAAGGTATTCCACGAGAAATACTTTCCTAATTCTATTAGAGATGAGAAAGAATCAGAGTTTATTCTTTTCATACAGACTGAGGGGATGTCCATGGACTAATATGTAGCAAAGTTTGTTGAGCTCTCCAGATATTCTTCTTATTTACAGAGACATGATGATAAGAGATAGAAAGTAGACAAATTAGAGAAAGGTCTGCTCTTTGAAATCAGAGACAGGGTAATACCATAGAGAATCAGGCAATTTAACACCCTTGTTAAAGTATGTCAAGTAATTGAGACGAATCTTAGGATGATGCAGCCTACCTCCAGTGTTAGACTACCCCTTCTTGAGCCCAAGAGACTTAGAGAGGGTTCACAAGCTACAGTTACTAGTCATAGAAGTGGCAGAGGCCAGTGGGGCCGAAAGGGAAAAAGACAGAGGACTCAGTTTAATAGAGGCAATTTCACACCTATCATATGTCCCCAGTGTGGCAGGAACCACAACACCAGACCATGCTATGCAGGGCAGAATGTGTGCTTTAAGTATGGTAGGCCAGGACACATGGCCAGGGATTGCACCCAGGCTCCTCTACAGGCACCTTTATTAATCACACAATAGAGGGAGATGGCTCCTTCTCTCAGACCTCAGACCTAGGGTAGAGTCTTTGCCCTGTCACAGCAGGAGGCTAGCCAGTCCCTGAGTCTGATTCAATGTACTATTAGAATAAATGATTTTTTTGTAACTGCATTATTTGATTCAAGTACTAGCCATTCTTTTATTTCATATGACTGTGCTATGAGGTTGGGTCTGAGTATACATACATTGCCATATGATTTACATGTATCTACCCCCACAGGAAACCGAGCCATTACCTCCCACGCCTATTTGAATTGTGTGATCTAGTTTAATTATTGCCTTACCACCTTTGATTTGATTTATATGCCCCTTATTGATATTGATGTGATTATTAGCATGAACTAGATATCTGCAAATAATGCTACACTAGATTGTAGCCATAGATGTATACTTTACCTGAGTATGGAACTGTGCCTAGTATGAAGGCTGAGTTATCTGTTATGATCACCTCCCAAGCTGAGAGATCTCTAGGGCATGGTTGTCAGGGGTATCTGGTTTTCTTTTCAGTCCAAGTTGAGGTAGAAAATGGTATAGACGAGATCCCTGTAGTAAGGGAGTTCCTAGAAGTATTCCCTAAAGAGATTAACAGACTATCCCCAGAGAGAAAGGTAGAGTTTCCTATAGACATTGTACCTAAGGCAGGTCTAATGTCTAAGGCCCCGTACAGGATGACTCCCACCGAGCTAGTTGAGCTTAAGAAATAGATAGAAGAGCTCTTAGAGAAGGGTTTTATCAGACCCAATATCTCGCCGTGGGGAGCTCCAGTCCTATTTGTAAAGAAGAAAGACGGGAGCCTTAGATTATGTATAGATTACCGGGAACTCAATAAGATCACCATTAAGAATAAGTACCCTCTCCCTCCTATAAATGACCTCCTAGATCAGTTAGTAGGAGCATCAGTATTTTCTAAGATAGGCCTCAGGTCGGGATACCATCAACTCAGAATAAAGGCTGAGAATATTCCTAAAATAGCCTTTAGATCTAGATACGGGTATTATAAATTTTTAGTTATGCCTTTCGGGTTGACGAATACACCCGTAATATTTATGGATTACATGAACAGAGTTTTCAGGCCATAATTAGATAGATTTGTAGTTGGCTTCATAAATAACATATTTATCTACTCAAAAAGTAGGGAGGAACATGAGCAGCACTTGAGATTAGCCTTGGAAACCCTGAGAGAGAGATAGTTGTATGCTAAACTTAATAAATGTCAGTTCTGGCTCACTGAGGTTCAGTTTCTAGGTCACGTGATTTCCCAAGTAGGAGTCGCAGTAGATCCCCACAAAGTAGAAGTAGTATTACAGTGGGAGAGACCTAAGACAGTGACAGAGATTAAGAGCTCCCTAGGTTTAACAGGTTATTATAGGAGGTTTATTCAGGGCTTTTTTCATATAGCAATGCCACTAACATGGCTTACTAGAAAGAATGCGCCATTTGTGTAGAATGAGAAATGTGAGAGTAGTTTTCAGGAGTTGAAGCACAAGTTAACCGCGACCCTAGTTTTAGTACTTCCTGACCCTAGAAAGAATTTTATAGTATACACCGATACTTCTAAGAAAGGGTTAGGATGTGTACTTATGCAGAAAGGTCGAGTGATAGCTTATGCTTCTAAACAGTTAAAATCCCACAAGGAAATCCACACACAATCTAGAGTTAGCTGCAGTGATGTTTTCTTTGAAAATATGGAGACATTACTTATAAGGGGCAACTGTGACGACCCTAACTTCTAACCATTTTAATTATGGTTAAATACATGATTAATAACTATAAATCAAGGTTACAAGATATTACAACTAATTACATTTGGAAAATGCAGAAAAATTTGAACCTTAATGTTATTAGAGTCATCAATTAAATAATTACAAGCATTCGTGTAGATAAGGGAAACAAACACTTATTTATAAGCCTTTGATTCTATTACCCATTAATTCCAACTCACAAGAATCTTCTACCAATGTTTCTAAGTCATCCCTTGAGGTCACCATATGAAGAACCAAGATTTCTGGGTTAATATAAGGGTTTTAGGACATTCGCTGCGATCAATTTCCCCTTAACCGCAGCCAATTCCTCTTGGTTTCACTCCTTATTTCATTACTAATTTCACCATGGTGATAGTCGCAATGAGTTGGACTTTTGTCGTGGCGAGGAAGCCTCTTAAAACCTACCTTGCTCGCCTCTTACTATTGGCCGCGGCCAATACCTCTTTCACCGCGGTCAATTCCTCTCTGGAATGCCTGGCTCATTTTAACAAAAGTTCACCGTGGTCAATTCCCATTTAGCAGTGGTGAATTACCCTTTGGGACTGCGACAAATTACCCTTTGGATGACTCCCAACTTTGCCTCTCACATTTCGCCATGGCGAATTGCTCTCTGGTACTCTCTTTGGGCAACTTCGCCTTTATTGGCCGTAGCTAACAATATTTTGGCTACGGCGAAATGCCTTATGATCCTATAACTCCTAAAATCTTATCTCCTACTCTCCACTCTCTATCTAAGGGTTCTCTAAGGCTACTCTCCCATTTGTTATGAGATTCTAATAGCATCTATCTAGCTAATTTGCCCCAGTCATTGTATCATTACTCATCCCATATTTAAAGGTGGATTCTTCTACTTATTCATTGGTCTTATAACAACAAATCTATAAATTTCCCACAATGGTTATCCAATCATATTTTCATTGGACATTTCATGCATCACTAGTTCAAGTCTACAATCATTATATCATATGATTTTATTACTCAGATAGTCAATTATATAATAAGTTCACAACCATAATAAGTGTCAAAGCTCATACATCCATCAATAATTAATGTGAAGCCTATTTCTCATTGGTTACATTCCATGTTATCAAAATACAAACTCTTACACTTGGCAATACAGATACATGATGATGCTATACAAAGGTTAACAAAATTAGCATCTACTCTATTCTACTCAGACCAACCGTAGCTCCCCACACCAGGCTTCAGCTCATGGATGTTCATTCACTTGCTTGCCCTTATACTTACCCAAAGAATCTTCACCTGAAATGTTTAACCCATGAAACGGGGTGAGATGCAAATCTTAATAACCAAGGCAAATTCCATCATATATTCCAGTTTAATTAACATATATGTATGATTTCACATAAGCATCAGAAAACACACCAGTCATATCAGTAAATGAAACAATTAGGCTATCATGATTACTATCCCATACTAATAATTATATTTTCACATGTTAAAGGCTAATAACATCGAAAGAGGGCCGTCCACGGCACTTACTCCCTATTGAGCACAACTAGGGCTCAGTGCATCTGGGGTTTGATCATAACCTGGTGTTCGATCGAAGCACATGCACGGGTGGCAGCTGCACCACAACTCCACCATGGACTCACAAGGTCCAATCACATATACAATAAATAGCCAACCAATTCATTCAACATTTCAAATCATTCATGTATAGCAAATATAAAATTAAAACAGATATATGCATGAAATTCATATAGTCCTGGTTACCTCACTTGTAGACAAATTATAAAAGCCACCAGTGGTACAAAATCCTCCCCATACTACAAAGTCCCAAAATTCAAAATAGAGGTGTCTTCTACCAGAAACTTCAATATATCACCCTAAATCCTAAGTAAATTCATGAAAAATTAATACCCATACTATAATCCAATTATTGAGGTCTTAAACTAACAGAAATACCTCAAGAAGAAGAGTTTATACTTACCTAATGTCAGTTTTAGCCTCAACTTATGAAATTTCACTATGGAAACATCAAATGGCAAGTTTCAGATTTTGGGTGTGGATGAAAATGTTCTAATTGGAATATTAATTAGGTCAAATTAAAGAGAAAGTTGAGAGGATTAAGTTATATAACTATTACCTTGACTGAATCTTGCTCTAGAAGTGGGAAAAGGTGGAAACATGCCAAGAACCTAGCCTCTCCTTTAGACCTCCGAATTTGGGTGTGTGTCTCTTGTGGTTCTGCAGAATGGGGGTGGCTAAGTTAGTTTTTAGGGTTTAAGTTGGGTTTTCTATGGGTTATGGGCTGCTCTAAGATCCAACTCCAAATGAGTTTCAGATTTTAGCTTTGTTGGGCCAGCTTCAAGGTGTTGGGCTACAGAATTTCATTAGGCCAGATCTAATTTTAAGAACTCAATTATTTTGGGTCTGCACAAAGTTTATTGGGCCATTTGTAAGAGTCTATACAAGGTGGATCTTGGGCGTCTATCATATTAAATCAGATTGGGTCTGCACCTAATTCATTGGGCTTCCATTAATCACTAACCTTAACCTACTTAATTTAATTTGGGCCTAGGTGGGGTTTATAACTCAATTAAACCTCAAACTATTAATAATTTATCTCTCTAAAATTTTTATTCACTTAACTTGCCTAATTATCCTATATTAGTTATTCTTAGTTATCTCAAATCCATAATTAACACCTTAGTTAAATTTGGGGTGTTACAGGGCAGCTATAGAAATTTATAGTGACTACAAGAGCCTTAAGTATTTATTTGAATAGAAAGAGCTGAATATGAGATAACAGAGATGGTTAGAATTTTTAAAAGATTATGATTTCATATTGAAATACCATCCCAATAAGGCTAATATGGTAGCTGATGCTCTAAGTAGAAAATTAATACACATGGCCTATATGATGATTCGAGAGCAGGAATTGATTGAGAGATTCAGAGATATGAGTCTCTCCTGCGAGGTGTATTTGGGGAAATTATTAATGAGTGAAACCCGAATAGAAAATGACCTGAGAGATCAGATAACAGAACCCATATAGTATAGGGTAACAATCAAAAATTCAATTTGTTTGAGGATAACATATTTAGGACTTGTCCAAAAGGTGCCAAGATTAAAAAAAAATTATTTGGTCACTTTGGTATCCTATATGGAGCAAAAAATGACCATAATGGAACTCTACATCACTTTTTAGCTAAATGAGCTCTTCTTGATCTGAGTTTTAGCATGCAATTAGGTGTCATTAAAAGCTTTTTAGGAAGCTAAAGATCATAATTTTCAGAGGTCTATAGAATATTTGATAAATTTTCAAAGTTGACAATTTTTCTAAATTTGGTCTGCTACACTATTTATTTAGTCCCAAAATGAATTTTATCACATAAGACTCAAATGATGTCCAATTTCCATGAAATATTATATAGAGAAACTAGGTATTCACAGTGACTCGTGCCAACTAGAGGCACCTCAATTGGAGGTCTAGAGTGGGAGATATGAATTTTTGAGCATTTTATCCAGTATCAGGAGTTTTGCCCTACCTGAGTTACTGTTCTATTAAAATTTGAGGTTTGGCCTACCTGAGCTGGTCTGGAAATATTTTTTTCCTCTAGCTAACATCTACAGCTTTCTAGATTGATATCATTTGCATGGATTAGATTTTTGTAAAATTAATTAGACATTTTCAAAATTTGCTACAAAAATCTATGATAGTTCCAGAATGCAGTTTGATCTTTGGAACTTTTTAAATGTCAAGCGTCCTTTGTGATGGATGTTATGGTCTGGACATATTTTTATTATGAAGTAGACATCCTTAGCTTTGTTGGATGACTAAGAATGCATGATTTTAATTTTTCTAGAATTAGTTATGTTTTTTCAAAATTTGAATAAAAAAGAGGCAAAATCTGTCCCAAAATAAACCTCCATGTTTTATGCCTCATTTCAGTTTTTTTGAGTTGTGAGCCATATTTTATGATGCAAATGAGTTGTATTCATGTAATTAAATATGAGAATGTGTTGTATAAGCTCACACGGTCTACGTGACACCGAATAAAATTTTTAAACACGACGCAATGTGAAAATATTTATTATTTTATTCCTTTTTTCTTTACATTCTCATGGAATTGATGATGTGAAGCCCATGAATGTCATGAAATGAGCTAGAATTTATGGTGTTACAGAAAGCTTGGTCATGCGAGCATGCACACCATTCTTAAATTGTCCAGACTGAATCTTTTAAGAGGTTTACCTAAACTAGACTTTCAGAAAGATCATTTGTGTGATGCATGTCAGTTAGGAAAACAAGCAAGGATCTGCTTTAAACCTAAGGAGTCTATCTCTTCATCTAGACCACTTTAATTATTGTACATGGATTTCTTTGGTCCCACGCAAACTCGCAGCTTTGGGGGCAAAAGCTATGCATTTGTCATTGTTGATGATTTCTCTAAATTCACTTGGGTTCTATTTCTTGCACATAAAGATGAAGCTTTTAAGAATTTTGTTGTTTTTTGTAAAAAGGTTCAAAAAGAACAAGGATATCTAATTTCTAGTATTAGAAGTGATCATGGTGGAGAATTTCAGAATAAATTATTTGAAGATTTTTGTAATGAGCATGGATTTAGTCACAATTTTTCTATTCCTAGGACCCCTCAACAGAATGGTGTAGTTGAAAAGAAAAATCGTACTTTTTTAGACATGACTAAAATAATGCTTATTAAAAATAATTATCCTAAATACTTATGAGTTGAAGTTGTAAATATTCCTTACTGTGTTAAATTGATGTTTTATAAGACCTATTCTTAAAAAGACCTCTTATGAACTGTGGAAAGGCAAAAAACCAAATATGGATGTGTAAGACCTTAACCTCTAGCTCATACCCAACATGCCCTCTTACTCTTTGCACTTGCGGAACTCACAAGGGAGATAATTTACTCTACCTTATGCTTCTTTCTCTATGGCATATTGTATGGGTAGAGATCCACTTAGAAGTAACATGGACCGGTTGAGCTCTCTCTACTCATCCTCATACTCAATCACACTATTGAGACTTATTTCAATCCCCACAACATGCTTTAAACTCATGGAAAGCAAAAAGGGATTGGAGACATGCATTTTCGTTCTTGGCAGATTTTGCTTCATTTCTGGGCTAAGTTTGAAAATCTATAACTAAATGCAGAAAAATCGTAACTGCATGATCTGGGTCATTATAGAAATCTTGAGACGTCTAATTGATGCTAAAAATACTTAGAAGTCTCAATATCTCACATACTCTGCGTTTGACATCAAAATCGTTCACTGGTCAGAGGGGGGCTTCTTTGCTGTCACAGTTTACTGATATGGACTTTGAAAATGTCTAACTAATTCCACAAAAATCCAATGCTCATAAAATATATCTCTATGGAAAGATGTGGATGTTAGCTAGAGGATAAAAATATCTCCAGATCAGTTCACCAAGCCAATTTCCCGGAAACCGATGGAACAGTACTTCGGGTCTGGTTGGGTGTCTGATTCTGGGCAGGAACTTCAAAATTGCATAACTTCCTCTCTAGACCTCTAAATGAGGTGCTTCCAGTTCCTACAAGTCACTGTGACCATATAGTTTCTGTGTATAAAATTTAGTAGCCATTGGACTACGTTTACCCTTCGGATGACACGTTTTCTAAACTGACCAAATGAACAGTGATTCCAAATTCCGAATTTATGATGTCAACTTTGAAAAATCATAGAAAATGCTATAGACCTCTAAATGACATGAACTCTAGCTTCCCAGAAAGCTCTAAACATAAAATAGCTACATGTCAAATCTCATAACAAGAAGAGGTCATATGGCTAATCTATGACATCATGTGCAAGAAGGCCATTTCTTGGCCAAAAGTGGAGTTCATAGGGTCCAATCTTAGTTTTTCTACTTCTATGACTCCTTGAGCACATGAGAAAGCATCTCTAGGGGCCATCAATCATGTCTCAAGTGTCTAGTAACTTAGATTGGAAAATCTCACTACCCCATGCCCACTTATGCACCCATATAGTCTATACTACTTTGAGCATTTTCATATCAAAATTTACTTCCTCATTCATCATGGATTTCATTCTCATACATTCATCATTCATGACTTACTTGCTCACTCAAAATGAGTTGCATTCTCATATATACATCATCTTACATACATTGTCTTACAACATTTA
Source organism: Erythrophleum ivorense (assembly GCA_026724425.1). Classification (NCBI taxonomy): domain Eukaryota; kingdom Viridiplantae; phylum Streptophyta; class Magnoliopsida; order Fabales; family Fabaceae; genus Erythrophleum; species Erythrophleum ivorense. The sequence continues at coordinate 1,871,358 of JAIUCV010000039.1, read as the reverse complement.
CGAATGCTACCTCATATACATCATGTACATCTCATGCCTCATTTACAATATATTTACAAGAAACCTTTCCACTCTTCTTCATTTCTATCCCTAGCTTCATGCTTGGTGGTGGTTCCCATCTCTAACCTCACTTGGTCCACCTGGCATGGTTGGATGGTGGAGAGGGAGGGTGAGATTCAGAGAATCTCAGTAGTTCAACTCTCATTCAATCATACATATATCGCATGCAACAAGTCTCATTATGCATGTATGGCATGTTAGCATATAAAAACCATGATGAAAACATTTAAAACATATGAGTTGGCCATGCATAAAGGAAAACATTCTCAACATGTGAGTAGGCCTTTCATAACATCTAGGAGCTTGCTAAGTACATGGATTAGCCTCACCCACTCCCTTGTGGCTTTTGGATTTGCCTTACCCACTCTTTAGAGGTCCTTAGACTCAACCCTTACTCTTTGGGAGTCAACCTCACTTTTGGGAGACCTTTTTCTCTTGTCTCAACCACTTAGGGGCTTGGCTCATCCTCACCTTGGCTATAGGGTTATTGGCTTTCCATTCCTCAAGCAAACCAAAACAATTCACATAGATCATCATTTCAATTCATAACACATCATCATGCTAACACACTTCTCATAGCTCATATCATTCATACACACAAGCAAGACAATGTAAACACACAATTATGCATGAGAGAAAAGTGGAGAGAACTACCTTGCTAGCTATTCACTACTTGCTCTTTCACTTGTCTCCTCCCTTGTTGGTTTCACAACAACTTCTAGATGGGAGAGCTTCTCTTGAGCCTAACCACACAAAAGCATGGAATTAATGCCTTAATACTTGATTCTCAAGCTAGGGATATCTTCTAATCAGCTCTACTGAGCTTCTCAATCTAGGTCTTTTTCTCTCACTAGAGTCCATTAGTTATCCTTTCTCTTTTCTCAAATCTTAAGCTCTTAAGAAAGGGAAAGCAAGAAAGAGAAGACTATATACTTCTAACCTCTCTCAAGAGTGATTTCCCACTCTTTCTCTTCTGAACCAACCTCAAGACCTAACCATTTTTGCTATCTAAACCGTAGGAAAGAGGGGGAAAGGGGAGAAGGGCAACATACTAAGAGGAAGCCATGAGAATCCTTACCTTTCTTGTCCTTTCTTCTTCTCTTCAGCTTCTCTCTCTCTCCTCCGCCCTTTTCTCTCTCCTAAGACGAGCTTGAGTCGGTTAGAAGAAGAAAGAAGAGATTCGGAAGCTTTTAAAAAGTCAAATTCTTTTTTTCTCGCTTTTCTGGACCGCTCTCACTATAGCGAGTCATTACCCTCGCTACGGCGAGCTCGTGTCTGTTCCAGACCTCTACCTTCGCTATGGCGTCGCTACAGCGAGCTCGGGTTTGTTCCAGACCTCTGCCTTCGCTATGGCGTCGCTACAGCGAGCAACTCCCTGGTTTTTGTATGGAATGCCGCACTCGCTATAGCTAGGAGCATATTCGCTACGGCGAGGGGGCATTCTCGCTATGGCGAGGCCATTTCTCGCTATGGCGAGAAGACTTAGAAAATTCTCAGCTTTTCGAAAATTTTCCAACTTTCTTTTTTCCTTTTCTTTTCTATTTTCTTTTTCTTTTCTTTTTCTTGGCTGTTACAGGATGTAAATATTTTATTCATAATAATGATAAAGATAACTTAGGAAAATTTAATGCTAGGAGCGATGCAGGAATTTTCTTAAGTTACTCCACTACCAGTAACGCTTATAGGGTGTTCAACAAAAGAGCTATGGTAGTTGAAGAATCTATACATGTTGCATTTGATGAAACTAACTTCTCTTTGAGAAACATAGTAAATACAGATGAAGATGAACTCATTGTTAGCAAAGGCCAAGCACATTCAATTTGCAATACATCAAGTAGAACACATGTTGAAGGTATTAAAAATCATTCAAGTCCTCTCAAACTCACTAACAAAAGCGGGACGACATTGATTCCTCATCTAATCAAGAAATTCAAAAAATCAACGAAGAGAAAAATAAAGGAGAATCAACATATCAAGAAAGAGGGCTTGATGAATCCTTAAGCAAACTTACTCAAGACTAATCAGAAAATACACCAAAAGATTTAAGACTCCCTCATGAACGGAGATACTCTTCATCCTATTCTTCACAATTCATTATTGGAAATTTAAATGAAGGAAGGCACACCAGATCTTCTTTTAGGAACAATCTAACTCTACTATCTAAGATTGAGCCTAAATCCGTAAATGAAGCTTTAGAAGATGAAAGCTGGATCTTAGCCATGGAGGAAGTTTATGTTAAGCAACCTCCTAGTTTTAAAGATAAAAAATTAACTAACCACGTATACAAACTATCAAAAGCTCTTTATGGTTTAAAACAAGCCCCAAGGGCTTGGTACGAAGGTTGAGTAATTTTCTTCTTGAAAGTGGGTTCCCAAGGGGAAAACTTGACACCACTCTATTTATTAAGAAAAATAAGAATGAATAATTGCTTGTCTAAATTTATGTAGATGATATCATTTTTGGTAGCATAAATGAATCCTTATGTGAAGAATTTGCTGATCTAATGAAAAGTGAATTTGAAATGAGTCTGATGGGTGAATTAAACTTCTTTCTTGGATTACAAATAAAGCAAACGCAGGAAGGAAACTTTATTAGTCAGCCTAAATATATTAAAGAATTAATATGCAAATATGAATTTCAAAATTCTAAATCTATGGGAATACCTATGTATCCTTCCTCTACCTTGGATAAGGATGAAGAAGGTAAGGCTTTTGATCAAAAGGAATATAGAGGCATGATTGGTTCACTACTATATCTAACAGCTAGGAGACCTGATATTATGTTTAATGTTTCCAAATGTACATGATTTCAAGCTAATCCTAAAAATCTCATTTTACAGCTATTAAAAGAATTTTTTGATACTTGGTAGGGATACAAAACTATAGATTATAGTATCCCAGAACTAACTATTTCAATCTAGTTGGTTATGTAAACGTAGATTTTGTCGAAGATAAACTAGATAGAAAAAGCACAAGTAGCTGTTGTCAATTTCTTGGCAAATTGCTTGTGTCATGGTATAGTAAGAAGCAAAGTTCTGTAGCTATCTCCACCATTAAAGCTAAATATATGGCTATTGGTAATTGCTATACTTGCTGTACTCAAATATTATGGATGAAACATCAAATGGAAGATTTCTCCATCATCTTTGATCATATTCCCATTTGTTGTGACAACACCAGGGCCATTTGTCTCACAAAAAATCCTATTCATCACTTTTGAATCAAGCACATTAAAGTGAAATATCATTTCATTTGAGATCATGTTCAACAAGGAAATATGGAGGTATTAAACACTCAAACCGAAAATCAACTTGCAGATATATTCACTAAATCACTTCTTAAAAATAGGTTTAATATTATAAAAAAAAGGCTTGGAATTATTGATAATACATGTTTATCTAAAATTGAGTACATTGATCTTCCATTTTCTTAATATGCTTAATGCAAAGATTTTGAATACTTTATTAGTTCAGGTTCTTTTAATTTTAGGTCGTGTTTATAAATGCCTTTTCAGACTTTTTTTTGTACATGTGTGTTTGCCTTGCATAATATAAAAACCTTTTAGAAATTTCCTGCCACATGTTCTGAGGCAATGGTCAAGTCGCAATAAAGGGCTCTAGAAAAGGAGTGAATTTAATAATGATCTCATGCCTACAAAACTGATAGTTACACTATCTATCTCTCAAAACCAAATCCAATTCTAGTGGGATTGAAAAGTCACATCTTACTTGCTCGAAAACCTGTCTAAATCTTAACCTTAACCCAATAGATGGAAAGACATTTCAATCGATTCACATTTCAACTCCATCGTTCTCAAAGAAAGAAAAGGTTCATCCCCGTTAAGAGGATTATTAACATTGAAGAAGAAGCTCAGAAGAAGGAACAAGCTCTAGAAAAACTACGAGAAAAGGAACAGCTGAAACAAATGAAGAAAGTTTCCATTTAATTTAAACCATCGAAGAAATGTAAAATCATTGATGATGATCCAGATTGGGAAGACATTGCAATGATTGAAGCACTTATGGGAAAGACAAAACAGAAGGGCATTACCATCCGAGAACCAACTCAAGCCAAAAAGACAAAAATACCAGAAGGCAAAGGAAAGAAGAAAATGCACGGAGAAGCAACTTCGCCAGGGAAAGAACCCCCTCTGGACTTATCTCATTTACTTCCAAAATTTTGAACAAAGGAGCATCTTGACTGCTATATTGCCGACTTTCAACATCGGCCAATCACTTTCGAAAGATGCATAGACTTCATGAGATTGTCTCAACTTAATTGCTTCCTAAAACCTAAATTTGAATCAATGGGTTGGACTCCTCTGGTAAGCGTTAATGAATTGGTATACAAAGATTTAAGTAGGGAATTCTACTGCAATCTAGTTGTTACCAAAGAAGCCTAAACTTCGCTGGTTAATGGTAAACTTGTTTCTGTGGGAATTGTAACATTAGAGAAAATTTTTGGTATTTCCTTTTCAAAATATCCTCATTATATCTTTGCAGGATATTTTTGGCCCACGAAATTGCCCTCTTCGTATGCTGATGCCTATGATTTGGTAGTTGAATAAAGGGACCTTATTTCTGGAAGAAAAACAAATGCCCAAGCACTTGCGTTTTAGTATAGGGTGGTGGCATATATTATAGGAACAACAATGTTCCCCAGAAACATATCACTGGATACTGTTACTCGTTGAAACTTATTCTGGGTCTGACGATGCAGAATGTTAATGTATTTTACTGGATTATCAAGTTTATGGAAGAAGCTGCTAGGAATCCCAGTTTATCCAATCTTCCTTATAGCATCTTGCTAACTCGAATCTTTAAGAGCCAAAATGTAGACTTGGAAGGATATCAAAGTTATGTGATCACAAGAACCTATGATGATACTTCCCTGTGACAAATGAAGTATACACCTATTGGGTCTGAATAGATTAGAAACTATGATCTGGCAAAATTTTGACAAGATCCAGATGCCTTTTGCAGCAAATACAGTTGAGCACTGAATACTCAACAAGCCTCTCCCAGTAAAGCTTCAGCCAGGGGCAAGAAAAGGATCTAAGATGAAGAATCTTCTTCATCTGATAGTATTTCAATCGCTAATCCAGATGGAGCCAACAAATCTATCCCCGTGTCTAACAACACGCAAGTTCCTCCATCTTTCCTAGCATTTTTTGAACTTCAACCTTCATTTCCTAAAACTGATCCTTCACCTTTAGAAACACAAATTGATCATCCACCTTTAGAAACACAAACTGATCCTCCACCTTCAGCAACTCAACCTGATCCTCCACCTTCAGAAACATAAACTAAACTTCCATCTTCCTCATCACAAATTGTTTCGCTATATTCACCTTAAGAAATAGTTTCTCTTCTGTTACCAGCAAAAACAGTTCCTCCACCCTCCTTAACAGAAACAATTGCTCCACTCCCATTTGATCCCTTTAAGTCCTCCGTTTCTCTTTCGCTTATAACCCTTCCATTACCATCATTTACACCAGTCACCACTCCACCTCCTTCGCCCTTATATAAATATCGAAAAATTCTTCCTACTTCTCCTGCGTCTAGTCAAGATGATGATATTTTGCTTCTACCAAAGTTACATCCTCTGTCACCTAAGAAAGAAGTTCCTGAATTCTTACCACCATCTCTCTCTCCTTCTCTTTCGTTTTCTCCACCAACACCTACTTCTCCCTATCCTACTACTCCTCCTTTACCCCTTGATTCACCATCTACACCTCCTGCTTCTCCTCGTACTCCTTCTTCCCCATGTCATGCTACACCACCACCACCCCCCGATTCACCCTTCTAACCTTCTCCTCTCCTTCTTGAACATTATATCTCTCCAGAATGTCCATCTTTTCCTCACGCCCCCACTTACCCTCATTTTGACACTCCACCACCTCTTCTTGGCTCTCCACCTCTTGATACTCCCCCAACTCCTACTTCACCATACCCTGGTACTCCACCACTCCCTCCTGACTCACCTCCACCTTCCTATCTAAGTCATCAACCTCTATCCTCTGCACCCTTTTCCTTTTCCTTTTCACAGAATCATGAACTTGCTCGACAACTTCATCACCTTAATAATTCTGTTGCTTCTCTATGCTTGGATGTAGATTCTCTAACCATAAATATTGGGGTTGTTCGTCATCTAGTGAGCTTTGAAGTTGCTATTCAATCGCAACTCTAATATATGACCTCTGAGCTTTATGGTGCTTCCGTGGCCTATAACAACAATTGCGCAATGTTATTACAGCATCTTTAGGATCTTGACTCTACCATGCTTCATCTTACTCATTTCCTGGGTGACATTTTTTAACACTTTGCCTCTTCTTCTCGCCATCGTTGATTCTTTGTTGCTCTTGACCATTGCCAATGATGGCTCTACTGCACGTCATATATTTTTCTTTTCTTTTCTTCTTTTGATTGACAAAAAGTGAAAGACATAAATACTAAAGTATTATATTGCATTACATCCTTCTCAATGTTTATCTGCTGTGGTGATGGCATTTTATCATTGGTTTATGTTATTCTCTGAGTTTTCATAATAAGTTTATGCTCAACGTCAGGGAGAGCTTATATGTTTCAAGGGAGTAATTTATTTAAGTCTTTATGTTTTTACAAAGTTGATCAAATTCTTTTAGAGGTTTTATCATTATCAAAAGGGGGAGATTGTTAGATCTTTGGCCCAAGGTTATTAGGCCCAATGACTTTGATAATAACAAAACCTTTATTAAACGTTTGTAAAAAACCCGTACAAAAGATCAGCCTAATAATTTCCTTTTATTGAATATTCATAAGCCCAATATTATGAATAGACTAGTCCTGCTTATGAACTAAATGACAAAGTATATTACGTATAAAAGATAAACAAATAATGGATACATGTATTAAGGAAGAGCAGGTAGAATAGAAATAGTGACTGATGTGGAAAATATGGTTGAACGTCAACTTTTGCTTTAAGCTCAGTGACTAACATTAAATGCAAAAAGACTGTCCAAGATTTTGAAGATAAACAAAATCTGAGAAGACTTTTTGAACATTAGAAAATCAAGAAGGAGCCGATGGATTCAGAAATGTCTCTAACGGATAAATAAATCAAGATGCATATAAATACTTAAAGGTTTGAATACTAAAGAGACGATGAGATTAAGAAAATGCGCTAACAAGAAAAAAAGTGTTCTAGTTTACTTATCATATTTTTATCTGCTTATAAGAAGCAAATCAAACAGAGACTGTGCAATCATATAGGAGTGTGTTGTAAAATTTAAAAGAAGTTAAGGGTGAGTTGTATTAAAAACCCTACTGAGAGATTACCTGGTGGTAAAAATTGTAAGGCGGTGTTACCACATTTCTGTAAGATTTAGTTATTAAGTTAAGAAAAGTCTTTGAGATTTCAAGGGGACTGGACGTAGGTCAAAGCTAATTGAACCAGGATAAATTATCTTTGTTAAGATCCTTCACTTTTCTTTTTTGTCTATCCATACATAAATCCTCCACTTTCCACTAACTGAATTAGAGGACCATTGGTCCTCTACTTTCAAACATCGAAAATTTGCATCTATTGATAAACATACCTATTCACCCCCTCTAGGTGTGTTTATCAATCAAGTCGCTCAACAAAATCAAGCTTTAAGAAGATGTTGCTACTGGTAATGCCCAAAAAAAGCATTGTTGCATTTGCCTCCAAGATTTCTAGCCCATTTCAGTACTAAGGCTGGGTTGATAACCCATGGTAGAAGGCATTCGACCCAATAAGGCACCCTAGTTGCCATTTCGATATCTAGTTTACTTTTAAGTTTTATTGGTTACGCCTTATATACTGCTTTTAGAAAACCCTCTCAACAACTAAGAGATCCAGAACATGGGCCAGTTGAAGTAATGAGCCTCCCAATATTTATCACAATGATTGTGTTGTACAATTGTTGAAAACTAGTCATCTATGCCCTTTATGTTGAGACCAAATGCCAAAAGCCAACAATTCTTATAGATTACTATTTGGAATTTTTATTTTGTATTTTGTTTTTAATGTATTTACACCCATTACAAAAAAACAACAAATTTGCTATGGAAATTTGTGATGGATTTTTTTGCTGTCACTAATCCGTCACTAAAATTAGCTACGGAATTAGTGAGAGAATTTATTGTCACAAATATTTCCATTGCATCAAGTTAACGACAAAAATCTGTGACAAAAAATTTCATCGCTAAATAATAGAATAGCCAATCCTAATCCTGTGAAAGAGTTTTCATCATTGATTTTGCGATGAAAGGTTTCATCATTGATTTTACGACATAATTAGCGACGAAAATTTTCATAAGAAATTCTTCCATCATTAACCTGTCGCAAACGTCATCGCTAACGAATTTTTTAATAATTTTTATAATATAGTGATTTAAATATTATTAATATGATATATATATATATATATATATTAAAATTTAATAATTTAACAATTTATATATTATAATTTAAATTATAAATTAATAATTTTATAATTTCAGTATCAAAATAGTAAAATTTTATACATAAGTGCTAATGTGTTTAATTATTATATATATGGTCAATAAAAGGTCTCTATTTGTATTCAAAATTTAGAAAAATTTACAATTTATTTAGAAATATTAATATAAATATAGAACATATATAATTAATTAAAAAAGTAAAAAAAATTTCATTTTAAAATCATAATTTAAATAAAAGTATATGAGGAATGACTAAATTAAAAATATAAAATAAATAAATAAAATTGAAATAAATGTTTCATTAAAAAAATACAAAAGATAAATAATATAAAAAATATAATAATATGTTTCTTTCCCAAGATTTTATAAATATTAAATGTTAAATGAATGTAGTTCTGTTGATGAACTCCTTTATCTTATATATGCGATTCTTTAAGAAGATAATGAACTACAACCCTAACCCTTATCCTATAAGTCAAGATTCAAATATCTTATTCAAGATTTCATTTATGCAAGAGTTATCTTTTGAATTTTTAGACTTGAATGATATTGATTTTTAAATTTCTTTTAAAACATTTTACAAAAACAAATATTTTTTAGTATTTGTGCATATTTATTATGCATATTTGTTATTGAAGGGATCATTTGAAGTATTTTTGTTTAATAAAGAAAGCCACCTTAAAAATAAATAAAGAAAAATTCTCATAGAATTATCTTTAAAAAATTAAAAATTAAAATATTCAAAATATAATAAAAAAATATTATCAATATCCCTCTTTTTTAAAGAGAGTCATCAATCCGTTGATAATACAAAAGGGCAAATTCGTGCAAAAGGCAAACTCATCTCTTCTTTTGACTTCGAAGTATTCGAACTGTAACATGCATCTTTCAAGGTGTACAATGAAGTTATTTTCCATTTTCTCTCCAAAATTTGGATACCAAATGCTATAACAGGTTGGAATCCCTTTTCATTTCACTTTTTAGCCTACCAAACAAGGTTTGGGTATGTCAATCAACTATCTTATTCATAGATATAGAAATCAACATAAAGAGAAAGAAGAAAAATATTAGTTAAGATGAGAAATATCTTGCACGATTGTCCTACTCTTCCTAACAAAGGTAATAGCAACAACAACAACTTGCTTCTCTTTCAAAGCTACATCCACTAAATTATGCAATTTCATTACTATCATTTATTATGGCCTATAGGTAGATTATTTTCCATTGTGTCACATAAACTAAGAATCCTTTACGTGGGAAGTTCAACTTTAATTCTCTAGCTACCAACTCTTTCATATAAATATATATATATATATATATTTATGCAAATAGCTTATACAAAATTATTTAAGTTACAAAACAAATTTAGAACTAGATCAGCTTAAAGCTTACCTATTTTGAATTTAGATGGTCCAACATAACGTTTTGTTCTTCGTCAATGACCTAAATTTTTGGAGTCAAGTGGATTGTCTATACCTATTTTTAAATATAAAATATCTCAAGCATACATGGCTATTACTATTTTTCACCCCTATATGAAGAAAACAAAACTAGTATTTTTCACAATAGACACATGGTTTCATTATCTATGTTTTAACGTATGTCTCAATAACGAAGAATAAGAAAGAATACCAATATATACATATATGTATGTAGTTGATTTAACTCTATACTTTCATTGAGATATAAATCAAATCTTTAATTTTTTTTCAATCCAAATGTACATTTAATTTGAGTTTGCTTAACCTACAACTTCTATTATTATTTTCACCTCACAAATATGTTTTTATGAATTTATACAAGATATTACATGCATTACACATTTAATATTATAGTAAAAGGCAAATTTTTTTATTGCCAAGAAAAATGCTAGTATTTGAGGAATATATAATTAAGGAAAATTATGGCCTTTACTTTTCTCTTGTAAATTGGAAGTTAAACTGAGGGAAAAAAATTACATCAACAATGAAAAAGAACAAATAATAATTGTCATTCTCATTATTTTTATTTTTAATTTTATTTTTATTAAATAGAAAATGAAAAATAATTTTTATATTACATTTTATTTGTTTAAATAAAAAAATATTAAAATAAAAAAGATAGTTAGGATTGAAAAATAAACTAAGGATCCAAATTATTGCTCAACTTGAATAATAATGTAATAAAAAAAATCCTTACTCTTGTTGCCGAAGTTGAAACTATTTAAATTGGATGAGATTCAAACTTAGAAATTTTAATTGGATTAAATTATACTTAATATATTTTAAAAAAAAGTACATTAACTTCCTTTTAATATATTTTTTGCCAATGAAATTATTTGTTGCATAATATATATTTATTTTAAAAAATAAAATTGTTTAACTATTATTATATTGAAAATAAAATTATAATTCTATGCTAAAACTTGATATCAATTCAATTATTTCTATTGTCATATTGAGAACAAAATTATGATTTCATATTGTATAAAATTTTTAACTATTTTAATAGAAAACAAATTGAAAAAAGGCTATGCAAAATATATTAAAATATTACAATATTAAGAAAAGTACATTATGTACCTATTACATTATGAGAGTTTATTCTATTCAAATTAAGAAAAAAAATTTATGAGCATTGGGTTAGTTAAAAAGTTTTAAAAATCAATTTTGAGCTTTTTTTTCACCTTTAAGACAAATTCAATGTCAATGAGTTAAAGTTTATGGTCCATTTTGATAATCTCTATAAATTCATGCCTTTTCAACATATTTTTCTTGAGCTGTGCATACCTTTTTGGAATATGGTTTTTTAAGCCACTTGAGCTAAACTTTTTGCTTTATTAGTCTCACCAAAAATTTTGTTGATTCCATGTCCTTTGTTGTCACTTTGGTAGGGGCAAATTATGGAAAAGCTAATTGCCCCATAATCTGTAAGCCTTTTCCAACTAAGTTGTTACAAAGGAAAGAGTTTCAATTTGTAACTCCTTCCATTCAATTTTGTAGTATACTAGAAAGAGTTTCAATTTGTAACTGCTTTCATTCAATTTTGAAGTGTTACAATTTAGCCTTCTGGAGATTTCAAAGTGCTGTAGGACCTAGTTGTGGAAGGAAGTAGGGGTAGGCATGGGCCGGGGCAGTGATAACCTCTCTAAATTCATGCTTTTTTAGCACATTTTTCTTGAACTGTGCATACCTTTTGGTGTACTTTTGTACATAAATCATACTTAAAATAGGAAAATGTACCTTTTTGATAGCTAAGCTTAAGTGACTCACTTTTAGATTTATTACGCAAATTTTAAGTTTATTTTAAGATATTTTTGATACATTCATAGTTTTATACTTTTGCATATGTCATTGGATAAATCCCTTGAAGTAAATATGCTTGCTGTAAGTTTTGTTTAGGAGAACTTAATTTGCCGTGGCCAAATAAGTATGTTAGCCACGGCCAATTCTTGCATGGAGAAGAAAAAAAATTAGAGAGCATTTTGTCGTGGCCAATTAACATGTTAGCCGTGGCCAATTCCTGAACAGAAATGCTAGAGAGAACCTGAGGCTATTTCGCCATGGTGAATCACATATTGGCCGCAGAGAGCTACAGTTTATTGAAACACTACATTTTGAGGCTTGACAGACCCTAAGGCTTTATATATCCTACATTTTTGACCAAAAGGAGCATCCTCCATCTTTTGGGCAGCTGGGGGAGCTTGTGTGCTAGGGTTTAGAGATTTGGGAAGTGGTTGGAGCCAAGAATTGAAGTTTTGGAAAGATTTAAAGCTCTTTCCATTAGTTTTTCTAATCTTTTCTTTCTCTTTCTCTTGTATTATGCTGGCTTCAACTTCTTGGTGTTTTGTAAGCATATAGCTGATTATGAGTAGCTATTTGTTCTAGGATTATTTTGAACCCTTGTATGGATTGACACTTGATTCTCCTCCACTTCCATAAATAATGACATATATATGTTGATTTTACTCTATTATTAATGCTTTTAGTTGATTGGGCACCAATTAGTTGTTTGTTGGCTTGAATGATGATAGAGAAAGCTAGCTTGAGTACTAAACTCAAGTTAAATCATGCAAGAATTTGAAATTTATGTATTGAATGGATGGTTTTGTTGGTGAGATAGGGATACACTCACTGATCTTGTATAGTCACATTTGGATTTGAACTTAAAATTAGGATTTTATTAGTTATGAGAGAGATTGAACAACTAATAAATTAAACATTTATTCTTGACTTGAGAACGCTTTTTCAAGTAGTATTTGATCCCCAGACTAACACATACAGTTGTTGGTCACTTTTGTGAAAGGAGGTTGCTCTTGTGCCATGAAATACAAAGGGGAGCAATAATCTTAGGTCCCTTGTATACTTGAAATCAATAGGATCTCTTAGTCTCTTTATAAATTATTTTGCAAAGTAATTTTTACATTTTTACGCTCAATTTCGATAATCATTTGTTCTACTCAATCTAATTTAATGCATAAGTTTGATGACTGACTAAATTTAACTCTAATCCTTATAGGGACAATAATCCTTTTATACTACTTTGTCATGGCCCATGCACTTGCGGTGTAAGCTGATTGGCGAACATGTTTTTGGCGTCGTTGTCGGGGATTGAAAGTTGAAATTTCTTTGGTTTATCATTAAATTAGTGTTAGTAAACTATGCTTGAGCGTGTATCTAAAATTATATATGTTAATTTGCATTTTTAATTTTCTGTAGTTAGTTTAATACTTGCTTAGAGTGTTTCCTTTATAGGTTCCTTCCTCGTGCATGTAAGGGTTGCATCCAGATGGTCTTGAAATCCTTTTGGATATAGAAGATATTTTTGAAAGAACAAATCCAGAGCCAGAAGTGCCCCTACAACCTGTTATGATTGACACGAATGAAAATGATCTTTACACATTGGATGATTTCCTCAATCAAGAAGCATAAAGTTATCACTTCAGTATTCAGATGCCAGATATTCAAGATAGAAACTTTGAGGTTAAGCAAGTTATGCTTTAAATGTTGTAGATGAATAGATTGTTTGGTGGTAATTATAATGAGGACCCCAATGTACATGGATGAAAATAGATGGGTACTTTTGTTGCAAGAGTTTGATTTAGAGATTGTGGATAGAAAAGGGTGAAAAAATCAAGTGGCTATTCATCTTTCTTGATTAAATGCTGAAGCTCAACTAGAATTTGCCTGAAACATTAAGGAAGCATTCCCTGATGAAAAACTATTGAATGTTTAGCACACTATAGATCCGTGGTATGTGGATATTGTTAATTATCTGATATGTGGAGTAGTTCCCTTTGATCTGAAAATGCATCAATTAAAGAAGTTCTTTCATGATACGAACATTACTTTTGGGATGAGCGATACTTGTTTCAACAGTATACTGATCACATTCTTAAGAGGTGCATACTAGAAGAAGAATAAGAGGTGATCTTACAGAGTTGTCACTTTTCAGATTATGAAGGCTATTTTGGAGGAGAAAAGACAACAGCCAAGGTTCTACAAAGTGGTTTTTACTATCCTATCTTGTTCAAAGATGCTTATGCTTTTGTGCTTTAGTGTGATCGATGCCAACGGAGGGAAAATATATCAAAGAGGAATGAAATACCACTCAAAAATATGTTAGAGATAGAACTATTTGATGTATGGGGTATTGACTTCATGGGACCTTTCCCCAACTCATTTAGCAATCAATATATTTTGGTAGTGGTGGATTATGTATCTAAGTGGGTGCAAGCTGTTGCTAGCCCTACCAATGATGAAAAAATGGTGCTTAAATTCTTGAAAAAGAATATTTTCACCTGATTTGGGACACTGAGAGCCATTATCAGTGATTGGAGATCACATTTTTACAATTATCAATTTCAAGCCCTCTTAATGAAGTATAGGGTGAAACATAAAGTCGCTTTGGCCTATCACCCTAAAACCAATGGGCAAGCTGAGATCTCCTACCGAAAAATTAAAACTATCCTTAAAAAAATGGTGGGGGTGTCTCAAAAAGATTGGACCATAAAACTTGATGATGCATTATGGGCTTATCAGACCACCTTCAAAACCCCCATTGGTATGTCACCATGTAAGTTAATTTTTTGGAAAAGCTTATCATTTTTCGGTTGAGTTGGAGCACAGTGCTTATTAGGCTATCAAGAAGTTGAACCTTGATTTCAAGATTGCTGATGAGAAGAGGCTCCTTCAACTCAATGAGTTTGATGAATTTAGGATGTATGCTTATGAAAGCTCTAGAGTGTATAAAGAAAGGACCAAGCAATTTCATGATAGAAAAATCACTCCTAAAGTATTTGAGCCGGGACAATAGGTTTTGTTATACAATTTTCATCTTAGACTCTTTCTTGGGAAGTTGAAATCAAGATGGCCAGGCCCTTTCACAGTGGCTGAAGTTTTTCCCTATAGAGCAGTCGAGTTGGTGGGTAACTCAGGTGAGAAGTTCAAGGTGAATGGCCAACGATTAAAGCATTATTGGGGTGGACACGTGGATTGACAAACATCCACTTTTCACCTTACCGATTCAAGTTAAACAACTAACGAGTCCAGCTAAGGACTATAAAGCAAGTGTTTCTTGAGAGGCAACCTAAGTTCTTTACCTTATTTTTTGTTTTATTTTAGTAGACTTTAGCTTGTGGTGAAGTTATGTGTGACTTCTTTTGTTGTGTAGGTGAACTTTTCAGTTAAGGCTGACAGTGAATTGGAGCAATATTACTGAGGGCATTTAATTCAAGGATTATTTTTGGACAAATATCTTTAGGGAAGTGTACTTTTTCTTACTATTTACTTAATAATGTGTATGAACCCTTGTTAACATAGGTGCAAATCGGTGATAACTCAAACCTAGTGGTTATCTTGGATGTTTCCTTCGCAAGTTCATGTTTGATTCTTGAATCCCATATTGAACCCAAAGGATTGTTGCAAAAGTCATACATACTTGAGTTGATTTTGAGCACTCTTAAGGATTATATATGTGGGAATAAGTAGAACATTGTTTGAGAATGGAATACATGCTCTTCTCATTTTCATTTTGCTATGTGAGTGAACAAATATTGTATTGGTGTCTAAAAATGCCTTTGTGCCATGTTAGTTGCAGCCAACAAATTGTTTAGCAGTGACGAAATGTGTTTTGGAACTCCCCAACCAACTAAAGGACAATTGGTCATGGCTAAGAAATCAATTGGTCGCCGCGAATTAGCATAAGTGGTTGCTACTGAAGGTAACCCGAGGATAATTGGCCGCGGCAAAAATAGTGATATGTGAAATAGAGGCTAATTGGCCACGACTAATTTCTCAATTGGCCGCAGTGAAAGTGCGTTCAGTTCCCTCCTAGAAAGTAACAGAAGCATATTGGCCGTAGCGAGTAACTATTTAGTAGCGGCTAAACATCAGCTGATGCCTAAAAATTTTTACCCTTAAAACTCATTGAATTCCCTTACTGTCCCAATGAATTTTTCCCAATTTCTGTCTAAATTCATTAGGTCATTTCAAACCCCCCATCTGAATCCCCAACTTGCCCTTAACTCAACCTTAATCTTCCCCTTCTGAATTCCCAATGTCTCCACCTCTATTGGCTGTTTCCCCTCACTCTCATTATGCCATTACCATTCTTCTTGCCCCTCAACATCTCACGCAACCTTTTCCTCATTCTCCCCACGTTGCAGCCTTCTCCTAATTCCTCTTTACTACTCTTTTCCTCATCCCTCCCCACGTCTGATTTCTTCTCCTCCTCTCTGAGTTCTTCGTTCTCTATCAGCCTAGATTCAAGGTTTAGTGTAGCCTCTTTCTCTTCTTCCTCTATTATGTGATTTTCTTCCTCCTTGGTAAGCTTTCTATTCTTCTCCTTCGCTCCTTGCATTGTGGTTTGAAGTTTTATCCTGTTGTTGCTTCTCTTGTGTTATGTTCTGCAGGATTTGTTTTTTAGGTTTTAGCCTTTGGTTAGACTAAATGGTTAAGATTGTTGTTGAGTTAGGCATTTGCAGAAATTGGAAACATCTTGTTGCTCTAATTTGTGTTGTTATGCTCTGGTTATATTGCTCTATTTGCTAAGCATCTTTTACATAGGGGTGCTAAAGTACTGTATTGGATTAGGATGAATAGGAATTTAAAATTCTAAATCATTGCTTCGAGATTGTTATGCAATTAGCTAGGGACTTGTGTAACACCTTAACCTCTAGCTCATACCCATCATGCCCACATATTAATATACTCATGCTAAGCTTACAAGGGAGGTGATTTCTCTACCTTGGTGCTCTTTCTCTAAGGCATATTGTATGGGTAGAGATCCACTTTGAAGTAACGTGGACCGGGTGAGCTCTCTCTCTAAGCATCCTCATGCTCAATTGCACTATTGAGACTCATTTCAATCCCAACTATATGCTTTGAACTCATGGAAAGCAAAAAGGGATTGGAGACATGCATTTTCGTTCTTGGCAGATTTTGCTTCATTTCTGGGCTAAGTTTGAAAATCCATAACTAATTGCAGAAAAATCGTATCTACATGATCTGGGTCATTCTAGAAAGCTTGAGACGTCTACTTCATTCTAAAAATACTTAGAAGTCTCATTATCTCACCTATTCTGCGTTTGACATCAAAATCGTTCACTGGTCAGAGGGGGCTTCTTTGCTATCACAGTTTACTGATATGGACTTTGAAAATGTCTAACTAATTCCAAAAAAATCCAATGCTTGTAACTGATACCTATATGGAAATATGTGGATGTTATCTAGAGGAGAAAAATATCTCCAGATCAGTTTACCAAGCCAAATTCCCGGAAACTGATGAAACAGTACTTCGGGTCTGGTTGGGTGTCTGATTCTGGGCAGGAACTTCGAAATTGCATAACTTCCTCTCTAGACCTCTAAATGAGGTGCTTCCAGTTCCTAAAAGTCATTGTGACCATCTAGTTTCTGTGTATAAAATATCGTAGCCATTGGACTACGTTTGCCCCTCGGATGACACGATTCTCAAACTGACCAAATGAATAGTGTTTTCTGAAATCCGATTTTCTGATGTCAACTTTGAAAAATCATTGAAAATGCTATAGACCTCTAAATGACATGAACTCTAGCTTCCCAGAAAGATCTAAACATAATCTAGCTATATGTCAAATCTCATAACAAGAAGAGGTCATATGGTTAATCTATGACATCATGTGCAAGAAGGCCTTCTCTTGGCCAAAAGTGGGGTTCATAGGGTCCAATCTTGGTTTTTCTACTTCTATGACTCCTTGAGCACATGAGAAAGCATCTCTAGGGGCCATCAATCATGTCTCAAGTGTCTAGTAACTTAGATTGGATAAACTCACTATCCCATGCCCACTTATGCACCCATATAGCCTATGCTAAAGTTAAGCATCTCATATTAAAACATGCCTCTTCATTCATCATAGACTTCATTCTCATACATTCATCATTCATACATACATTGTCTTACAAATACTCTTAGGGACTACATCATTTACATTATCAATTCACATTTACAACTCTCATATACAACATATTACAAAAAGTCCCTTTTTGTAATTCTCCCTTAGCTTCCTTAGCCTCATGCTTGGTGGTGATTCCCATCTCTAGCCTCACTTGATCCACCTGGCATTTTTGGATGGTGGAGAGGGAGGGTGAGATTCATGGAATCTCAGTAGTTCAACTCTCATTCAATCATACATATATCGCATGCAACAAGTCTCATTATGCATGTATGGCATGTTAGCATATAAAACCATGATGAAAACATTTAAAACATATGAATTGGCCATGCATAAAGGAAAAACATTCTCAACATGTGAGTAGGCCACACATAACATTTAGAAGCTTGCTAAGTACATGGATTAGCCTCACCCATTCCCTTGTGGCTTTTGGATTTGCCTTACCCATTCTTTAGAGGTCCTTAGACTCAACCCTTACTCTTTGGGAGTCAACCTCACTTTTGGGAGACTTTTTACTCTTGTCTCAACCAACTTAAGGGCTTGGCTCATCCTCACCTTGGCTATAGGGTTATTGGCTTTTCCATTCCTCAAGCAAACCAAAACAATTCACATAGATCATCATTTCAATTCATATCATACCATCATGCTAACACACTTCTCATAGCTCATATCATTCATACACACAAGCAAGACAATGTAAACACACAATTATGCATGAGAGAAGGTGGAGAGAACTACCTTGTTAGCTATTCACTACTTGCTCTTTCAATTGTCTCCTCCCTTGTGGATTTCACTACCACTTCTAGATGGGAGAGCTTCTCTTGGCCTAACCACACAAAAGTATGAAATTAATTCCTTAATACTTGATTCTTAAGTTAGGGATTACTTCTAATCAACTCTACTGAGCTTCTCAACCTAGGTTTCTTCCTCTCACTAGAGCCCATTAGCTATTCTCTCTCTTTTCTCAACTCTTAAGCTCTTAAGAAAGGGGGAAAGCAAGAAAGAGAAGACTATATACTTCTAATCTCTCTCAAGAATGGTTTCCCACTCTCTCTCCTCTGAACCAGACTCAAGACCTAACCATTTTTGCTATCTAAACCGTAGGAAAGAGGGGGGAAAGGGGAGAAGGGCAACATACTAAGAGAAAGCCATGAGAATCCTTACCTTTCTTGTCCTTTCTTCTTCTCCTCAGCTTTCCTCTCTCTCCTCCGCCCTTTTCTCTCTCCTAAAGCGAGCTTGAGTCGGTTAGAAGAAGAAAGAAGAGATTTGGAAGTTTTTAAAAAGTCAAATTCTCTTTTTCTCGCTTTTCTGGACCGCTCTCGCTATAGCGAGCCATTGCCCTCGCTACGGTGAGCTCGTGTCTGTTCCAGACCTCTGCCTTCGCTATGGCGTCGCTACGGCAAGCAACTCCCTGGTTTTTGTATGGAATGCCGCACTCGCTATAGCTAGGAGCATATTCGCTACTGCGAGGGGACATTCTCGCTATGGCGAGGCCATTTCTCGCTATGGCGAGAAGACTTGGAAAATTCTCAGCTCTTCGAAAATTTTTCAGCTTTCTCTTTTCCTTTTCTTTTCTCTTTTTCTTGGCTGTTACAACTTGGGTATAGTTCTGTGCAAACTTGAAATTCATTTGTGTTGGCATTTTGATGAAGTTGTGGTGAATTTGAAGTGAGGACAACAATGTAAGGATAACAATTAGGGTTGATCAATAAAATTCGTTATCAAATTCTATAGGATTTATCTACCAATTTAGAATTTTATGATTGTTGTTTGTGCATTATGGTAGGGTGGCTAGTTGATGATCATTTAGATTAATTTGTTTTAATCTAATGGTCAAGTGTGGTGTCCTTGGTCTTACTCAACTGTATTCCTACAAATGGTTTATTTATGGGGTAATGTCCTTTCTTTTGCTTATTATTTCTGGTTAGGTAGTTTTGTTTGGGAACACTTTATCTGTTGGTGTTTGCCCCTCTTGTTTTTTCTCTTTTTGTTCTTTGGTAGTTAGCTAGGCTGGTTCCTTGTAACTTTGCAAGTACTATAACTCCAATGAACTGGTGGTTATCTAGTTTGTTGTAGTTTTCTTATCAATGTTAGATCTAGCTAGATTTCAACCTTTTTTCATTATTGTTGGTTAAGTTTAGTTTTTGATTGGTGCTTGTCTTGTTTATATTTTGTTACTAGCTATTGTTATTTTAGTGAGTGCAGGTGCTGTGTTCTCTCATGCAACTCCATTTTTTTTTGGGTGGTAGTTGCATGAGAGCTAACCTTCTTTTTCCTCTTGTGTAAGTAATGACATTGTGCATTTTAAGTTTGGGGGTGAGGTTACACTTTTTTTTTGTTGCTAATTTGGCATGTTTTTAAATTTTGACACATAGACTTTTATTTGTAAGCTACTTAATTTTTTTGTTGGATTGCTAAAGTATCCTTTGATTGGATTGTTTGGGTCCAGTGATTGTGGGTTGCTTAGATTATATGCTTGACAAGGAATTTTAGAAGTGTTTATTAATGCTTCAGTCATAGAATGATGCATTGTTTTATGATATTTTTAGGGCAAAATTTTTGTACACAAAAGTTTGGGAATTATTTGAAAGCTCTTATTTAAAAAGATTGTGGCAAATTGGTGTATATGTTCTTTCTCAATTTCAAGACTCTAGAACCATCATTGGAATTCCTTGAGATGATTTAATGACTTCACTTGATTTTGAAAAATGATTTTGACATTAATTAAAATGTGTTTGTGCCTTTTAATCTATCCTTTATCAACTATATTTCCCCTTGAACCCCTACTTAAGCCTAATTGAAAGACCATGTAAATTTTTGTTTGAAGCTATGCATTAGACTTATACCCTATAAACTTGAAAAACCATGATTTAATTTTAATTGAGGTTATCGTTTAGGAAATAAAATATACATTTCTCTTCTTTTAAGTTAAACTATTGATATTTTATCTAGAGTCAATAAATGTAAAGATCTTTCTCAATCCATAGACTCAACTTCAAAGTTTTAAGGGAAGAAGTGCTTTGACTTTCAATCTATATAATATGTATTACTTAATCCATATGGCGAGGTCATCTTTTTTGACTTTCACATATGCTGCTTCTAATGTACTTTGTGTTAGTTTTCTAGCTCAAATAAAATAATTACATAGGCTTTATTTGAGAGATATTAATTGTAGGCTCTTTTGTTTTGATTGATTGGGAGATAAAATGGAGGTGTTAGAAAATCGAAGATGGATATATAATAGACTAGATTCAAGTCATCAACATTTTACAATAGAGTTCGAGAAAGGTGTTGAAGAGTTTCTTGCCCATGCATACAGATTGCCTTCCTTTTTGCATTCAAAGAAGATTAGGTGTCCATGTGCCTGATGTAAATGCAAGAACCATTTATGTCTTGACGAGGTGAAGGTATATATTTATAGAAATGGATTCAAGCTGGACTATTATTTATGGACTAGTCATGGTGAAACACTGGCTGAGTATTATTCACCTGTGTGTTCAATGCCACGCATCCAACATGTCTTACATGGGCCACTTGGAAACTAGTTGACACAATGTGAGACCATGGTGTGGATGTAGCCAGGCCAAGTTTCAGGGGTAACAACAATGAAAGTATTGAAAAAATGTCAAATCCAGGTGCAAGGACATTCTATGACATGTTATATGCTGCATAACAGCCCTTTTGGGAAGATTGTGAAAAGGAATTTGAACTTTTAGCTGTTGTGCAATTACTAAGTATTAAGGCATAGACTAACATGTCACAACAAGGCTACAATTTAGTGTCATGACTTATGTAAAGGACATAACCCAAAGACACTTGTATGCTTACATATTTGTATCAAACAAAGAAGTTGGTGTCAAAATTAGGGCTTGGTTATATGAAAATCGATTGTTGTGTAACTAGGTATATGTTGTATTTTAAAGCTGATGTGAATGCAACCCAGTGTAAGTTTTATAGTGAACCACGATATGCCACTAGAAAGTGTCATGGAAGAAAAAAGAAAATTACAACCAAGCAGTTGTGGTACCTACTACTAATTCCTAGATTTCAGAGATTATTTGCTTTTAAAAAAATAACATAGGAAATGAGGTGGCATAATGAGAACCGTTGAGCATATAATGTCCTTACTCATCCATCTGATGGAGAAGCATGGAAGATATTTAATAGAACATGCCCTGACTTTGTATCTGATTCATGAAATATTCAACTTGGGTTGTGTGCTGACAACTTTATGCCATTTGGCTAATATGAGAAAAAGTATTCTTATTGGCTAGTTATCGTCACTCTGTATAATCTACCACTAGCAATGTGTATGAGACAAGAGTATATGTTCTTAACACTAATTATTCCTAGTCCTAACAATCCTAAAGGAAAAATAGATATTTATTTGCAACCATTGATAGATAAACTAGAATTATTATGGACTGAGGGTGTACTAACATATGATGCCTCATTAAGATAGAACTTCCAGATGCATACTGCACTATTTTGGACAATTAATGACTTCCCAGCATATGACATGTTGTCAGGTTAGATGACAGTGGGGAGATTATCATGCCCTATATGTATGGAGAACTCAAAGTCATTCCAATTGAAGCATAGGAGGAAAACGTCTTTCTTTGATTGTTATCGATAATTTCTTCCACTAGATTATGCATACTAGAGAAATAAATGTGTAACACCCCATAATTAATTAAGGTGTTAATCACGGATTAGATTAATTAGGAATAATTAATATGGGTTGAGATTTAATTGAGATAGATATCCTATCTAGGCTTAAATTAATAGATCATGATAAGAGGCTAATGGAGGCCCAATGGGTTAGGTGCAGACCCAACCCAATTTAGTGTGATGGAGGCCCAAAATCCACCTTGTATAGACTCTTCTAAGTGGGCCCAATAACCCTTGTGCAGACCCACATTCTTGAGCTCTTCAAACTTGGCCCAAACTTAATTAAACTTCAGCAACCCAATGTATAAAAGCTGGCCCAACAAAATTCTGCAACCCAACACTCAAAAAACTGGCCCAACAAGTAAAAATCTGAAGCCCAAGTGAAGATGGACCTTGGAGCAACCCATGACCCACATTTGACCCAACTTAAACCCAACTAAAACCCTAATACACCAGCCTCTCCCTCACACTTGCTGAAACAGAAAACACAAAGAGAAAATTCGGAGCTTGGAGAGGAGGCTAGGGTTGGGGGCACTAATTCTGCATTTTCTCACATTTAGAGCAAGATTCAACCAAGGTAATAGTTATACAACTTAATCCCCTCATCTTTCTCTTTAATTTGGTCCAATTAGTTTTTCATTTGGAGCATTTTCACTCTATCCAAAATCTGAAATGTGAGTGTTTGGGAATTTTCTTGGTAAAATTCGTAGGTTGAGGTTATGGCTGACCTTGGGTGAGTTTAAACCCTCCATTATGATGCTTCAATTGTTAATTTGAGACCCCCATAGCTGATTTATAAAATGGGTATTAATTATGTACGAATTTGCTTAGAATTTTGGGTGGAATATTGAGTTTTCTGGTGGAGGACGATTTAATCCGAATTTGGGACTTATAATGGCTGGGTAAGTGATTCTTAGGTAGTCATTAGTATTTTAAATTCTTTGGGTACTGATTGCAACTGTTAATGATGAATTAGAGTAGTAATTCTATAATGCTATGGTTATAGGAGGATTTCTGCACCATTGGTGACTGTTGCAAGTGTCTACAAGTGAGGTAACCGGGTTTATATCAATTCCATGTATATATTTGATTTAATTTCATATGTTGCTGTATTTAAATGATTTGAAATGTTAAATGAATTGGTTGGCTATCTGTTGAATTGTGATTGGACCTTGTGAGTCCATGGTGGAGCTGTAGTGTGGCTGCCACCCGTGCATGTGCTTTGATCGAGCACCGGGTTATGATCAAACCCAAATGCACTGAGCCCTGGTTGTGCTCAATAGGGAGTAGGTGCCGTGGACGGGCCTTTCCCGATGTTAATGGCCTTTAACATGTGATAATATGATTGCTAGTATGGGATAGTAATCATGATAGCCCAATTGTTTTATTTGCTGATATGATGGATGTGATTCTGATGTTGATTTTGATTCATGCTTATATGTTAATTAAATTGGATATATGATGGAATTGATTTGGTTACTGAGATTTATATCTCACCCCGTTTTATGGGATTAATATTTCAGGTGAACGTTCCTCGAGTAAGGATAAGGGTAAGCAAGTGGATGAACATCCATGAGCTGAGGCTGGGTGTGGGGAGCTACACTTGGTTTGAGTAGAATAGGGTAGATGCAATTTTGTTATTAGTTTACATAGCATCATCATGTAATCATGTTGCCAAGTGTAGGCATTTATATTTTGTTTGATGGAAATGTAACCGTTAAGGATTTAAGTCTCATTATAGTTGAATATTAATGTATGAACTTATAGTATCATATATGTAGTTTTGTTGAAATTGTGATATGGATTACCATATGGGAATTGTAGTTATATGATGCCTTGTATGTGGATATAAGCTATTATTGAATGGAATCTCTATGGAATGTGTATGGGATGTTAATTGCTGCTAATGTATGTGTTCTTGGTGTCATATATCCATGAATTTGCTAATAAGAGCTAGTTGGGCAAGTAGGAAGTAGTAATTTAGTTTTGTAATGGTAATGGATGGATTGATGGGTAAATAGGGTAGATAAACACCATTAGGACACATAAAACAAGGGTAGGTGGACCTAGAGTATTTCTAAGATGAGATTTGGAGTGTAGATGGCAAAATTTGGGTAATATGGTCACAGGAGGGAGTTCCGTCGCGGCTAAAAAGGCTTCGCTGCGGCCAAAGGAGAGACAGAGCTGAAAGGCGCCGCGGCATAACCAATCCCGCTGCGGCACAAAGTGAAAAAAATCGCTCATGAGGGTAACAGAAGCAAAACTCGTCGCGGCGCAAATATATCGCGCCGAGGCGAGAATCCTGAAAGTTAGAATAGTAGTTCCAGGAGGTGTTTCCGCTGTGGCGCCACATAGGTTGGCCGCGGCGATCTATCGCCGCGGCGAGATTTGTGAAATTAGGCGATGACATAGCAACACTTGTGAGAGGTTATTGGGTATTGAAACTGATGGATGGTTGAATCATAAGCCTCTTATGGTAGTAGGATTTCTTTTATGCACATTTTATTTTGTAGAGGTGGTATGGTGATGACCCTAACATCTAGGTTCAAATTTTCTCCATATTTTCATAATATGATAAATTGTAACCACCCAAACCTTGATAATTAATTATTAATCGTATACTTAACCATAATTACAATGATTAGAAGGTAGGGTTGTCATAAAATGCTCCTTTTATAAGAATAGAGTTGAGAAATCAATACCTTTGCCACAATTAGATGGAGAGAAAGTTTGGTAAAGAGTGTGTGATCTGCCAAAAGTAACTGAGTGGGGAGACCTTGTGCCGACCAAAGGGTATAAGTTCATTCACCATTGAACAAAACAAAGTATATTTTAGGAATTGCCTTATTAGAAAAATAACCTTATTCGACATAATTTTGATGTCATGTACGTTAAGAAAAATGTGTTTGATAATGTATTTTACACCGTTATAGGCACAAAAGGAAAGACTAAGGATAATACACAAGCTCAATTGGTTGTGGAAGAATATTGTCGACGAAAAGAGTTAGAACTTGTCAATAGTATAGGGAAAGTTCTGAAGCTTAAAGCACACTATACTTAAAATATAGAACAAAAACGAGCGATTTGTCAATAGGTAAAGAACTTGAGACTCCCTAATGGGTATGTATCTAATTTTGGCCCGATGTGTTGACATGAAGGAAGCGAAGTTGTATGGAATGAAGAGTCATGATTGCCATGTATTTATGCAACGCTTGCTTCCCATTGCCTTTAGTGCTATTCCTGAAGTTGTATGGAATCCTATAACCGAGCTTAGTTAGTTCTTTAAAGAACTTTGTTCCACTACTTTGATGGTAGCTTAATTAGAGTTATTAGAGCAAAATATTATAGTGATATTGTGTAAGTTAGAAAAGGTCTTTTCCCTTGGATTTTTTATCTCTATGAAGCATCTACCGATCTACCTTCCCTACGAAGCCAAGGTTAGGGGACCCGTTCAATATCGATAGATGTATCTATTTGCAAGGTGATAAAGTCTACCATTATATGCTTGGAATGAATATATACTTAAAAGGTAATAAAACATGCTCAATTACTCTTTTTGTAGGTTCCTCTATACGTTGAAGCAAAAAGTCAGGAACAAAGCTCGAGTGAAATGATCTATATGTGAAGCTTATATCATTGAAGAGATCACAACATTCTGTTCACATTACTTTGAACATGATGTGCCATCAAGAATAATGAGACCTCCAAGAAATGATGATGGCAGAGAATCAGGCCTACCTATAATTTTCATTTTTAACTATCCTAAAAAGCTTTTTAGAGAATGCAAGTCTCATTTCTTGAATGATCAAGAAATGGAAGTCGCCACAAAATATGTTCTAATGAATTGTGATGAAGTACAACCTTATATCAAGTAAGTGATATTGTTTACACATCACTTATTTGTATATGGTCCTAACACATTTCTTTCTTATGCAGTTTATTTGTTCATGAGTTAACTTTATCCAATCCTCAAATTGCGGATGCTGAGATAGATGCTCAGATCGAAGCAAATTTTCTATCTTGGTTTCGAGAACATGTAAGTAGTAATATAGCATGAGATTAATTGTCTTAAAATGAAGTGTCAACTCACGTAAAATATTAAAAAATGTCACACAGGTTCAAAACTTAACCAACAATGTCCTGGATTCATTTTTACATGACATTGCTTGAGGACCAAAGAAAAGCAATAGAACTTGGCCTATTTACTTTGTTAATAGGTATAGATTTCACAAACATTCATTGAGCCATCAAAAATCAACAACAAATAGTAGTGTATGCATTAAGAGAATTGACTTTGCACAATTAGAATACGACTTTTATGACTTTCTAGAAGAGATTGTGGAGATTGAATATACAAGGGTTCCTGTGAAGTGATTAATGTTGTTCAATTGTCAATAGTATGATCCTTCACCAAATCGTGGTACGAGAGTTCATAAATAATATGGGATTGTTGAAGTTCACCAATTAAGAAGGTATAACAAGTTTGATCCATTTATATTTGTACAATAAGTGATGCAGGTGTATTACGCACATTATCCTAGTTGTCATCAGAAGGCTAATTGGTTAGCTGTTATCAAGGTTAAAGCCTGTAGCATAATTGATGCTCCTATGTCTGAAACAAATATAGGGCCATTTCAGGTGGATAGATTAGAAGTCATACTACTTGCAATTGTCTTGAATGACGAATTCTATAACCAAAGAGACATTGAAGCTTCCTTTGAGGAGATAAATATGTCAACCGCTAACATAGTTTAAGAAGAAGAAGAAGCAGAAGATGATGACAATGACGATGACGATGATGATAACGATAATGATGATGATGAAAATATAGATGATCATGATGAACAAGATGACGATGCATAAATTAGGGCTAAGTTTGATTTAATTTTGAGTTTGATTTTGTTTTGATAATGTATATTGCTATTTTAATTATGTTGTGTATATCTTATTTACATTTTTTATTTAATTTTTTTGCCTATTTATACTAACTCAAGGTTTGTTATTGCATATGTAGATGTTTGGTCATGGCTTTAGGAGAGCTCGTGCTTAATAAAATACCTGAAAATGCGATTGTGTGGCGCCAAATCGAAATCAAAATTAAAAGTAGTAGAGTCGCCACCAAAATTTTTATTTTTGAAAAGGAAAAATTTTGAAAAAAGTTTTTTAGTTTGAAAAATGGTTTACGAACTAGAAATGGATCCAGGAATCAATTGTGAGTGGGAAAGGTGTTAAGCACCCCACTACACCTGTTACTAAGAACAATTACTCTAAGTCAGTTGTGCAAAATTAAAATAACCTTAATTTTATTTTAATTCTCCCTAATAAATCACATAAAAAATAAGAAATAAAGGAATTAAAGGAAATATAGTTAAAAGTAAAAAAAAGAAGAAAGAAAATTAAAAGTAAAATAAAATAGAAAGAAATTCAAGAAGTAAAATAAGAATGAAAGGAATAAAATTAAAAGAAAATGTTTATTTACAAGGGCGGATTTGACCTAGGATGAAAGTCTAGGGCCTACGTACTCTTAAGAGGGATCAAAGTTTACGTAGTTTGAATAGAAATTGTATTTGTTGGTTGATGTTTTTTTTTCTTTTGTTTTATATTTTGTTTTTATTTTTTGTTTTTTTCCTTGTTTTTCTTGCTTTTGTTGTTTTTTTGGTATGTTCTTCATTTTTTATTTTTTTTTAAATTTTTTTATTTAATTTTATTTTTGGGTGTTGTTTTTTTGTGAAGAAAACAAAAAAAATAAATTATTTTTTCCTTTAACAAATAAAATGAGTTTTGAAATTGGTTGATGTATTTTGATTTGTTAAAATTAAATTTAATCATTTTTTCTTTTTGTCTTCTATTTTTTGTTTTATTTAATTTATGGTTTTTTTTGTTTTTGTTTTTTTATGTTTAATGATTTTTTTAAATTAAAAAAAAGGGTTTTTCTTTTTTCCTTTTTGCATTTTCAAAACTTTTACTTTGATTTGATTTTAATTTTTGACTTTCTTAATTTTCCTTGTATTTTGATTTTTGCTTTTGGTTTTAATTTATTTTTGACTTTTTTTTTCTTTATCTTTTCTTTTTTACTTTTTTTGTTTTAACCTTTTTTTTTGGGTTTTGTTTTGTTTCAATGAATTTTTGTTGATTTTGTTTCTTTCTTTTTGATTCTTTTTTTTGTTTGAACATTTTTCGTAAGATTTTGTTTTGTTTTGTTTCGATGAATTTTGTTGATTTTATTTTTCCTTTTTCTTCTTTTTTTTTGGACATTTCATCATTTTTATTTTCTTTTTTATTTTATTTTTGACTTAAAAAAATTGTATTTCCATAAAATATATTTTATTAGAAGAGATCTTGAAAAAAAGTTCATAAGTCTAAAACAAATTCACTTACTTTTCTTGTTTTCTCCCATTTTTTTTGGTTTAATTTTGTCTTTTATGTTTTTTTCTAAGACATTTTCCAAAATGAATGACTAATTTTGAATTTTTATAAAACACCATTTTTTATTTCTTTTTTTTAGAAAGACCTTTAAGAAGAGAAAATGAAAAAAAAGTCTCTAAAATTAGTAACCCTTTTTTTTAATATATATATATATATATATATATTTTTTTTTGTTTCTCTCTTTTTGATTTTAAAAGAAAATCTTATTTTTTTCTCTAAAAAAAACTACAAATATATTTTGGAACTTCGTTTGGTTTTTCTAATTTTTTTTGATTTTTTGTTTTAGGTTATATTATATATATATATATATATATAAGTATTTTTTTAAGCATATTTTATTTTTCCATGAATTTTTGAAGACAAAATTAATTAAATAAGGACATTGGAACCCAAAACTTGCAAATATAAAAACAAGGAATACTAAGGAGACTTTGTTGTCACACAGGATACTCCAATTAATCACTATACGCATGAGGGGATATACAATCCCACACGGCTACTCTAACAATAAAATAAGTGATAAAACACAAAATAAAATAAACCAAAATTTATAATCAAATAGTAATTTGTGAGAGTAGGTGCTTGGTGTGCAGCTATGTTTCAATATGTTATTCTTAAGTATATTTACAAGGCTGATAAAATAAAATAAAATTAGAAATTATACAAGTTACAATTCAATTATACTCCATTTTTCCTTCTATTGATGGGAGAAGAGGGCCATTCCCTGTGCATTGCAAGCTCGGGCTCTCCATCATTTGTTCCACCAACGAACTTGAG
Source organism: Erythrophleum ivorense (assembly GCA_026724425.1). Classification (NCBI taxonomy): domain Eukaryota; kingdom Viridiplantae; phylum Streptophyta; class Magnoliopsida; order Fabales; family Fabaceae; genus Erythrophleum; species Erythrophleum ivorense. Next base: position 1,841,551 of record JAIUCV010000039.1, on the reverse strand, counting down.
TCATCAATTAAGTAATATAATACAAGTAATATAATTCGCAAAAATCCAACAAAAGTATTTTTGAATGAAATATCTTGAAACCATTTTAAACTTAAAGCGGCATAGCTCCATCAGTCCTACTGTATTGAATTACTAACCCAAGATTTTTCAAGCATGAAATTATTACTACCTGGGCCATATTTCTCGAGCATTTCATCCTAATTCAGCACTCAATATTAGGTTTCAAACAACAGGGAAGCTTTAATACTAATTTTATTTTCACTGAATTACCTGATTTCCATTCTCTGTTTGACATTACCAACATCTTTAAAAGGAGATCCCTAACGTGTTACCAATGAAAATGAAGCAAGGGACAAAGTAACTCCTTGAAATGACTAATAAATCGTATATATGAAATCAGATAATAGCAAATCATTCAGCACTTATGCGTCAACCAAATCATGCCTCAGACATAAACTGCAATTGCATCAATTAGAAACAAAGCAAACATAAAGCAACCCATATAATAACTACTCAATTGCAGAGATGAAATCGGATAACAAAAAAAAATCATTCAGCACTTAGATACCAACAAACTCAAGCCTCAATCGCGAATTGAAATTGCCTCAATCAAAAATGAAACAGATAATGAAGCGGCACATATAATGGCTACTTGGTTGTAAAGATGAAATCGGAAAGCCATACATGATTCAACAATCTGAGACCCAACCAGGCTATACCATAAGAATGAATTGAGATTTAATCAATACCTGGTGACCTTTGTTGCTGAAATCTGGAAGTCTTTGTTCTCCTTCGAGCCACACCCAATTCCTTTCTTTTACCTCCTCGTGCTTCTTTCATTTTTTAAGACTGTTCCTCTATAACCTAAAAAATCAACCAAACAAAGAAGTCTCCCCACTATTTCTCTCTTGGTCTATTTCTTCTCCCCTCCCTAAAAGCTCTTCCTCTCCTCGCTTTTATAGGCAGTCTCGCATGGTCCCCCATCTCTGTACCTCTCTGCTCCACTAATTCCAGTGCGCGTTGCTCCTTCCCTTTTTGCCTAGCCTACTTTCAGCTGCTAAGGGGTGTACGAACAGTGGGTGGGAATGCCTGCTGCTAGAGGTTACGAAGCGACAACGCCAGAAAGGGGGACCACGCAACTAGAATTTTCTCCGTCTTGGGTACGTGGGCTTCAAACTTAGGTTGGAGAGTTTGAAAAGTTATTGGGCTGAAGGAATAGGCCTCCATTTTTTTTACTTTATTTTTCATCCTATTTTCCTTTTCAATACTTGAGCCTTTGGGTTTGGAGGAATTGGACTGGAACTCTTTTCTGTTTGCTTCATTTTTTTTGGATCAAATTTTTTTGGTATTGGGCTTGTGTTATTATTTTTTTATTCTCTTTTTCTTGTATAGGGCCCAATGGGATTTAAGAGAATTGGACTGAAGCTAGATGTTATTAAAACGATTTTTCTTGCTTGATTCAGTCTTTAAAATGTTGGGCTCCTTCCTTGGGCTTCCTTTTTTGTTTAGGCTTAACAATTTTGGAATTTGAAGAAATAGGATTTTTTTTCTTTTTTTCTTTTTTTTAATAGCTTTATTTTCTTTTTTCCCCCTTCTTTTTTGTCTTCTTTTTTTTTGTAATTTTTTCTTTCCTTTCTCTCTTATCTCTTTCTTTTTGTTTTTGAAAAATTTGATTGATTTTTTTTGTATTTCAATTATTTTTTATTTTCTATATGTTTCTCTATATTTTTTTTTATATTTTTCTCTATATTATCATTATTATTATTATTATTATTTGGGTTAAACAACTTTGCTTTTTTTCTTTTTGAAAGTGTTCCATTATACTCTCCTTTTTTTTTGCTAATTTGATTTTGTTATCATCATTTTTTTACAAACTCCCGGACAAAATACGGTGTTCACACTTATTTACATTTTTATTTAATTTTTTTGCCCATTTATACTTACTCAAGGTTTGTTATTGCATATGTAGATGTCTGGTCATGGCTTTAGGCGAGTTTGTGCCTAATGGAATACCTCTGCACCACCACATCTGCACCTTCAACCATCTCTTTATCCTCCAACTTCAGCACTTGCCTAAACTCTTATAGCGCCAATTGAATCCACTATACCTTCATCAGCTCCAATCATGCCTAAATCATCTAGGAGACCCTCAATATCACCTGTATCATCTCCTCTAATATTATCACCTGGCTCGCAATACTCACATCCCACTTCTCATGATCCTTCCACTAGTTCTACACCCATGCCATCTATCCAACCTTTTGGCCGTGACCCCACAGACGATCGAATATGATTGTATTCTGAAAGTATATGTAAGTCATAAAATTTATATTTTTTATTTATTATTTAGTTAACAATTTAGTGCCATTGTAACACTTAGAATTATCAATGTCAAATGATTACGTTTAATCCTGTTATCGTTGTTGTTCATGATATTCTCCCAATAATTCAAGCAAATTTTGAACATCCACGTCACTATTGGAAAGCTATGCCTCTCGAGGTTAGGCAACTATAGTTTGATGAATGGGCGGTGTATATATCTTATCCCATTATATCTATATGTATATCATGTGTTGATTTTTCTACTGTTTATGTAGAAGAAGTATAAATGACTGCCACAATATGACTAAGTAATTAGACGTAATTGGAACAAAAAGAGTGGAGATATCTTGCGAAATGCAATGCATAGAGTTTGGTTAAATTTGGAAAAGGGGATCATGCCTGATTGGATCTCAAACAATGTAATGGACCAATTAAAATGCTATTGGGAGTTAGATGAATACAAGGCTTTGTGCCAGATAGCTAAAACTAATCGGGCATTAATCACAAGAGGCATGCAACATAAAGGGGGCAGTATTCCTTCAACTGAGCATAAGAGGAGGCTGGTAAGTATTTAAATTCAAATATAATCATCATTTATTTAATGCATGAGATAACTAATATTAATAAATAACTACAGACTTCAGTACTTGGAAGACCATCTACAATATTTGAATTGTTCAAACACACGCACTATGATGAGGCAACTAGTCAGTTTATGGACCATAGGGTAGCTGAAGTTTATGTATGTATATGTTTAACTTTTCCTTTCTCATTGGGATTGTGCTGACGACTGGAGGCCTAACTAGTTGTAGTGTGAGTCTTTAATTTTTGTTTTGATTGTAACTGGACTTATGCTGATGGCCAGAGGCCTGAGTAATTGTAGTGTGAGTCTTTATTTTTTATTTTGATTGTCAATGAACTTATGCTGACGGCATGATGCCTGATTAGATGTAGTATGAGTATTTATTTTTTGGTTTTGATTATAACTGTACATGTGCTAATAGCCACATGCTTGACTAATTGTAGTGTGAGTATTTATTTTTGATTTTGATTGTCACTAGACTTATACTGATGGCAGGAGGCCTGACTAGCTATAGTATAAGTCTTTATTCTTTATTTTGATTGTCATTAGACTTATGTTGATGGTTGGAGGTTTGCCTAGCTGTAATGTGAGTCTTCATTTTTAGTTTTCATTGTCACTAGACTTTGTACTGACGATAAGAAGCCTAACTAGTTGTAGTATAAGTCTTTATTTTTGGTTTTGATTGTCATTAGAATTGTGTTGATGGTCGAAGGAATGACTAGCTATAATGTGAGTCTTGATTTTTGGTTTTCATTATTATTGGACTTGTGCTAACGGGCAAAGGTCTAACTAACTATAATATGAGTCTTCATTTTTTGTTTTATCATTAGAATTGTTTGATCTTTTATTTAATTCCTTTATAGCTATCAACATCATTGTATATTCTTTTCATACACCTAATTATGTAATTTCAATATTTGATAGTTTGGATTGTAATGACTGAATATATTTGTAATTTCAATATACTTAGTCTTTCTTATATGATCACATTTCATGTTCATACTATATGACATAAAAGATGTTTAAACATGTGCATACTTTTGATTTTGGATAAATTGTCATTGTTTTCTTTATTCTAAAATTGTCTTCCTTTGCTTCCTTTAATAGGCTAATTATTTAAGGCTTAAGAATGCTAAAACTTCTACTCATGACTCAATTGGCATAGCATCAAATGATGTAGAAGATGATATTGAAGTCGCCTTATAGTTAGAGGTTGTAGGTGGTAAGAATAAGAAAGGTCGCATATTTGGGGTAGGATCTGAGGCACATGATATTGATGCTATCTATTCTTGTGGGACCTTTTCTTCCATTCATAACTCAGGACTCCATTTAGATTTTAAAGAAGAATTATGTAGGAAGATTGCCACAGAGACAGCACCTTTGAGACAAGAGAACCAAGAGCTTAGAGAGCAGAATCAACAAATCTTGTCTTTACTAGACTAGTAACAACAAACACTTAATAGATTACAAGCACTTGAATCGCGATTATCTCCTGCCACATTAGATCCTATATCGGAAGAATCAGCGGCTAAGAAGACAAGCCCTAATGATTATCCTCCTCTATAAATATGATTTTATTTCTCTTCATATTATTTTAAGTTATGCGTTTGAAGTTCAGGATTGTTATAATTTGTTTTAGAAATATTTAATTGAATATCATTTTATTCTATTTGTTACTTTTTATTAAATATTCTTGTGGTATTTTATTTTATTAGATACGAAGAAACATTTGGACTTTGATTTTATTATTTAATGAATAATTTATTATGTTTTTAATGTACCTTATTCAATAGGAAGCAAAGTAATATTGAAGCTAAATTTTAAAAAAATATAATATAAATAAAAAAAATTAAATTAGTGACAGATTAGTGACAAAAAATTTTGTCGATAATTAGCGACAAAATATTCCGTCGCTGATTCGCTGTTGATTAGTGATAGAATATTTAGTCATTGATCCATCGCTAATTAATGACGGAATATTTCGGTCACTGATTCATCTTTGATCAGTGACGAAATATTCTGTCACTGATCTGTCACAAATTCAAAATATGCTATGTGCAAAATTAATGCCAAAATTCTTTTCATTGATAGAATATTCTGTCACTAATTAGTGATGAAATTTTCAATTTCGTCACTAATTTATTAGTGACAATAAAATTAGCCACGAAATAATTCGTTGCTAATTTGTTTGTGATGGAATTATCCTCATTTGGTGACGGAAAATTCCATCGCTAATTTCTATTTTTCTTGTAGTGATCAATCTTTGGAAGGAAAAAGTTAAGATAAGCACAAGTACAAAATAAATATTTACAAATTTCTCTTTGTATTAATTATTTTGTATAATTTAGTTTTAAATGTATGATTTTTGCATGTAATTATATGATCTTTTAATCAAATTATATATTTATTATGTTATTATTGGAAAATAATGCACTTATTATATTTTGATTGGAAAACCTCAATATAAGAAACTGTATATGAGCTTAATCCTTGTTATTAAAATTCAAAATTTGCTTGAAATTATTCCACATTAAAATTATAATTGATTAACATCAATGCCTGTATAATTTAAATTGATATTGCAAATTGCACAACCAATAACTATTTGTATTACATTTGTATTTCCACAAATTATACTGAAACTTTAAGGAGCACAATAATTTTTTCAATAATTTTAGACATGGAATTTTTAACATTAGAGACTATGTTTTTTGTCTTTAAACTTCTTCATTGTCATCATCATCATCATCATCCATCTGAATGCTGTCATGTATAAATTATTTATCTAGTAAATTAAAATATATATTTGACATATAACTTGAAAAATAGGATAAAATTTGACTTAACTAATTTAGGTAGGTGGGAATTCATAGAAAGTCCTCTTATGATTTTGTATTGCTCACTTTTTTTTAATATGTTTATTGTAGCATCTTTCTTTAAATAAAATTATTTAAGATAAGTCAAATTAACATAAGATAAAGTAAATAAAAATATAAATTATTAAAATCATGACTTATTATAAGAATTCTGAAAACTTTAAAATTTTGGGGCATGATAAAATTTTGGTAGAGCTTATGGCAATTTAATAGGAATTTTAGGAATTAATTAGGAATAATCTTAATTAATGAAATTGAAGATAATTAAAAAATAAATACTTTGGAAAACATTTTAGTCAATATCCTAAACTTGTGAAGTCCTAAAAAACATAAGGAAATTATTAGAGTAATAAAAATATTGAGGCAAAATTTATAGGCCAAAATATAATAATTAAAAATTTATAGTTCAAAAGTGTAATTTCATTTGGGACCAGAAAGTAATTTTGGTTGGGTGAAAATACAAATTTCTCTGAAGACCAAAAAATAAGTTTTTGGAGAGAAAAATGTTGAGTTTTGAATGAATGGGTAAGCTACAAAGTATGAAATACATCTTTTAATGATTAAAAATTGTCTTTATATCTTGTACTAAACAAATAAGATTTATTTAAATATGACATTTAGGTCCAAGGCTCCATAACTTTCCTTCAAAAGATGAAGCAAAAGGCCTATTTGGTATGGGGAGGGAAAGGGAGATGACTATGAAAAATTAAGTAAAATTTTAATTTTATTCATGTAATTATTATTAAATTACTATTTAATACTTTCTATTAATAATTATTCAATCATTAAAAAGTAAGGGTATTATGGATATTTTTTATTTATAAAATTACTTTTTTTTCCTTTTCATTTCCATACCTAACTTTTTATGTATCAAACAAACCCAAAGAGAAAAAGCAACACAAATCCTTTATGATCATTGAGGCAATTAAAGTTGAAATTGGAAGCTAAAAAACTATAATTATAAGAAGAAATTATATTTTAAGAATTTTTTTGTGATATATAATTAAAATTTGTAAAGTATAATTTTTTTCCTAAAATTATAATTTTTGACCTTTAATTATAATTTTTATTTTTAAACTTATAATTTGAGACTTAAAAATAAAAAAAATTACAGACAAAAAAGACTTTTTAGCCTCGATAGATCCTCTCAATCATATGTAGGACTAGAGAACAAGGGAAGTAAAACTACTAGAGAAGGCAAGCAAACCAACTTTATTTATAAAACAAAACCTTCAACCTCCCATCCCTTCCATCATTTCTTCAAATTCAAAATGATGCAAAAGGGAGAGAGAGAATTCAAGAGTGAATCATGTAGAAGGTGTTGCAATAGTGGAAGGAAAGAAAGAATCAATGGAAAAAGAAGCTCAGATCAAACAATCTAGTAAAAAAAGCCCATGTCTTACTTGAGGATTTGCATTCCATCTTCTTCATTCCATCTTAATCTTCTCCCTCTTCTCAACATCAACTTTTGTTAGGGTGCTAAAACAAAATTTTGAGATGAAGTAATTTTGTTTGGGTTAATGAAATTAGGGCATATTTAACTTGCTTTGACTACAAGTTGCTCAATCATGTTGGTTTGTTATGGTTAGGGTCTTCACCTCCATGTTCATCTTTTTATGAATCCATTGATATTACAACTATAAGAAGTATTGGGAAGTTTGAGTTGTTGCATCTGTGGGAGAATTTGGACAAATAATTTTAATGAAATTGTTAATATTTTATTTTGAATTAACATGATATATATATCTATGTGTGTGTGAGGACAAAAAATGAAATAGCTTTAATCTACTAATTTATTTTGGAAAAGAAAAAGTTCATCTTCTAAAAAGGTAATTTAAGATTGAAATTAATTTTACATTACATGAATCATGATTTGATTATTGAGACATAACCTTTAGTTATCATGGAAAAGCATCTTTATATTGGAGATTGTGCTCTAGGCCAATCATTGTATTATGAATATTGTATTTCATTAAGGAAAATGAGTTTTTCTTTTATTACATTTATTATATTGTTTGTATGATTACTATAATAATAATATCTTTGGATAAATTATATTGATTATCCTAAATATCCCTAGTTGATCATCTTTGTGGGAACGATGATAAAATAATACTAGTATAATTTTGATTGATGATTATGTGCTAATCATGTATAAAAATATAAATTAAAGCTATAGGCACTTGTTAGGAAACAGAGTGCTGGATCAACCCATCATGAGATAACTATATGGATTAAGTTATAAGTATATCTCATATATAGTCGTGTCACTAAACCCTCAGACCTAAGATCACTATAAATTCCTACATGAGAAATATTGTGCTTTGACATAGTCAAAAGTCACATTTAAGCAGGTGATCATAAAGGTTGTGATCGGGTATAGTGGAATCCATGTAGAGAAAGATAAGTAGTCAAGATGAAATTTGTCCCTCTCATTAATAGAGAGATATTACTAGGCCCCTTAATAAGTGAGATTAAGAAATGTATGACCATATTTAAAAGAAAGAGTTTTTCATTTATTTTGTTAGTCTGCTCAAAGATCAAGAAAGTGACAGTCGAGTAAAATGAGGATGACATTTCCATGCCTCATACTTGACTTAGATATCATGTGACAAAAGGGTTATGACAGAGTTGTATGATATGTTGTATCGAATCACTGATCCTCATATGATTTGGGTAGTCACAATATTTTCTAGAGGCCACTTGTGACTTGTAGGTGGAATAATGTTATTGGCCCACTGCCAATGTCATATGGGCTTACAGGGCCACACATAAGAACGGGTTAACTCAAACTAAAATATCCAAATTCATTGAATCTAAAAATGCATATAAATTCAATGAATATAATGTTCAATTTAGGATGGAGGAATTTTATAAATATATATTTGATATATATTTTTTATAAAATTCAATATATATATATATTTAATATATTTTGATATATTTTATATATTTCGAAATATATATATCATCTATTTAATTTAAATAATTAATTTAAATTTATTTTATATGATAGATTTAGATTTAAATTTAAATTAATATGATAAATTAAATTTAATATATATTATAAATTAAATTTAAGTTTGATTTTAGATTTAGATTAAATAATTAGTTTAAATTTATTCTATAGGATAGATTTAGATTTAAACTAATGTGATAATTTGAATTTAACCTATGTGATAAATTAAATTTAAATCTGGTTCTAGATTGAGATCAAATAAATTAGTTTAAATTTATTCTATAAGATAGATTTAAATTTAAACAATCTATTTAATCATAATCTGAATAAATTTAAATAATATATTTAAATTAATCAAATCTATCCTAAAATTTTAACATGCCTTTATAAATAGAGAAATTAGGATTTTCTAAGTGGATGATTTTTTGAGAGAGTCGCCTCCCACCCTAAAGAGAAAAGTGTATGAACATTGGAGAGAGAAAGTGTAATACTATATATTTCTAACTTGCTTCCTATCATTTCTAAGTCTCACATTATGAATTGCATAAAGGGAATAGAAAAATGGCATTAAAATAATACCTTATTTCGCGTTGCGTCACGTATGAAAATTCTATTTGGTATCACAAGGATCATATGAGCTCATACATCACATTTTTATATTTAATTACATACATACAACTCATTTACATCACCAAAATTGGGCCACAGCTCGTGGAATTCAAAGGGGAGCATCAAACTCACACTATTATTTTTGGCTAGAATTTTAATTTTTCTATCACAATTTCAGAAATTCATAACTAAATCCACAAAAATCGAAACCCAACAGACTTTACCATTCCAAAAAGCTCTAGATGTCTACCCCATGGTAAAAATAATTTCAGCTCATGAATCATCAAGGGAAGAACATTTGACATCTGAAAAGCCACTATGGTTGCTGCTATTTGGGTTACTGATTCAGATTACTGATATGAAGTTTTAAAATTTATAACTAATTATAGAAAAATTGAAATCATGCATTCTTGGCCATAATGGAAAGCAACACATGTCTACTTTATGCCACAAATATGTCCAGGCCATGAAACATAATACAGAAAGTGTTTGACATGCGAAAAGTGGCAAAGGTTTGGACAGCTACTGGTATTGATGCAAGTGTCGGCTATAAACTTTGAAAATTTCCAATTAATTCCAAAAAAATCTAATCCATGTAAATGACACCAATTTGGAAAGATATGAATGTTAAATTTATGGTAAAAATAGACACAAAATAGAGAAACATGTTTAGACTTTGAAATTCAATGGAACAGTGACTCAGGTCATGCTATGCTACTGTTGCTGTTCCAGAAATTCAAAAATTCATATCTCTTAGGTCAGACCTCCAAATCAGGTGCTTCTAGATGCTACAAGTCAGTGTGAATGAGTTTTTTCCTATAAAAGTTCTTAACCATTGGACCACGTTTACCTCTCAGATGACACAATTTCACAACTAACCAAATGAACAGTACTGGTGCAAATCCGAAATTCTGATACCAATTTTGAAAAATCATAGAAAATTCCATAAACCTCCAAATGACCTGATCTTTAGCTTTCTAAAAAGCTCTAGACAAGATATAATTTCATGAAAAATTTCAAGTCAAGAAGAGGTCATTTGATCAGACTTTGCCATAGCTCAAGAATATGACACTTTTGGTTCCAACAAGAGGCAACTTTGGTCCAAATGAGCCATCCATTGTTCTACACCCATTTGAGCAACTTGGAAAGCATAAATATAGCATAAATAAGTCTCTCATAAGGTTTGAATCCTCATACAACCCAAATTTATCATACCACTTCCATAAACATACATGCACAAGTGGGCTCCCAAATGGTCAAAATGCACATTTCTATTCATTTAACTTTATTCTTGATTCATATACTAACTTTACATAGTTTTACACTTGTTCAAAGTGTCATGGCTCAAAAATAATATATACATATATTCTTTGACATTCTAGTACATCAAAACTAGCAAAATTTGCCAAGAGATAGAGATGTAAGCTCCTTGGCCTTAATCCTTTGGATTTTGGACTCCATCCAGATCATATAAGATGAGAGAAAGGAAGGGGTGAGATTCATTGAATCTCAATAGCTCATACACCTATCCAAGCACATTTTCAAAGCATGTAACATGTCAAAAGTACAAGTATGCAATCAATCTATTCATTAAGCATTTCAATTTCACATTTTTGTGTCACAAACTCATGTCAAAGCATAAGAATGAGCTCTATAGACTTTTGGTTTGGCCTCACCCCATTTTTAGGACTTTTGGATTGGCTCACTCTTAGTTCTTGGGACTTTTGACTTAGCCTCACCCATCCAAGGGACTTTTGGCCTTGTCTCACCTATGCCATGAGACTTTTAATATCTCCTCACCCACATTAAAGGACTTTTGGCACTACCTCACCCTTATGAGCCATTTCCACAATTCAATGACATTCAAGAAAGCATATTGCTACCAAAATAGCATCATAGCATCAAGTGGCATGTCTCAAACATACAAATATACACATAAGCACACAATGACATATATGTAACAAGAAAAGGTGGAGAGCTACCTTAGTGCAAATTCAAGCCTTACTTTGCTTGTTCTTTCTCCTTTTTGATTCCACAACCACAAGGAGGTGGGGTTGGATTTCCTTGGCCTATTCACAATAAACAACACTTAATTATACTCTTGGAATAAGTTATAACATCCAACTCACTCTTACAACTACACTTTATTCTATTTGTCACAATATAGTTCCATTAATGACCTAATGAAGCAACAACCACAAGTAAAATGCTTGGTTCCATTCTCTTGCCATATTTAGACCTCTTGACCCCATTTAAGGTCCTTGAAGCCATCCCACACTCACTTTCACAAACATAGGTCAATGTTGCTTCATAAGGTTACATTATGGAAGCCATTGCCTCATCTCCCAACCTAAGGCTTCTAAATTTTTCAAGGATTTCTCCTATATTCTTTTATCCTATAAAGTTCCAAATCAAGTTTGGAGCCATTTAAAACACCCCCTAGCTATCTCTATAGGTTTTGATTGATTTATACTTCCATTAAAGACCCATAGAGTTTGGGATTTTTCCTTAATGGATGGGGCACTTGGCAGGCTCCCTAGGAGTCTTAGAAACTCAAACAAACACTCACATATGATGGGGAAGTCTTGAATCAACACAGATTTTAAACTATGTTCAAGCACCCTACACTTTTTCAACTTAAGTTTTACTAGTTTTTCATGCAATTTCTTGGTATTTCCCAACTCCCCATGGTCTAAAACTCTTAATTCTCTCTCATTTCAGAACAAGATCTCCTCCCCTCTCATGGCTTTGGTTTGACCGAACATACACACTAAGGGAACAAGAAGGAGAGGTGATGGAAAGTCAAGACTTCACCTTAAATCAAACTTTTTTCAAGAGTTCTTCCTTTTCCCTCTTCCTCCTCCTTTGAATTTTGAATTTCTCTCCTCTGGTTTAACCCCAAATCAGCAGTAAAAATTGTATTAAAACCATGGAAAGATGAAGCAAGAAGAGGAGGATGAAGTTTCAAGAGGAAGAAGTATGAAAATCCTACACTTTCTCACCTTGCTTTAGCCTTTTCCTTCCTCCTTCTTGGTTCTCTTGTGCGTTCTTCTCCTTAGCTTTCTTCTCTAGTTTGGATGCTGTAGCAAGTTAGTTAAGAAGGGCCAAGCATAGGATGCCACATATAAAGAGGAATTAAGGGAGAATTGTTCCAAAAAATGACGATTTCGTCCCTTACGCGTGGCATTTCTGTTTTAAGCTCGTTTTAGCTCCTTTTTAAGAAATTTCTTTTCCATCATAAAATTTAGATTCCCAATTTAATAAAATGCCTTTGGAATCACTCAAATCGGAGTTAAAACCTTTTCGAATGAACTGGTCAAAGTTCAGATCAACCAATGTCGAAAAGAGTACACCGAAGGAGCTTTATCGGTCTCGGGGCTTCCTATGGTTTTTGGGGCCTTTAAGAACCTTAGGCAACTCAAATTTTCTATTTAAAAATCCCTCTTAGGTGTTTTTCCAAAATTACACTTATTTACGAAAATGCTACTGGCCTTTTGACAAATTTTTTAAATCACTTCGGCCTCGATTTCTGGGCAACTCAAGGCCTAAATCCTCATTTTCTATTATTTAAAATTTTATCCAAATTTTATTTGGCCTTGAATCACTCATCTCAAGGGACTTGCTTTTTAAATTAGCCCATTTCGATGTTTTTATAACGTACTGGGCGTTACAAAAAGTGTACGGACTCTTAGAGAGAAAAAGTGTATGGATGTTTAAAGAGATAGCATGTATAGACATTTAAAGAGAGAAAGAGAAGAACATCTTTTCTTGAACATACAGACGTTTGTCTTCAGTGGCGCTAGCACGCCGTTCGAGTTGCAATCATCATTCATGTGGATACTGATAAAGGAAACTGATATAAAGCGTCAGTTCTTAAGATCCGATGGTAGAAAGAGAACTTGAAGAATCATATAACAAAATTAAAAGTCTTTAACTTTACTCTATTTAAATAACATTGACAAATCCATAGGAGGGATTCGAATTCATTTTTTTTAATTTTCGCTGTTCGTATTCTAAGAACCCCAACAGTGGTACCAGAGCCATGTCAATGCTTGTTTCAATTGAGATATATGAACCATAGGCTAGTCGATTAAATCTTAATCAATGTTGATTAGATTAATCTAATTATATATATATATATATATATGATATATGTATACGAATGAATATAACACTAATTGGATTATTGAATATGATTTCATATATATGATATATGTATGAAAACGAATATAACACTGATCGGATAGCTATCTAATCCTAGCGCAACATAATCTAATTCAACACTAAAATCACAAAGTTTATAGCTTTTCATGAGATGTTTGGTATATATGTATTGTTATTTGTTTGTTTAAATTGGATGGGTATGGTGCATGATATGGCCTTAGGAATCTATTATGGTTTGTAATTTTAAATACGGCCTATGTGTCATGCCTCTCTCTATTCACTCTATATAAATTTTCTTCTCATCTAACTCCCCTCAAACATGTAATCGAGGTTTCTTTATGTATATAAATTTTATCTTAGAGAAATCTTCTCATTGGCTTAGGAAGACATAGGTTAGATAGGCCATATTATGACACATTTATACTTTATGATGAGTTCATTCACATATGTATGTATGAGATGCTATTGCAGTATATGATCATGCGATGAATAAATATACAAATAACAATAAAATAATAAAATATCTCAAATTAAATTTTAAGTAATAATGCCACCCATTTATGAACACCTGTCAAGGCTTTGATCGCCTAAATATAGGATCCACCAAAGTGGGATATACTTAGGTTATCTTAGTGAGGCAACTTGGGTAATGATGATACTCATAAGGTTCATAATGGTTCGACTTAATTGAGACTATTAAAACAATTTTAAGTCTCAAGGCATTAGATAGGATTAAATATGCCAGATTATATGATGATAGGATCCCATAAAGATCTAAGAGTTACATGTGATGCAATTGGTAAATGAGTTACCTACCTAAATAACTTAATTTTAAGTGTCTCGCCAAAGTGGACTTACAGTTAAGTGAAATATGGGTCTTAGCCCGCTAAACTAAATTGAGGGTTATTTTTAGTAGGAGATAATTAACTTTGCATATTTTTGTTGTAGAAAAATGTCGACAAATAACTCTACTATACTATTATTGTGATTTATCCTTGAGAAGGATAAACTCAATGGGACCAACTTTCTTAATTAGTTCAGGAACTTAAGAATTGTTCTCAAGTAGGAGAGAAAGTTATATATTTTAGATGAACCCATTCCTAAAAAGCCTATAGCTAATGCTCCAAGAGCTCAAAGGGATGCCCACACTAAGCATCTCAATGACTCTGTAGATGTAAGATGCTTGATGTTAGACACTATGGTCCCAAAAATTCAAAGAGATCTAGAATATGTGGAGGCTTATGAGATGATTGTACATCTTAAGGAAATGTTCCAACAATAGGCAAGGTAAGAAAGGTTTGAAACCACAAAAGCCTTACATTCCTGCAAAATGAATAAGGGTGCATCAGTTAGCGCTTATGTTTTAAAGATGAAAGGCTACATTGATCACCTTGAAAGGCTCGGATATCCCATAAGCCAAGAGTTAGCTATAGATATGATCTTAAACTAACTCCCGAAAAGTTATGACCAGTTCATCATAAACTACAATATGAACAACATAAAGAAATCAATTTCTGAATTGCATGGGATGCCTAAAACTGTTGAGCAAACTATTAAGAAAAAGCCAAGTAATGTTTTAATGGTTTAGAAAGGAAAATGGATGAAAAAGAAAGGCAAAGGCAAGGGTAAGGGAAAGGGTCTGGACTATAAGTCTAAGAAGCAAGCCTAAGCTTAAAGCCAAGAAAGCAAAGCTTCTTAAGGAAGGAGTTTGTTTCTTTTGCAACGAGCATGATCATTGGAAAAGGAATTGTAAGCTCTACCTGGAAGATCTAAAGAAAAAGAAGAATAACAGGGCTATTTTTCTTCAGGTATTTATGTTATAGAGATTAATTTTTCTACTTCTTCTATATGGGTATTAGATGTGGTTCTCACATTTGTACATATGTGTAGGGTTTCAAAAGGAGTAGAAAGTTGAAAAAGGGTGAAATAGACCTACGAATTAGAAATAGAGCAAGAGTTACTGCTTCAATCGTAGGCATTTATGAATTAATTTTGCCCAGTGGGCTTTTGTTAATTTTGAATAATTACTTTAATGTTTTTGCTTTGAGTAGAAACATTGTTTCACTTTCTTATTTAGATAAAGAAAGTTTTACTTCAATTATTGGGAATAATAAATATTCTATTTATCTTAATAACATCTTTTATGTGGATGGTGATTTGTATGGTGTAATTATTAGTTAAACTTTGAAGCTCCCAATAATGAGAATATCTATAACATAACTACCAAAAGGATCAAGTCAAACAATTTGAATCTGACCTACCTATGGCACTGTCATCTAGGCCATATAAATGAGAAATGTATTTTGAAGCTCCATTCAGATGGTCTTCTTAGCTCATTTGATTTTGAATCATTTGATACTTGTAAATCTTGTTTATTAGGAAAGATGACAAAGGCACCTTTTACTGGACATAGTGAGAGGGCCACTGATTTATTGAGCTTAATACATACTGATGTATGTGGTCCACTAAGTACCACTGCCAAAGGTGATTACTAGTACTTCATTACTTTTATAGATGACTTTAGTAGATATGGATACGTCTATCTAATGAGACACAAATTTGAATCTTTTAAAATGTTTAAAACCTTCCAAAATGAGGTACAAGATCAACTTAGTAAATCTATTAAAGCACTTCGATTTGATCAAGGTGGTGAATATTTAAGCTAAGAATTTATTGATCATCTTAGAAATTGTGGAATTGTCTCACAATTAACCCCATTATGAGCACCATAATGGAACGGCATTTCTGAATGAAGGAATTGAATCCTATTAGATATGGTTCAATTTATGATGAGTCAAACAAATCTTTCACCATTCTTTTGGAGTTATGCATTAGAGACAGCTACGTTCACACTACATTGTGTTCCATTTAATGCGATTGAAAAGACCCTATATGAGATATGGATTGGGAGGAAGCCCAGTTTATCTTTTTTTAAAATTTGGAGATGTGAGGTATATGTTAAGCAACAATCCTCAGATAAGTTAACACCCAAATTTATAAAATGTCTTTTTGTAGGGTATCCTAAGGAAACTAAGGGATACTACTTCTACAATCCCAATAAGAATAAATTATTTATTATTCAGAATGGTATCTTTCTACAAAGAGAATTTATCTCTAAAAGAACTAGGGGGAGTAAGGTACATCTTGAAGAAGTTCGAGAGCCATAAAATTGCATTGAACTAGAGATGGAAAAATGAGAAGACTAACAACAAGTTGTGGAGCCTACTCAAGTAACACAAGGCCTACAAAAGTCTGATATAACATGACGTCAGCCTTAAAGATATAGTTTTCTCATAACTGAAAATCATGCTATGTTGCTTATTGATCAAGATGAGCCAACTACCTATCAAAAGGTTGTAGTGGGATCAGACTCTGAGAAATGGCTAGATGCCATGAAGTCTGCAATGCAATCCATGTATGATAATCAAGTATGGACCTTGATTGACCCACCTGAAGGTATAAAAACTATTGGTGCAAATGGATTTTTAAGACGAAAACTAACATGGATGGCCAAGTGCATACCTTCAAAGTACGATTGGTTACAAAAGGATTCAAACAGACCTATGGCATACACTATAATGAAACCTTTTCACCAGTCATCATGAATAAATCAATTAGGATCTTTCTTGCCATTACAGTGTACTATGATTACGAGATTTGGCAGATGGACGTCAAAAAAACATTCCTTAATGAAAAGCTACTTGAGGATATATACATGACATAGCCTGAAGGTTTTATACGTCTAGAGGATTCTAGGAAGGTTTGCAAGCTTCACAAATCTATTTATAGATTAAAATAAGCATCTCGGGGTTAGAATCATCGCTTTGATGAAGTAGTCACAGAGTTGAGATTTGTCTAAAATGTTGATGAACCTTATGTTTACAAGAAGGTTAGTGGGAGCACAATTGTGTTTCTAGTGCTTTTTGTTGATAACATCCTACTCATTGGGAATGATATTCCTACCTTGTAGAATGTCAAAACTTGGTTAAGAAAATGTTTCTTGATGAAAGACTTAAGCGAAGCCACTTACATCCTAGAGATTAGGATCTATAGAGATAAATCCAAGAGGCTAATTGGCCTAAGTCAAAGCCCTTATATAATAAGGTATTGCATAGGGTCAATTTGCAAGATTCCAAGAGGGGTTATATACTCATGTCTCATGGCATCAATCTCAGTAAATCACAATATCCTAGTTTACGTGATGAGTGAGAACGCATAAGCAAGATTCCATATGCTTTGGCTATTGAATCTATTATGTATGCCATCTTATGCACTTGACCGGATGTCTCATAATCCTTAAGTATGACTAGTAGATATCAATCAAATCTAGGTGAGACTCACTGGACTACTGTCAAGAATATCCTGACATACTTGAAAAAGGACTAAGGATGTATTCTTGGTATATAGAGGATTAGATGACGAGCTTGTTGTAAATGGTTACACAGATGCAAGTTTCCAATCTAACAAAGATGACTCTAGATCATAATCAAGATTCGTATTCTGTTTGAATGGTTGAACAGTCAGTTAGATGAACTTTAAACAAAGCACTATGGCGATTCTACAACAAAAGCTAAGTATATAGCAGCATCAGATGCAATTAAGGAAGCCGTTTGGATTAAAAAGTTCATCATTGAGTTAGGGGTGGTGCCTATCATCTCAAATTCGATAGATTTATTCTGTGACAACAATGATGCAATAGTACAGGCTAAAGAGCCTAGGTCACATTAAAGAACCAAACAAATACTTAGGCGATATCACCTCATCAGAGAAATCATTGATAAGGGTGATATAAAGATATGCAAAGTACTAACTGATGACAATGTTGTTGATCCTCTTATTAAGCCACTTGCATAAGCAAAGCATGAGTGTCATGTTAAGTCAATGGATATTTTGCATGTTTATTATTATAACAATAATAATATCCATGGATAAATCATATTGATTATCCTAAATATCCCTAGTCGATTATCTTCGTGGGAACGATGATAAACTAAGGCTAGTATAATTTAGATTGATGATTATGTGCTAATCATGTATAAAGATACGAATCAAAGTTATAGGCACTTATTAGGAAATAGGGTGCTAGATTGACCTATCATGAGATAACTGCATGGATTAAGTCATAAGTGTATCCCATATATAGTCGTGTCACTAAACCCTCAGACTTAAGATCACCATAGATTCCTATACGAGGAATACTGTGCTTTGACATAGTCAAAAGTCACCTTTAAACAGGTGATCATAAAGGCTGTGATCAGGCATAGTGGAATCCATGTAGAGAAAGATGAGTAGTAAAGATGAAATTTATCCCTCTCATTAGTAGAGAGATATTACTAGGCCACTTGATAAGTGAGATTGAGAAATGTATACCATACTTAAAAGAAAGAGTTTTTCATTTATTCTATTAGTCTACTCAGAGATCAAGAAAGTGATACTCGAGTAAAATGAGAATGACATTTTCATGCCTTATACTTGATTTAGATATCATGTGACGAAAGGGTTGTGACAGGGTTGTATATTAGGTTGTATCGAATCACCAATCCTTATATGATTTGGGTAGTCACAATGTCTTGCTAGAGGCCACTTGTGACTTGTGGGTGGAATAGCTTATTGGCCCAATGCCAATGTCATATGAGTTTACAGGGTCGCACACAAGAACAAGCCAACTCAAGCTAAAATATCCAAATTCATTGAATCTAAAAATGCATATAGATTCAATGAATATAATGTTTAATTTAGAGTGGAGGAATTTTATAAATATATATTTGATATATAAATTTTATAAAATTCAATATATATATATATTTAATATATTTTGATATATTATATATATTTCAAAATATATTTATATATATCATCTATTTAATTTAAATAATTAGTTTAAATTTATTCTATAAGATATATTTAAATTTAAACTAATATATTTAATCATAATCTGAATTAATTTAAATAATATATTTAAATTAATCAAATCTATTCTAACACGCCTCTATAAATAGAGAGGTTAGGATTTTCTAGGTGGATATTTTTTTAGAGAGTCGCCTCTCACCCTAAAGAGAAAGTATACGAACGCTAGAGAGAGAAAGTGTATGGACACTTAGAAAGAGAAAGAGAAGAATGTCTTCTCTTCTTGAGCTTACGGATGTTTGTCTTCAGTGGCGCTAGCATGTTGTTCAAGTTGCAATCACTGTTCGTGTGGATACCAATAAAGGGGACTAATTTGAAGCGTCAGTTCCTAAGATCTGGCAGTAGAAAGAGAGCCTGAAGAATCGCGTAACAAAGGTAAAAGTCTTTAATTTTACTCTATTTAAACAATATTGATGGATCCATAGGAGGGATTCGAATTCATTTTTTTTAATTTTCATTGTGCATATTCCAAGAATCCCAACACTTTGATCACTAGGCTAACAATGCTAAGGCCAGCCTACACAAGTATTTGCATGATTTTTCAAGATGGACAACTTGACAAAGCCTATTATTGTCTTATGGGTTGATCTTGAAACATAGATTCAACGACTTATGACAGAGAATGCCAGGAATAAGATCAATGCTCAGATTTCACTGGATGTAAAAAGGAGTAAAGCAGACATAGTAATAGATAATGGCTCACTGGACGACTTAAATAAACAATTCTGAAGATATTATTTGAGGCCTCAAAACCTTTGACATGGACTGTGTTCTGGCTTCCTAGGCAGGGAGCATTGGTGGCTCTTGCCTCAATCACCTTATTGTTCTTTTATGGAGGGCATTTAATAGCAATATTCTATAGCCACTTTGAGTTTCTTCAAAGTGTACCTCATATAATCACATAAGTGTTGTTTCATTTCTATTTTTGGAATCCCTTATAAATATTGAAATTCAGAGGTGTTGATGAAGTTTATTTAAAGTTAATAGCAATTGAAAATACTCTCATAATCATAATTTAAAGTATGGACACTTCATTGTTATTTAGAATCTTAGCAGCCATATCCATGATTCTCATATACACACTTGACATTGGAATATTCTTTCCCATAACTAAAGGAAGCATTTATGTTTAGCAATATGATTTTTTCGCAACAAAGTCCTTTATAAGATTCTCACCTATATGGTTGACACTATCCAATTAAGCCCTATAACATATATTTACTTCAACTATAAATACACATCTTGCATGTCACTTAGTTATTAAAAGTAATCTTGCTGGTTAGCTTGTGCTTCCTTCTCAGATTCATCCCAAGATGTTGATATCTATCAAGGACATTTTATTGGGATTTCATTTAGTTGTAATTTGTAAAGGTAATTCATTGGTGAACATACAGAAATTTATGTCCAATAAAATTTTCCATTCATTTCCATTACAATTTTTTAAACAATTGTATGTGCATGGATTGAATATCATCATTTCCTACTTGTATATGGTTCAAAAGGATTCTCCAAATCATTGAACTTGGTATATCCATAAATTTAGGATGAAGAGTTTTGGTGTAAATTAAAACTATATTTTAATTAGGTGTATAAACTAAAAGCCATATAGAGTCATTAAGATTTTCAACATCATAGAGCTCAAAGATTTCATTTCTTTCTTACTATGCCAAGAGTGCAGCCCAGCCACATTCATGTATCAATCACATGCTTATGAATATGATCTTAAATATTGTTCATCAACATTTCCAATAGCTAGAAAATCCACAGGGAATAAATGATTTAGTAGAATACCATGGAACTGAAAGCAACTAACAAGCCTCTATCCACATAGGCCAATTAAAGGCAACATACAAGGGCAGCGACTAGGAAGTAAGACATATATTAACTATTAATGTGGCTGACTTCATATCCTTAAAATAAAATTTAAAACTATAGCAGAATTCGAATAAATTTGTAACTTTAAGATCAAATTTAATATGAATCCACCAGCCATTGAGCACCTTTTGTGTTCAAATCTAACATAATATAATTAGGCAATAAATCATGCACTCAAGGTTTAAAGTTTTATGAAAAGGTGTAGATTTTCCCACATGTTAGTTCTAAATCAAGATACCATCAATCAGATATGA
The DNA here is from genome assembly GCA_026724425.1 of Erythrophleum ivorense. Lineage (NCBI taxonomy): Eukaryota > Viridiplantae > Streptophyta > Magnoliopsida > Fabales > Fabaceae > Erythrophleum > Erythrophleum ivorense. Next base: position 1,820,002 of record JAIUCV010000039.1, on the reverse strand, counting down.
AAATGGAATACAAGTAGTTCTTCTAAGAAGATTAAAGAACTCCCACTACCAGTTTCAAAAATCTATTTTTTTTTTCTTTCCTTTGATCAAATTAGAAGGTTGCACCTTCCTTCTTCTATAGTTACACTTAATTCTAAGTAACCAATCAAAAAGGAAGGCATTATCGACACTATGATAGTGCTCTTAATAGACATAACAACAATTGAATCAAATCATTGAAGTTAGAGATATCATAATATAGCAACAGTTATTTCCTTTTTAAAACTATAACCGAGGGATAATGCTAGCTTCGCCAACTGGAAACCACAATATTAATGTAAACACTGCCTCTTTGAAAAGAGGCAAGTCATCAACAAAAGAAAAAATAGTCATAAGCTTACATTTTTCCTTCATAATATTGACAATTCCATCTTAGAATAAGGCAAAAACTTTGCAAACAAAAATTTGACTACATAGGCCAAAACGTATAGCAAGAATCAACAAAGAATGGGAAATATAGGGCTTTATAACCTATGAAAACCAAATTTGCAGCTCTTGTTCTCATTCAACAAATTAATCATAGTTAGAGTGAAACTATGATTGTTCCATTTTCACCTTCCTAATTAGTACAATTACAATAGCAATTGGCAAGAGATACAATTAGCAAAAGCCTTAAACATATAAATTCAAAAAGGTCCTTCACAGTCATCAAATATAACCAATAAGATCAGCCTTAATAACAAACAAAATTTTAGAAAGCAATCTCAATAGATTTTTATGAATGAAAGAAGTACCGATATTTAGAGTGAAATTATAGTGAGACTATGGGTCTATTTGATATGATGTATAATATAAGGCATGATAGAATAAAACCTAATAAAATTTTAAGACTATGCAGTATTTGGTATGATATTATATAAGATAATATATTATATAAAATAATATTATCATTTATTTAGTGATATACTATATAATGTTGGATATGATAAAAATAAACTCTTTTGACAAAAATATTGTTTACTTAAAAATATACTATATTTATCTAAATTTAATATGTTATATTACCTTTAGAAAAAAAAAAGCATAGGTGAATAGGGTTGCACATAGTGCATGCTTACCTTGTGACCTAGGTGACTTGATCCCTTCTGATTACATCGGGCTAATTAGATAAAAAATAGTTTGGGTATACTAGGTCATGTTAGTCATATTAGCCAATTTCAGTCAATTTAATAAAATTTTTATTTTTTTAAGGAAAAAATATAATTTTTAAGAACTTATATGAAATTTTTATTTTTTAAGAGTCAATTTATAATTTTTACCAAATATTTAAAAAAAATGGCTTAGCTAGTTTAAGAAATTAAGCTAGCCTAACCTTATACTCAATAAATTAGATTGAATTCAATACTAAATTAGTTTTTGTGTAACTTATTCTAATCTTATTAATTTTTTTAAAAAAATTATTTTATAAGAATTTATATAAAAAAAATTTTAGTGGTAAAATGTAATTTTATAAGAATTTATATAAAAATTTTATTTTTTAGGGTCATTTTATAATTTTTATCAAAAATTATTTTATAAGGATTTATATAAAAATTTTATTTTTTTAAGGTCATTTTATAATTTTTACCAAAAATTTAAAAATGGTCTAACTAACCTGATTCTAACCAGTGATAATTAAACCTGATCCAGTCTAACTAATGAATATCCTCATAAGTGAAGGATTAAAATCGAAAAATATTGATAATGTTTTATACATTAAAACCTAATTTGGTCTAATCTCACCCCCAATGCATGATTAAATTATACATCATTTTAATGTATAAGAGAGGTATGATGTATAAAATTATATAATACATTACATGTATCAAACAAATGATAAGTTCATAATATATTGTATTATTTTATACTATTAGGCATTATACGGTATACCAAACATACCCTATACCTCCAATATATTTTTTATGTTAGATAACTTTTTTTTTTAACTTTAAATTTTGTTCCATCAAACATCCAATCCAAATCCTCTCATTGCTCTTTCTATTGTGCAAATTTAAACTATTTAGATTGCAAATTTAAACCGTTTAGATTTCAAATTTAATTTTTCTTTTTTAATATTAAACATCAATTTTTTCTAAAATTCATTGATTAAAAAATTATTTTTATTTTGTATTCAATTTTTTTAAAAAAAATTAAAAATAAATAAATAAATTTAGACTATTCACATCCTCTTCATACCATTTAAGATTTGTTTACTTAAACATATGAAACAAATTAAATCAAACAGAATAATTAGTTGGAGTTTAACACTCAAAAGAGATATATTTTAAACCAAAAAACAAAATAATGATACCTTTCAAATGCCAAAATGAAATGATGTCTTCCCAACCACTCCCTCTTAGACCCATTGAGACCTTCAAAAGAAGTGAAATTTTTGAGAGAGTTGTTCTTGCTCCATTGCTAAATTTGGAAGGTGTCATTTAGACGAAAATGTAGAAAATCGAATCGATTACAGCGAAGTAATTGACAATAAACATGATCAGAAAACTTCCATAAACAATCTCCATTATAAACGAAGGCAAATCTTTAACATTCTCTGTGGGTTCAAGAGAGTTAAGGCATCACATGTCGACTCCTTCCTCCCTTTTCCAGATGCTTTGTGGTAATGAGATATGAAAATGCAATCTTCATTTGCGTTTTTGGGGTATTGGAGGATAAGTGGTGTGATATGTCTTATATTTCTTTTGGGCATTTATGTCTTTTATTTGCTTCATATAGAGTCTTCTTTTATAACTGTTTTTGTAATTATCTTTCTTGTTGCTAGCTAAAGGATATACAACATGACTCTGTAATTGTAGAAGGCATGCGTAATGTGAAGCAAGATTTTCCTCTACTTTATTTTCTTTCTTGCACTACTTCTTTTCTTTTTTCTCTTCACTTTTCTATCCCTGTTTTGTCTCTTTCACTCACAAATATATCATTTGGTATTTGAGTAGATGACCAATGGCTGATAGGACACATTCACAGGTTCAAATTCATGAGATGGAAGAACAATTGCATAGGGAGGTGCATGATGAGCTCGACAATAGATTCACAAATGTGGAACAACAAAAAGGAGATTTATAATAATTGGTATGGGGTCTCTCCCAACAGATGATCAGGATGAACAATGGCAACCATGACCGAGGTAAGAACGAGCAATGAGGTCTAGGTGGGGATTATCATGTACTCATGAGATTCACTAAAGTTAAATTTCTGAGGTTCATTGAGGATGACATTTTCAGTTGGATTGCTAAGTGTGAGTGTAACATCCAATTTTTTTGTAAATACAAGAAATGTAATGTCCAGTTTCTCTATAAATGTATGAAACTAACCAGATATAAAAAGGAAGTCCCCCAAATAGAATGATTTGAGGTCCACTAAAATTTGAGTGATAATCTAGACCTCAAATAATGAGGATCTAAGGTTAGAAGTGCTCTAAAAATGGAGTTAGAATAATGATATGAAATTTAAATGAGAAAACTCAAAAGAAAAATTTTTAACTAAGAAAAAAGAGTTTTCCAAAATTATAGGCCCTAAAAACTATAGGAACCCCAGAACAGTTAAAACCCTTCTAGTTGACGTTTTAGCATAACGATTGACCTAAATTTTGACCTTTTCGTTTGAGAAGATTTTAAATCTAATTTGAGTGATTCCAAAAGCAATTTATAGGTTAGAGAACCTAAATTTTATGATGGAAAAGATGATTCTCAAAAAAGAAATTGAAATGAGTCTAAAACAAAGAAGCCAAGAATGAAGGACAAAATTGGCATTTCACAATGTCTTAATTGGTTCCCTAGCTATATATATGAGGTGTCCCATTTCTTCCCCACATTTAACTGACCTAACTTCTACCTAAGACTAAGGAAGTGTTTTGCTAAGAAGGGCACACAAGAGGGAGCTTTAAGGGAGAAGAAAGGCCTAAGAAAAAGGTAAGAAAAATTAAGAAATTTCTTGCTCCTTCCTTTATTAAACTTACTCTCCTCCTTCTCCTCTTTCTTCCTATGGTTTTGGTGTGTGATTTGGATCTGTTTTGAGTCATGTTCAGAGGGAGGAAGTTCAAAATTCCAAGGAGAAGCTATAGCCAAAGAGAAAGATCTTAAAAAGGCTAAAGAATCAAGGTAATTTCATAGCTTCCTTTGCTTCCTTCTTCTTGCTCCTCTATGGATGAATTTTGGCCTCATATAGAACAACTAAGAGGGAGAAAATTTTGACCAAAACCATGCATGAAACCTAAGTTTTTGAGAGTGAGAAACAAGTATATGTAAAGAAATTTCAAAAAGAGGCATTAAAAAATAGGTTTCCAAAACCTAGGGTTTTTATTACACCATGGTATGTATGAAGCTTTCTAATGGTATCTCTAATTGTTTAAGAGTGTACATAGATTCTTGAGACACCTAGAAAGCCTCAAATATGCCATTTTCTTTAAGAGAAGTTGCAAAATCCACGGGTGCACTAATGATGCTCTAATCTCAGCCAAGCATAGTTTATAGACCTAGGGAGTGTTTTAATTTGTTCTAAGCCTAGAATGAGACTAAATATCATGGAAGAACATCAAAAGAAGCTTTGAAAAAATTTGAGAAACCTTGGAATGTGAGATGGAGGTGTAGGCTCCATAATGAGACTTTAGGAAATAACTTATAGCTAAGTTCTATAAAACGAATGTGTGATGACTCCAAGGAGTCTAAAGGGAGTTAAGAGACCTAGAATAAATGAGAAATAGAAGCCGAGATTATGAATTCTCCTAGTTGCTTCATAAGGTCTTGTACAAAAGCATAATAGAGCCATAGAACAAAGTAGCTTCACATAGAGTGTGTATGATGCCAAAGCTTATTCCCATGAGTGATGTATGCCTCTTTTGATGTGTATAGGCCAAGAGAACCAAGGGCTACCTAATTGCAAGACTTGGTTGAGAAAGGGGAGAAGAATTCTAAAAGGAAAGTGTTGTACAATTACTCCAAGATAGCTCTTTAACCTTTCTCTCTTGCATTTTTGGATGTTTTCTTATCCTTGGATGTGTGTATATATGTTTATGCCTTGCAAAATGTTTCTAGCTATTGCCCACATGCCATGGTACCATGATGATCTTGAAATGTATTTTGCAAATGTGTTTTGGCTTGAATAGATTTGGTTGTGCCAAAAGTCTCTAAAAATAGGTAAGACAAAGCCAAAAGTCCCTTGATAGTGGGTGAGGCAAGTCAAAAGTTTCAAAGAAAGTGGGTGAGGCTAAACCAATGCCCTTGAGAGCCTGTGTATCTTATATATGAGTTTCTTGAACATGAAAAATGTTTCATGTATGCTTACTAGTAGCTAAATTGCCATGCATGCATTCTTTGACTTGTGAATGCATCTATTATGTATGTCTAAAAGGGTTAAGAGCTATTGAGATTCTTTAAATCTCACTCATCCTCCACATATGCCTAATTATGTCTAGATGAGCCAAGTGGACAAAGAAATAGAGACCAACAACCTTAAAGATTAAGACTATGACAAATGGTTATGAAAAATAGGCATTTTGATGGCTTATTGATGTCAAACTATGTAACCATGAGATGTATACATGTTATAAACCCTTGAACATGTTCTAATGTATGTATAAATGGTGTACGTATTAATATGAAAGCTAGATGAATGAGTATGTATGTTCTTGCTACCAAAGAGCCTTTATGATGTATGATGTTCATGTGTATATATGCAAGTGGCAAAGTGAGATTGAGCTTCATGATGATTCGGATCATTGGCATGTTTTTATATGGAGTATTTATGCTTTTAGACTTGCCCAAGTAGTCGTGAAAATTCAAAAAGAGCTTTTGGTGCCTTAAAATCCCATTTGAGACTTCAAATTTGACCATTTTATGTGCTGAACCAAAGTCTAACCGAATAATGTTTTTTCATGAAATTTGGACAACAAGTAGGTTTCATCTAGAGCTTTTCATAGAGCTAAAAAGTACTTAATTAGGAGCTTTAGAGAATTTATCATGAATTTTCAAAGTTAGCCAAATTGTGCTAAAATAGTATGGTTATTGTTCATTTGGTTAGTTTGTTTCTCTATGTCACACGTGGGCCAAATGAAGTTCAATACTCATGAAATTTTACAAGTATAAATTAGACATCATAAGCTTTCCACAAACACTAAGATCACCTTAATTGGAGCTTTGTACAGGGAGAAATAAATTTTTGAAGTTGCATGATAGTACCAGTAATGCAGTTTGACCTGAGTTACTATTCTATCAATTCCCATAGGCTAGAGGCCATGAAATTGGTCTAGAATTATTTTTAGTCATTAGTAGACATCTACATATTTCTAAAATGGTATGGTTTGCTGGATTTTGATTTTTCTAAAAATAATTATGAATTTTTTAAGTTTATATCAGTAACTTGTGATAGCAAACTTGGGAAGCCAGACCTTTAGTGCTATTTTGTTGTCAGTCATAGTTTAGAATGATTTTTAACCTATGGTTGACATTCAAAGCTTCCCAGAAAACTATTATTTACTTGATTTTTATTTTTCTAAAATTAATTATGTTTTTTCAAAGTTGATGTCAAAAAGTTGGAACATGGAACCTGAGGCAACATCCTAATTTTTGCATGATATGCTACCAAACCCGAACTAAATGAGACCAAATGTGATGTTTATGACTTGATTTAATATGATATGGATAGGAAATAATTTTGATGAGTTTACATGGTCCCGAAAGCCATAAATCATGAATATGGTCTTCCAGTCATGCAACTTTCCATGAATGAAAATATTTGCTTCTTTGTAAATGTTTCCTAATATGCTACGAATGGATTGGGATAGACCATGGAACCAATGTGTTATGCTAGGAGGTCGAGGTATTACAATGAGCACTTCTTCAAGCTAGATTGGACACCTAAGGCCAATAAGGTTATGCTAACAAGCTTGGTAATGGATGAGAAATCTTTCAAGTTGTTCCAGTGCTATGAGAAGAGCAAACAAGACAACTTAACCTAGGATATGTTTATAGAAGCCATTAAAATTTGCTTTGATCCTTTGAATGATGACTCTATAGAGGAGCTTATGGAGCTAAAACAAAATGGTCCTTTTTCAGAGTTTTAAGCTACATTTTATAACTTGATCTGCAAGCTGGACATCTTGGAGGCTCAAAAGTTAAGTTGCTTCTTAGGTGCACTTAAACTAGAATTGGCATCTATAATGAAATTACTTAAGTCTCAATCCTTATTGAAGGCTTTTCAGTTTGCAAAATTACAAGAATCCAATTTAAAGTTGTTGCAGAAGACTTTGGCTGTAAGAAGCCTTGAAAGTATGAAGTTAGATACCATTATGAGAAATATAGTTACTTGGCTTGATAAACAAAAGGTGCAAGTGACAAATGGTAAAAAGTGGGCTAGTTTTAGTTGAGATGCAAATGGCAGAGGAATTCTAGGTAAACCAGCAATGTGATTTTAGCAAAAGCTTACTCTTAAGGAAGTTGAGGACCACAAAGTAAAAAATCTATGCTATTTTTGCCATGAAAAGTTCACTCCAAGACATGATTGTCTTCAAAGGAGACGGATGCAAATTTATCTCATGGAAGTGGAAGAGGATGATACAAACATAGTTGAGGGTGAAACCAATGTTAAGCAAGGTGAGCTAACTTTTAACATGATCACTGGATAAAGTAATCCCTTAATTTTTGTGAATGCTTTGATGGTACTGCTGATTATCCTACCATGTGTATTATGGGTAGATGTGGGAAGAAATTATTCCATATCTTAATCGATATGGGTAGTACACATAATTTCTTAAATGAAAAGGTTGTTGCTAAGGGAATTTGGGAGATGAAACCCATTAGAGATATTATTGTTACAGTAGTAGATGGTAATCTAAAGTATTCATTCCTTACTTATACACATACAGAGCCACCAAGGTATTGTCCCCCAGTCACAGGTTCTATGAATCGCGCTCCCTGAGTGTTTGTCCCTTCCCGAGCTTTGAGACTTGGTTACCCAACCTTCGCTTAAGGGAGAAGCGCGCCTTGGTGGGGAGGGATTCTCCCCTACTTATATGGGTTAGCCACAGGCCCCTTCCAGCCGATATAGGACTTTACATTCCACCCCCCTTGGGGCTGACCCATCATCGGGTCGCACATGGGTTAGGATTGCTCTGATACCAACACATACAGAGTCACCAAGGTATTGTCCCCCGGTCGCAGGTTCTATGAACTGCGCTCCCTGGGTGTTTGTCCTTTCCCAAGCTTCGAGGGCTTGGTTACCTAGCCTTCGCTTAAGGGAAAAGCGTGCCTTTAGGTGGGAGTGTGGCTAATCCCTCCTTTAGGTATTGTCCCTTGGTTCATGGGTCTTCGACCCTGCCTTCCTAAGGGGTTTGTCTTCTCCAAACTTCGAGGGTACGCTGACCCGGCCTTCACTCTAGGAGAAGCGCGCCTTGGTGGGGAGGGATTCTCCCCCATTTATATGGGCTAGCCACAGGCCCTTTCTAGCCGATGTGGGACTTTAGAGATGAAATAGTAGAATATTAAGAAATGTTAGAATTATGATATCCATGGAGAATAAAAAAAAAAAACTAGTGACCTAACTCGTTCCCCATCGCATCTAATAAAGCTTGGTATTGCTCAAGGCTCAAAAACCCATACAAAGAGGCCATCCAATATTCTTTCATCTATCATGATTTTCAAGCATATTAAGTAAACAAAGATAAATATATAAAATCATCATGGATGTAATCACATACAATTTTAATTTTAATCCATACTTGAAACTAGAAGTAGAAATAAGTGATACTTTTTTTATGCAAGAATTGGATGCCAACAACCTCTCTAATGCAAGTATAGGGAATCAATCTCATTCCCATGATGCAGCAATGTCACCTATCCCTTTTTTGTCCTTATATATTGTATTCCAAAGCTTTTGGTCTAGGTAAGCCAACACTACTAACTCCTAACTAAACTTGCTAGTTTACTTAAAGTATGCAAACAATCGGAGGTATATCAAATATACCTTATAACTAGACCATCTAGCATTAAACAACTTTTAATAAACCTAAGAATATAAGCTCATTTGAATCACTGCACAGCCTCATCATCAATATCATTTAGTAGCTAATAAAGTTCCCAACCAATCATGCAATAGTTAGTTATTGTCCATCAACTTCTTAGCCAATAGTTTAATCTTAAGGAGTTATTCACATATATTTGCCCAAATTTAATTTGTCCTTTTGGTAATAAGGTCCTTCTCACATGGTAGGCCTAACTACATAGCTACATCATCAAGGACAACCATGCACTTACCCCAAGTATTATGGAAGGTGTGCGTGTTTAAGCACCACTGCCCTATAAACACACTTACAAATAATGGATCATACTCAAAGTAGTTGAATTAGGATATATTGTGAAAACCAACTTGCTTGATACAATTGACAATGGCCAGAGGTGGATCACTGGTAATAGGAGAACTCGCAATTATCAAATCAGCCAAGATTAGTTAAATTAACTAATTTGCAATATCGTGTTCACCAAGTCATCTTTCAAAGAGAGTCTTTGGTCAAACTAATTTGATTAAGTAATTACAAGAAATCATAGAATCAAAATTAATTTGAATGGGGGTTTTATGCAAAATTAAGGAATTAATTAAAATAAGAAACTAGCTATTGAAACAAATTAGGAAACAAATTAATTCACTAAAGCGCAATTAATTCTAGGTCCCCTCCCGTAATATCTTACATTTCTCATCCTCTAAAGATTCCGTGGTTTAATTTTAATCTCATAATTATTCCTATATGATATCCATAAGTTACCATTCAAAGTTATGATCAGTTTCTATTATTAAACCTAATGTAACCATGCCAGATTAACAACACAGAATCAATCCTTATTTGACCACACTAAGATTAACACATAGAAACCTCTAATATGATAAACAAAACAAATCTAATTGATCAATCAACTAATTAAATCAAAAACCACTCTTAGATCATGCAAACGAACTAGTAATTATGAAATCTAAATTACTCGACAAGTATAATTAAGATCAACATAGAAACAAAGAGAAGAAAAAGGAAATTCATTTTGTAATTAAAATTAAATCAGTATATATAATCAAATCATAGACTTAGGCCTTGACATTAGGTTCGATATCCCAGATTGATCGTAAAAGAGTTCAGAATGTCATGAAAGATACAAAACACTCCAAAGAGAAAAATACTTTATGGAGGCTCTGTAGATGATGTAAAAGAAAATATGTTCTGACTAAAAATGACCTAAGAAAAATCTAAAACACTAGTTGGGCTAGAGTTACATCTTATGGTCTAGAACTATAAAAATACATTATTAATTCCTAAATAAAATAAGCCAAGTGTCCAAATATCTCATAAATAGCAAGGGTTATTGAGGCATTTCATTCCTACAAGAAAGGTTATCTATTTGTTGGCATCGTGCATAGTTCCTATAATAGTCGTATGCATCCCTAAATAAAATGGACTAATGTAACCTAAAATCTAAAACTTTCTTTATAACACATTGATGACCAAAATGACCACCACATGTGAGTGTATGACAAAAATGCAAAACCAATGTGAACTCATGATTAGGAATACACCTCCTAATAACTTGATCATAACACATGTGCCACAAATAAGGATTATCCCAAACTAATTTTTGGCTTTACTTCTAAGCTTATTGATTTGGTGGAACCAAGAAATTTACTATGTCTGCATCCTAAAGATCTTTACCATATAGTTGATATAATTGCTCATCTAGAAAACTATCCCTGATAGGGGGTGATCTATAACGTAAGACTCTGAGAAATGAGGAATCCTGCTCAAGTGGTCAGCTGCTTTGATTTTCTGCTCCACTTTTATCTTTGATCTTAATGTTAAACTTTTATAATAGCAACATCCATTATATGAGTCTAGGCTTTGCATCAAGCTTCTTGAGGAAGTATTTCAAAGTTGCATGATCAAAATAAACAATCACTTTAGAACCAAGCAAATAAGGACAAAATTTGTCTAAAGTAAAGATAATAGCTAAAAACTCTTTTTCAGTGGTGGTATAGTTGGCTTAAACTTCATCCAAAGTGCAAGATGTATAAGATATCAAATGTGATATCTTGTCTACACATTGAGAAAGGATTACACATAAGCTCAAAAGGAAACTCCCAATTAAGTGGCTGGATGATTGGTGGAAAAGTAAGCTTTTTCTTCAACTTATCAAAGGTTATCTTGTATTCCTTATTAAAATTAAAGTTAATATCTTTTTGAAGGAGTCTAGAAAGTGGAAGAGTAATCTTGCTAAAATCTTTGATGAATTACTTATAGAATTCCACATGACTAAGAAAAGAACACACTTCTTATACACAAGTGAGGTAAGATAAAAAGGTAATAACATCAATTTTAACCCTATCTACTTCAATACCATTCTTGGAAAGTACATGCCCTAAAATAATTTCTTGTTCTACCGTAAAATGACATTTCTCATAGTTAAGAGCCAAGTTTTTTCAATGCATCTTTCTAAAACTCAACCTAAGCCCATTAGTCAATCATTAAATGAAGTGCCATAAATAGTAAAAGCATTCATGAATACCTCTATGTCATGTTCAAGAAGATTAGAAAAAATGCTTACCATACATTGCTAGAATGTACTGGGAGCAGTGCAAAATCAGAAAGGCATCCTTCTATAAGAAAATGTATTAAATAGGCAAGTAAAAATGATCTTTTCCATATCCTTTGGTGCTATGTGAATCTAAAAGTATTTAAAAGACCAATCTAAGAAACAATAATGGGATTTTCTTACCAATCTCTCTAATATATGGTCCATTAATGAAAGAGAAAAATGATCTGTTTTGGTAGCTTAGTTGAGCTTCTTATAGTCAATACGAATTCCCCAACTATTCTGCACTCTTATGGGAGCAAGCTTACTCTTTTCATTAGGTACCACAATGATACCTATCTTCTTGGGAATCACTTGCATTGGACTCACCCACTTGCTGGTAGATATAGGATAAATGATACTAGTTGAAAATAGTTTACTTACCTTTTTCTTAACCACATTCAGAATTATAAGGTTGAGTCTTTTTTGGGGCTACCTCATTGGTTTTGCTCCTTCTTCCAATAGATCTGATGCACATATAGGAAAGGACTAATCCTTATAATTTTGGAAGTGTCCACCTTATTGCCTTCTTATTCTTTTTCAATAGGTCTAACAATCTCTTTTCTTAGTTAGGTTGGAGATTCCTTGCTATTATCACCAATAATTTCTCACCTTTTTCCAAAAAAGCATACTTTATATTATCAAATAAAGGCTCTCAAATGTAGGTGGTTGCTGTATAGAAGGCACCAACCTGTATAGAGTCAAGTCTCCAATACCATTCACCTATTCATTATTCTTAACAAAAGGAATATTATCTCTTGAAAGCATATGGGAATTAAAAAAGGTGACAAAATCAGCTTCTTCAATAATATTAACAGACTTAGTGGAATTTAAATATTCATCAATTTCAGAACATGTAGCATATTTGTTTACCTTATCACAACAATTTGAGCAATGAATAATATCTACAAATTCAACAATATGAAGAAACTTAGAAACTATATCACCATAAACATTATCAATTAGTAAATCTATTATGTTCACTTACAAAGTAGAGTGTTCTTTTATAAGATGTTTCATGACATAAAAAATGTTAAAATGAACCACATCGCCACCAGACTCCATTGAAAGAATATCATCATGCACATTAATGATTGTTTTTATAGTTTTCAAGAAAGGTCTACCTAAAAGCAATGGTGCATGTCCATGTATATTATCATCCTCCATATTCAAAATATAAAACTCAGTAGGAAAAATCAAATCTTTTATCCTCATTAAAACATCTTTAAGAACTCTCATAGGGCATGCTATGCTCCTATTTGCTAGTTGAATCACCACCCTAATTGACTTCAACTCTCCAATCTGCAAAGAAGAATAAACAGACTTAGGCATCACAATAATTGAAGTACTTAGATCTAATATAGCATTGTTACACTTCATATTTCCTATTGTGCATAGAATAATGAATGTCCTAATATTCTTGCATTTGGTAGGCATAACTGGTTAGATTAATGCTGACCTATTTTTGCCCATATTCACTTTCTCATTACCCTTTAACTTCCTCTTGTGAGTGCATAGCTTTTTCAAAGGCTTTACATACTTCAGAATCTACTTATTAACTCCAAGAAGGGTATGTTCACTTCAACCTCCCTAAATTATGCCTAAGTTTATTTATTCTTCTTTGCAGATTAGAGAGTTAAAGCTAACTGAAGTGGTGATTCAACTAGCAAATAGGAGTAGAACATACCTTGCAAGAATCCTCAAAGATGTTTTAGTAAGGGTAAAAGACTTGATTTTTCTCATTGACTTCTATATTTTGAATATAGAGGATGATAATGCACATGGACATATATCATTGATTTTAGGTTGACTTTTTTTGAAAACTACAAAATAATAATTAATATCTATGATGGCACTCCTTCAATGGAGTTTGATGGTGATGTGGTTTATTTTAATATCAAGGAGTTTGATGCCATGAAATATCCTATAGAAGAACACTATACTTTTCAAGTGAACATAATATATTTGTTAGTTGATGATGTTTGTGTAGATAGCTTTTTTTAGCTTTTTGATATTGCTAAATTTGTAGATACCATTCAATGTTCAGATTATTATGAGAACATGAACAAATGTGTTGCATGTTCTAAAATTGATTAATATTTAAATTCCATTAAATTTGTTAATATTGTTGAAGAAGCTAATTTTGTCACTTTTTCTAATTCCCATGTGCTTTTAAGGGATAACATTTCTTTTGTTGAGAATAGTGAACAAGTGAATGGTGTTGTAAACTCAACTCCAAACAAGTTGGTGCCTTCCAAATAACAACTACCTACACTTAAGCTCAAGCCTCTACTTGATAATCTAAAGTATGGTTTCTTAGAAAAAGACAAAATTTCCTGTGATAATAGTAACAAATTTCCAACCTTACTAAGAAAAGAGATTGTTGGACTTATTGAAGAAGAATAAGAATGCACAGGGTGGACACTTGTAGATATTCTAAAGATTAGTCCTTTCACATGTGTGCATTAGATTCTATTAAAGGAAAAAGCAAAACCAATGAGGTAGTCCTAAAGTGGACTTAACTCTATGGTTTTTGATGTGATTAACAAAGAGGTAAGTAAACTGCTTTCAATTAATATTATTTATCCTATATTTGACAACAAGTGGTTGTGTCCAGTGCAGGTGGTTCCTAAGAAGATAGGTATTAATGTGGTATCTAATGTAAAGAATAAGCTCACAGTTGTAGAGTTTGTATTAACTATAAGGAGCTCAACCAAGATACTTGAAAAGGTCATTTTCCTCTTCCATTCATGGACAAGATGTTAGAGAGATTAACAAGAAAATCTCATTATTATTTCCTAGATGAATTTTTTAGATACTTTTAGATTCACATAGCACCAAGGAACTAGGAAAAGCCACTTTTATCTTCCAATTTAGTATATTTACTTATAAAAGAATGTCTTTCAAACTTTCTAATACTCTAGGCACATTTTAGCGACATATGGTAAGCATTTTTTCTAATCTTTTTGAACATTGCATGGAGGTATTCGTGGATGATTGTACTATTTATGACACTTCATTTCATAATTGTTTGATGAGCTTAGGTCAAGTTTTGGAGATATGCATTGAGAAAAATTTGATTCTTAACTATGAGAAATATCATTTTATTATAAGACTTTGTTTTAGGGCATGTAGTTTTCAAGAATGGCATTAAAATAGATAGGGCTAAAGTTGATGTTATTTCCTTTTTATCTTACCTCACTTGTGCAAAAAAAAAATGCATTTTTTACTTGGTCACACCATATTCTACAAATGATTCATCAAATATTTCAGCAAGAATGCTTTTCCAATTTTTAGACTCCTTTAGAAAGATGTGGACTTTAATTTTGATGAGCAATGCAAGATAGCTTTCGATGACTTAAAGAAAAGGCTTACTTCTCCACCATTTATCCAGCCACCCAATTGGGAATTTCCTTTTGAACTGATATGTGATGCATTAAACTTTGTAATGGGTGCAATCCTTTCTCAACATGTGAATAAAAAACCATATGCAATATCCTATGCATCTCACACTTTGGATGAGACTCAAGCCAACTACACTACCACTGAAAAAGAACTTTTAGCTAGTGTCTTTGCTTTAGACAAATTTCATTCTTATCTGCTTGATTCTAAAGTGATTGTTTGTTCTCATCATGCAGATTTGAAGTTCTTCCTTAAGAAGCTTGGCGCAAAGCCTAAACTCATTCAATGGATGTTGTTACTACAAGAGTTTAACATCGAGATAAGAGATAAAAGTGGAGTAGAAAATCTAGTAACTAACCACTTGAGTAGGATTCTTCATTCCTCAGAGTCTTACACTGTGGATCACCTTCTATCAAGGATAGTTTTTTAGATGAGCAGCAATATTAACTACATGATAAAGATCTTTAGTATGTAAACATGGTAAATTTTTAAGTTGTATCTGAATTGTCTACACATCTTAAAAAAGCACCAAACTAGTAAGTTTAAGTGTGAAACCAAATATTATATTTGAGATGATCCTTATTTGTGGTGCATATGTAGTGATCAAGTTATTAGGAGGTGTGTTCTTAATCATGAGTTTACATTTGTTTTGCATTTTTATCATACACTAGCATGTGGTTGTCATTTTGGTCTTCAGTGTACTATTAGGAAAGTTTTGAATTTTGGGTTATATTGGCCCACTTTATTTAGGGATACATATGAATATTATAGGAATTATGCACAATACCAACAAATAGTTAACATTTCCCATAGAAATGAAATGCTTTAATAACCATTGCTATTTTGTGAGATATTTTATGTTTAGGGCATTGATTTCATAGAACCATTTCTAGTTTTTTTTTTTGTTTTATGTATATTCTTCTTGTTGTGGATTATATTTCAAAGTGGGTGGAGGTTAGAGCCACCAGAATTGATGATTCTTCTATTATTGTCGATTTTGTTAGATCTTACATTTTCTGTAAGTTTGGGATTCTTAAAGCAATAATTGGTAATTAAGGCTCTCATTTCTGCAATATAAACATGCAAGCCTTGCTGATAACTTCCTGTTATTCATATTATTATGCATATTTTATCTTAATAAATATGGATTTAACCTCTAATGACAGGGTAAATAACACTTTTATAGGTAAGATAAGTACACTTAGGATGAATAGCTCCATACTCAAGTTTTACTTAGGAAATGATAGTTTTTGTTTTTATTTTGAATATAAAGAGAACTAATCACACTTTGCTCCTGCTGTAGGATGCATGTTTAAGAAAGGACTAAGCATTTTCTTGTAAAAGAGGCTTTAGAGTGTTAGTTCATATTGCTTTTTGAAAGCTCGCCTCAGCCAAAATTCATCAAGCCGCAGCTAAAATGAAGGAAATGGAGAAAAATGTTGCTGGACAATATGTGCCACAGCAAATCCTTACTCAGAAGCTGACTTTGCTGGGGTAAGGATGTGTTGAGCTGCGACACAAGGTGAGGCACTGAATGCCAAGGCAAGGAAAGAGCCAGGCCGCAGTGCGAAGCCACACAGAAGCAAAATTTTTCATGACACAAAAAGTGGAGTCGTGGTGCAAAACTTGTAGATCTCATTCGGTAAGCAATCTTGTTGTGGTGCGAATGTCCAAGTTGTAGCACAAATCAAGTTAGCTAAATGTAGCATTTTCCTTAGCAAGTTTTTGAGGATTTCTTGCTTCATATAACCGGGGATACAAAGGAAGCCATCATTTTGGGTTGGTTTTTGCTGGTTCCAAGTGTGTAAAGGCTAGGGAAAAGCTGTGAAGGCATCTTGAAGTAGAAGGAAGCTAGGGATTGAAGATTGAAGCTGAAATACTCTCCATTTATGAGTTTCCTCTTCCCTTCTTCTATTTTTTTCAATTTATTTTAATGCTTCTGACTTTTACTTCAACTTTTTCCTTGACTATCTTGAATATATATAGCTAAACTTTCTAATCTAGGATTGTAATAAACTCTTGTATAGATTTGTGGTTGTTCCTCATTCTAATTTTTCAATCAATTGTTAATATTTGTTCATTCAAATCTATGCTTCATGCTCTCTGATTGATTAGCCAATAATTAGATTGATTTGATACTTAGCTTGGACTTGGAAAAGGGAAAAGGAAGTTAGATCAAAAGTTAAGCAGTGTGAGTACCTGAAACTTGCTATGGAATGTGGATGGTTTAATTAATGAGATAGGAATATAATCATTAACCTCACATGGTCCAATTAAGTATTGTGCTAACAATTTGGTCTTAATTGGTTTTATAAGGAATTATGAAATTGATTGTATAACCCTATATGATGTTTGGAAAAATACTTGTAGGAACAAGTGAATCTTAGACCAACAAGTATCACCATTGAGAGTAAAAGTACTGAATGTTGAGTAAATTGTTATGAAATACAAGAGGGACTAATAATCCTAGATACCAATATTCCCTCGAAAATTCAAATATTAACCTTGAACTTTGTATAGCTTATAATCCATAATCATTTCTTTTTAACACCAACACCTACAACTGATTTGCTTAATTTAAATTAGGGTGTAAATTTTGATACTTGACAAATTTTGACATTAAATCCTCAAAGGAATGATCTTTTCTTATCATTATATTACTTTTGCAATACGTATACTTACATGTACGTTACAAAGAAGTAATAAGTTTTTGGCACCATTGTCGGGGATTTGCATGCCAAAACACTTCTTTTTGGTTAATATCAATACTAGTATACCTAATCTAAACTTAAGCACTGTGCATAGTTTTACTTTAGCTATTTTCAATTCCTTTTTTGTTATATTTTACAGTGGCTACACTCCATGAGTGTACAAACTTTTATGCAAGAAATTAAAAGTCTATAAGTGGTGTTGTTTCAAGAAGAATTCGAAGAAGCATCTAATCAAACTCAGAGAGACGATAGTGAAACTTCTGACTCAACCACAAACATAGCACATGAAGATGAAAATCGTGTCCGCACAGTAAATGATTTTGCCACTTTTAACATGCAAGGATACCACTCAAGTATAAGAAGACCAACTATTCAAGCTAACAACTTTGAGATGAAGCAAATAGTGCTATAGATGCTTCAAATGGTTGGGCAATTTAGTGACTCCCCTTTGGAAGACTCGAACATTCACCTCTCTAACTTCTTAGAGGTGTGTGATTCCTTTAAGCATAATGGAGCATCAGATAACACAATCCAACTGAGGCTCTTTCCACTTCATTAAGGGACAAGGCCAAGGTGTGGCTCAACTCATTGCTGGATGGGTCCATAACTACTTGGGATGATCTAGTCATAAAATTTAGAGCTAGATTTTTTCCACCAGCTAGATCAGTAGAGTTGAAAAATAACATCACCTCTTTCATGCAACAAGATGATGAGCCATTATATAAAGCCTAGGAAAAATTTAAGGAATTGTTGAAAAAGTGCTCTAATCATGGATTTCCTAAATAGGTACAAGTACAAACTTTCTACACTAGACTATTATCTGAAACAAAAGCCATCCTTGATTCAGCTTTTAATGGGAGTATCACGGGCAACCTAAATGTTGTGCAGCATATAATTTGCTAGAGAATATGGCAGCTAACTCCCTCCAATGGTTTGCATCTAGACCTCATACTTATTTCCACTCTTTTAAACACTTCTTATCCATATACTAGCTTTGTTAAGTTTATAATGGATTAAAATTTGTGTTATTTATAATCAATGGCTAGTTAGACATCAATTAGGAGAATTTTGATAATTAATAGATCAATTTAAGTGCTGGAATTTTCATTTACCTCCAATTTTCATTGTGATAAAATGCATGTTAGAAATTGTGTGCTTGAATGATTGATTTGAGATTTTCTTGGGATTTAATTGGTTAATTGAACTTTTTAGAATGAAAGTTCAAAGGATAATTTGATTGACTAATCATTCAATTTAAGTGTTCAATGATCTTAATCATAAGAATTAATTATTTAATGCAGAGTTAAAGTCTCAATCAACATTGAATTGTTAACTTCTTGAATCTTGTGTGGTAACTCAAGAAAAATACCATGAACATATGTGGGAACTTTTATACCGGAGCTATTAATAATTGAATTAGGATAAATATAGTGAATATCAAAGGATAAATCTAAAGATAGTCACATGTTCATTACTTGCTTATTAATTCATACATTTAGGTAGTAGTTTGCATTTTTAATTTAATTTAAATTTAGCTAATTAAGTTTGATTAAGACCCCTTTAACTTAGATAGCTTTTAGGTTTATCTTACATTTAGAAGGCTCTTTTGAATATTGAAATCCATTTTCAAAGAAAATGATCTAAGTTACATCTTATATTGCAAAATCTTACTCAACCTAATTTATTTGAGGTTGCTCGGCATAACATCACTAATTTACTATTGCTTTAAATGCCATGTAAATTTATTCTAAGATAGTATGTATTTGATAATGATGTAACCTCAATTATAACATTTATGTGATGGACTAATGAATGTATGAATATTTCTAGTAATGTAGTGGCTTATTTATGAGTTTATAAGCATAATGATATTCTAGTGATTAATGAGACTAGGTCTAAAAGCTAGTTAATAATTGAGCCTTGAGACCATTAGAATTGAGTATTATGGACTTGAGTCTTATACAAGCAATTGATTTTCTTAAAAGAGAGGGCTACAATGCCCAAGTAACATCTAGTTCCTAGATTTTATGCTGCCAAATTTCTTAGAAATTTTAAATGCCAGACCATAATATTCAAATACATATATGGACATTAAATATCATATTTCATTATTTAGTGATCAAAGAATGTTTTAGAAACCCAGAACTAGTTCTGGACTATTAAAACCCACCTCTACCATTGACTCCAGTATAGTGTACCATCTGAATTTACATTAAGAGAGACTAAGGTGCATTTAAGTTCAAGAGCTGT